>BMAU01017720.1:260000-677500 GCA_019973935.1 Trichonephila clavipes
ACCACCAGTTGTTAAACATATATTTATGTTGATACATTTATAAAAACTCATTATAAAGTAAGCAGTGGTCTAACCAAAACCGAAAATCATGGCAAATGGTCTATGAGACAAAAAAAGTTCGGCAACCTCTGGCTTAAGGTGATATAAAATACCTAGTAAATGAAACTAATAATTGTAACAAATAAAATAGTGTTACGAAAAGAAAAATAACTAAATTATTTGTAAATATTAAACATTTTACACTTAAAAACTACACAAATAATGTACTTTCTTACCAACTGTTTCTTATAATTTTAATGTTCTTACAAAATTACTGTTTCACTCGAAATATCATACCATGAAGGAAAAATTTAAACTGCATTTATTGTAGAACTTGAATTTTCTAGAATGCAAAGTACGAAAGCTTAGTCATTTCATCTATATTATATATTTTTTTTTTTAAAATAAATTTCTAAATATGAAATTTAAAATAAAGTAAATGATCTTATCTCTGTCAGCAAAGTTTTGAAACTAGAAGTATTAAATTATATTATAGAACAGGGGGGGTATTTCGCATATTTTTATACAAAATAATACGTAATTTCTACTCAAATAAACGATATTATACTTTTTTTCGTGCTGAAGATAAATGTATGATATAAAATTTCATGCATAAATTTTTTTTTAATAAGCATTCAATTGTAATAACAATGTTTAAACGTAAAATTATTCATTATTAATATTAATAATAACTATGAATTAAAAAAAAAACCTTTTTTTTAGAATTTACATATTTTCCATGAAATCTCCTTTTTTTAGGTGCCACATCGCATTAAAGAATCAATGTAGAAACTACTTTTTTTCAAAAAAAAAAATTCCCCGAAGAGAAGCGATGTTTTTTTAGAGTTTTACTTTGTAATCCTTCGTTATGTGTTCCATTTGAAGGCTTAAAGAAATAAATATAAGTGAACAATATATTTGAAAGGGAACATTTGTTTTAAATGATATTTTAGAATGCTTCTAAAAGTAAATAATATGAATAAAATATTAATGTTCTTTTTTTCTTACAAAATCTACTGCGGTTTAAAGATTTAAACTGGGATTTAAAGTTAATGAAGATCTAAGCAAAAAAAAAAAATAGGAAACACTAACCCAAAAAAGTAAGTGTTAATAATAATATAATTACTGAAGTTAACTTTAACAAATATTTCTTGTATTACGCAATAATGTAATAAAATAATGATGTGAATTATATAAAGTGATTGCCGGATCAGTATATATAACAAATATTTCACAAAAAAACTTGCATCAGTACAAGAATGGAACCTATTTTAAAAATCATAATATCGAAAATACTGGACATATTACAATAAGTGATATATGAATGTAAATAGAGATATATCACGTTTTTTTCAGTTACAAATGTTTGGTGTGTGATCGTTTTGTTATACATCATACGTCCAATCTGGAATACAGTTCGATCCATATATTTTTTGGAATAATTCTTTTAATGGTCTGTAATGTTGCACAAAAATTTACTACTCGCCCACTGCTATTTGTTGTATTAATTGCCCATGATATGGGTCGAAATTTACTTATTTTTGTGTACAATTTCCCATACTTTTCTCTGTGGCATTCTAAGTTCATAGTGGAAACTCTCGTAGGCTTGGAAACTCTCGTAGGCTTGGAAACTCTGTCTTTGTCACCATGTTTGAATTTTTAATTATACAGACCTTGAATATGTTGCAACTTGTTGATTATTTGAAGGGAAAAAAATTGGGTTTTTTTTATTCTTTTTACACTCATGTAACACTTATTGTTATATATGCGGTAGTTTTGCTAAAATGATTTTTTTAAATCTGATCTTTTTTTTTTTAGCTCACACTGTACAGTGGTGGCGTAAATTGTGAACACTTTTTATAATTGTTATATTTTTTAAATTTGTATGTTTATAGAAAATATGACGTGGAAGAAAGTGCAAAGTGTTTTATATCATTATAAAGACAATTTAGTACTAAACTCAATGCAAAAAACAAAATTTAACTATTTGAAACGTAAAAGAAGTTATGCTGCAATAAATATCGACATACATTAGGTACTGAATATATCAGTAAGTTATCAGTGCTTAGTGGGGTAGCCATTATTATTTACAGCTTCACGTCGACGTTTTATTGAGCTAAAAGTAGTTCCTTCATTATTAGATGATTACAGGAAACAATTATTTCAATTAGTTCCTATTTATTTCACGGGTACCTCATTAGGACAAGTGCCTCTCGTTTTTGGAAGGATTGAGATCAGAACTGTTTTCTGGCGAAGACAATAACGATATTTAGTCAAAAAGCAATAACATCAAATAAAACAGTACATCAGACAGATAGAAAGAAATGTTTGTGAAAAAGTGGTCTTTCCTGTGTTAAAATTGAAAGGCAGGTGGATGGCTCAGTGACTACATCTGCAGACTGAAAGTTTTGTTTCAGATATCAGGAGAGAAATTTAATAAAAAAACAAGGCAGTAAGGGGCAAAACAGGTGCAGCCCATCTGTTGATGACAGAAGAACAAAAATACTATTTCTCCAAAATAAAAGAATATCATAAACGGTCATTAGAGGTTATCTGAATGATGCTGATGTTTCTGTCAGTTCAAGAGGAATCAGGAGAAAATAGGCAGATGTTAGACATAGATGTAGAATTCCACAAAAAAAAAACTTATCACAATTTGCAACAGTGCTGAAAAAGGCTACAGTGATCAATGGAAAACATTAATTGGACATATTATTTGTAGTCACAAGTTATATGGGGGATGGAACTAAGATATCGTTATTCGGTAGTGCCGGTTGAAAATATGTAAGAGAACTGCTGCATTCTGATTACGCCCAGGCAATTGTGAAGGTACCCACATAGTTTTATGGTTTGGCCATATATGCTTATCAGCAGATTATATCGGTTGCCTTCATATCATTGATGGAACACTGAATGTCAGAAAATGCGTTGACACCATTCTGGATCCCAAACTTTTACCTTCCCTAAGGGATCTGTTTACCATCAAAGCTTCGTTTATTTTTCAGCTGGATTCTTCTCCTTGTTGAATGGTAAAGTTATCGAAAGACTGGTATCGTTCTACGATCACTGAGCTGTTGTCTTGGTCAAAAAGTAGTCCATATCTCAATTCTATCGAAAACATGTGGTGCCGTTGGAAAACTCTTGTTCGAAGGAGGTATCCATGAAATAAAAATGAACTAATCGACGATATAATTGCTTCCTGCCATCATGTAGTAATGAAGAAAGAGCTCGAAACTATTTTCAGCTCATTGAATCATAGATGTGAAACTGTAATAAAAAATAATGGTTACCCCACTAAGCAATGATAACTCACTGCTATATTCAGTATCTAATCTATATACATATAGTAATTGAAACATAACTTTTTCCCTTTGTAAATATTTGAATCGTGTTTATTGTATTGAATTTCGTATTGCATTCTCTTTAAAATCATATAAAACATTTTGCATTTTATTCAACTTAACATTTTGTATAAGCCTACAGGCTTAAAAAACATAACAATTTTAAAATGTGTCCACAATTTTAGCCACCACTGTATATTATGCTTCTTTTTATCACCAAAACAATTTCCAAAACAATTTTATGGTCTTACACTTAAAGGGAAATGCGTTTATACATCCAAGCCTTTTTAACACGTTCTATATATTTTCTGCAAAAAAAACATGCAAAAAAATTAGATTCAATAAAAGTGGAACATGCGTTTTACTTTCACCAAAAACTAAGTAAGATAAAATAAACATCTTTTTTTATATATGTTTCTAAAATTTGTATACAAGAAGACGAAAAATCAATTGTATATATTTTTACTCATGTATATTTACATTTGTATATTTAGCATTAATATCGAATCAATACATGCCTCGGTTGATATTTAAAATAAATTTCAATATTAGCTGATCTTTAAGAAAGTTAAATACACATTCAATAAAAAATGCAAGAGAAATGGTGTTAATTATTCACGGAAACTTATTGACTATAAGCGCCTTTATTTATGGCAAGATGAATCGAAATTGATATCTTCACTAAAAATCTATCACATGCACTTTATTTCAATCCAATGAATAATTTCGCCCTGCAATGACGTTTTGGGAACTGCTTTCCAAAATATTTTACAGTAATGGATACTTTTTGATTGACATCTGCTACTTAGGGTTTCATTTTCTGTGTGTAATTATTGGTATCCAGATAAAGAAATCTTCAAATCGTTGCATAAATTATTGAGTGAAAGTTATTTATGTGAAGTGTATAAACTGTTTTTATACATAAAATGCAAAGCAGATTATTACATGACATGTTTCATCACTTTACATCTCTTTACAAATATTTCATTATTCAGTTAAAAAGAAAAAAGTTACAGAAATACTTTCATTCCACTGAAGTCAATTCGGTATTTGTAAAAATTGTTTCAAAAAAGAATGGGTCCAAATGAAAATGACCCTTAAACTTTTATTAAACTGTCCAAATGGAGGATTTATTTGATTTGTTTGTATACTTTTATGAATAATAGGTCACGCACATTGAACAATTTAGGTCATTCAAGCTTCCTATAAATATAATTGATTAAAATAATTCTTGAGTAAAATATGCCATTATTTCTATTTTCCGGGATACAATGTTGGGACAACATAAAATAAGTTGTTTTCTAAATATGGAAGAAATACCTTTATTCCAACAGTTGTTTCCTATACCAACATTTTGATTTTTGAGGCTCTAACAGAGGTTTGAAGCTTCATGAAGAATTTATTTTACTTCTTTAAACAACCATTCTTTAAACAACCCTTTTCTATTAGGGAATTTGGAGCTGCGGCAGTTTTGTGTATGTTTTAACAAACACAGAACTTTGTACATGGACATGTACGGACTTTTATTTTCCTTTGTTTCTTGTAGTTTCCATTCTCGCAACTTACTGTAACAGACTTAACGCTAGAGTAAAGCCTTTTAATCCACGTTTATTCCGAAGAACTTATTCTTAAAATACCCCCATAATTAACAAATATCAATCAAATATTAATATGAATTTACCAAATATTGACCTTTAATATATCCGGTTACTCACCGATATCCATTGCCTTCAACCAGAAATAAATATCCTGTTTAGACATAAAATTGATCAGTTTTTGTTTTTAGTATGTTATTCGAATGCCATATTAAAGGGTGGATGTATAAGGGCTCTACCAAATAAATAATAATTTAGAGTTTATCTCATTTTTGTAGCATGTTTCCATACGACGCATTTTTCTACAATCTACCTATCAAAAGATATTTGAAATGTTTTACTACTTACAATTTTGGTGCTTATAAACTCTTGTATTTTGACTGTATTTTAGTATAAACCGCACTTTTATTTCAATAACTGTTTTTTTATTTGTGTTTTTAAGATTTACTAGATTTTTTTTTCTCGACAAGCAAATAAACAAATAATTGAAATTGAAAATGATGAGTAAATGCCTGGCAAAATCTATTTTTGAAACCTTTAGCAGCTACATACATAACTTTCAAAAGCAAATATTTTTTTTTCATTTAAGGAACTTCATTTTATGTGAGCTACATTATAGTTTGTTTATATTATTGGTATAAAACTTGATTGTTTTTGTTTCAGCGGTAAGGATTTTCTTTATTACTAAACATTAAAAAATATGCAATAAAATCTATATTTCGAGATACATAAATTATGTTTAGTTATCCAGATGGTAAATGTTTCATGATAAAACAAAGTATAGTATCATTTCTTTAATAGCTATCGAACCAAATGTTGATATATGTATTGTGAAGTCACAAACCCCTAAAATCCTTACGATCGTAAATCCCGTGTGATAAACATCCCACAAATCCAATTTTAGCTTTTACCTTAAACAAATTTGGAAAACATTTTACTAAATTCACGAATAGCTCAAGAAAATGCATTGAGTCCAACCCCTGAAGCTGAGAAGCCTTAAGGAGTAGTGTGAATAAATAGTGTTGAAAATATCCCGAATAATTTCCTTAAAGGAATAATAGCATAGCAAGGGAATATAAAATAAATTCTACGAAATAAAAGCAAAGGGATAAATCTTTAGAATTTAAAGCAAGGGAATAGCTAAAGTCACATTTTATTTCTTTGCTATGTTTTTGGGAAAATAAACTGACTTTAAAAAGAAATATATTTATATTTTCACTTGAATGGGGCAAGAGTGCTAACGTTTAAAACGATTCGTTACGTTTTACGCAATGTTATGCCTTAAAAAGCTGTTTTCGTACATAAACACTAGTTCTAACACAGTAACTCTCGAATGTGTGTGACGTTTAGAAAATTACTTTTTTTATACATATAAAGGGAATTTTATATAAATCAGATCTTTCTAACTTTTGGTTGCTATAGTGGACCCAACATAAAGTTAAAAACAATTTTAATCAGATATTACTAATATAACGAGATTTGCTAAGAATTGAACGAAAATATTTTTTTTCAAGCAATGGATATAATTAAATTAAGTAACTAAGCTTCCAAAACATTAAATAAATTGTTCTTTAAACAATTTTATACAGTTTTAATAATTTAATTTGTTACATAGGGGTGGAAACTGCATTTATTATTCAATGCAACAAGAATGTCGATTTTGTAACAGCAGTATAATATAAGCAATGTGTAAATTTGTAACTGTCGGAAAGTTAAATAATTTTGTCATATGACTATTTCTAATCTTGTTCTTAGACTGTTTGGGCTACGGAATTTTAAAATCATTTAAACTGCTTCCAAAAATATTGAAATAAGTGGATTTTCCCCGTAAATATGGGAAGAAAAAACTTTTAAAATTATTTCGTATATGTATAATTTAATACCTATAAACTTTTGGACAGCAAGCTTCTTATTGCAAGAAATCCAATATTATGTATTGCAAATAAACTTACTTATATTAACAGTTCAAATAGGAATTGGAATTCCATCTAACAAATTATTTATACCACACACATATGTTTAGTTTTTTGAATACGAACCTAAACTGTATGCATCCTTAAATTTTTTAGGCATGGAATAAATAATACAGAAAATTCAGAAAGTGGATAAATATGTTTTGATTATGTGTTTTGATCATTCAAATTCATTGTTTATCGTAATCTTCATCTGGTAATTGAATATTTTGTTAGTAAATCAGAAAACCAGTTCCAAAATGTACTATAATTTTTATGTGTTTTTTATTGGATTCCTATTTTATCTGAGAGAAAAATACTTCCATAAACTTATCTTATAATTAAAAAAAAGAAAAAAAGAAGGGCTACTTAATGCTTAAATGTACCTCCTCCTTCAACATTGTGAAGGTTTAGCATATTTTTCACATTGTTTTTAGATTTCGAATATCCTAGTACAATATTCTAAGAGTTTTGAGTCATTTTTCTCAAAATGAAGGATTATTGTTAACCTTTAAGCCTTGGCTGTAGATGTGCTGTACTGTGAATTTTTGTTCTTTACTTACTTCGGCCGCCGTAACAAGAGATTTGGAGATATATCGTCCTCCTCCCCCTTTCTTTAACAAAAGTATTTCCTTTACACTTTTTTACGACTGTCTTGGTATAACATCTGTACCACATCGGAAGCTGATGATAAACAAATAAATTATGTCACGGCATATGCGCAACTGATTTTTTAAAAAGCTTCAGATAGCCCCGTTGATATGTAATTGTATTCGTCATTCTTATTTATTCCTTATTTTCTTTTTCAGAATTAACTTAAAACCTTCCAGTTTGATGATGTCCAAGATCAGAATAATGCTTGAATTTCTTCTCTCCCGCATTTGCTTCTTATTTCTCGCGTATCGCATGTTTGACTTTCTGCTTTTGCCCCGTTCCCAGTGCCCCCTCTATTGTTCTAACTCTTCCCATAGAGTAAAATCGGGATTTGAGGAATTAATTTTCAATCGTTATTTCATTGATTAAAATGTTAGCTAAAAACACTAAAGAATTCAAAAGAGACCGTTAAGAGTATAAGATAAATATTAAATGAAAAAACAAACTCTGCCCATGGGCCATGCTTTCAACAGAAATATTGTAATATAAAGATACAGTGAAGTATCAAAATGAATCAATACTGATCATAAAAATTTCAATTTTATGAAGTTGTAAATGTTTGTTTTTAATATCATGTATGAAATTTATCTTAATTTATTTAGTCACTGATTACAAAAATACCGAATTTAGTGAAAGTGTGATGTCAAGAAATGCAAATGTTTTGGGATATTAGTCCAAAACTAATTTGTATTTAACACTTTTTTTTTTTATTTCCAGCAGTTAGTCTATTAAATTTTACTGAGCAAAGAAGTAATAAAAAGAATGTCTTCTTTTTTGCGAACACTTTTTAAATGGTGTAAATATATAAGCGCAATATCATAAAAAACTATTTTTAAAAAGTTTCTCTTCAATTCATAAACTTATGAAATAATTGACAATTGTTTGTGATGAACGCTTATAAAAAAACTAATTACTAAACATTAGAGGTAAATTAACAATGCAATTAGAGAGTTTCTAATATGCTACAAGTTTGACTTGGTAAAATTAAGTATTTGACTGAATCGATAACCTTCCATACCTAGCAATTTTATGTATCAAGATACATTGAATAAATTTTAAAAAAAAATCATTCGTGAAAAAAATTCAGATTACTAATTCAAAACTTAAGAATTTACAGATAATTTAAATATAACTGTATACACAGATTCAACAAGAATTCCAATTTTAAATTTAAAAAAATGCTCTGTTCCTACTTACCATCAGAAGCTTCACAAAATAATGATATAGATGAGCCTTCGTCATAAGGTCCTATAACGTCTTGCATTGTTTGACCATGTTCGTCCATTATCACAACTTTGGGAGGCACTGCAAAATAATAAAGGTGTAAAAATCTGTTAATTGCTAATTTGAATTTGTTTTAACAATATTGAATTCCTTGATATAGATTTAATTTACAATAAAATTAAATAAATCAGTTATAATTTAAAATTATATCCTTCAAGAATTATTGGAGAAATTTTAAAATGAACCTCACAGCTACACATCCTACAGAATATATATATATATATGTGTGTGTATATATATATATATATGTGTGTGTATATATATATATATATATATATATATATATATATGCTAAGACTCATATATATACATACATGTTACGCGATTGCTCTCTAAAAATAATGAAAAATCCTTTTATAAGATATTTGAACTCTGGATTGTTTTTTGCTGATTAGTTTGTTTTAAAATATAGTGTTTCTTTGATTATATATATCTATAGCGAGAGAGAAGAAATAAGAACGTCATAATTTTAAGTCACAAAAAATTGAGGACAATACTGAGCTTTCTCTCTTCCACATTCCGTAATGGAATGTTCTGAGGATAGTTGAAGTTAAGCAAAAACGGAAGTTTCTGGTAACACTCGATGGTGCATGGACATATTTAAGTGACTTGAGTGAAACAAGATCGATTTGCTATCCCTCAACTGAGGAGAATGACTGTACGAAATGGTTTCGTCAGTTTACAGTAAAGTTCCTAAAGTGATTCATGATAGTTGCTGTATTTTCTAACAACGGAAAATTAAAAATCAAAAAAAGTCTAAAGTAAGGAGAAGATTCATTCATTCTACAATCAGCATAATAGTTTTGAATCAATTTTTGAAGAATAAATTCCAACTTATATGGAAAGGCAATTAATAAATTTGAGCTTCATATAGACCAAGCCTCTAGCCACACGTGTGAGTCAACTGCCGCTTATTTAGCAAGGAAAAAATCACCAGCAAGAATAAAGTACAACCCATTAGATGAAGTACGTGTAAAATAACACTATGTTTCTGCAATGGACTTTTGTACCTTCGGTTTATTAAAACGAGCCTAAGGTAAACGGCATTCAAGAACACTGAAAGAACTTTGAAAAATGGGTGAAGCGGAATTGTATAAAATTGGCATGACAGTACTTAAAAAAAGTTTACTTTCATGAAATATTCGAACTAATGATGTTGCTAAAAATCATGGATATCAGAAAGAAACAAAAAATGAGGTATTTATAGATAAAATTGACTATCAAAATCGTTTCCATTAAGTGTGAATGACCTTCTGTGTATTCTAACTGGATGTAATCTATAAGTTTGATTTTTTTGTTCATCAATTATAAAAATTAATTTACTTTTTACAGTTATATCCATGCAAGGAATATTTTGTCTTTTGATCCTTAAAAACGGAGATTTTTAAAAAAATTACATTCACGTGATTTTATAATTTATATATTTTTGAGCAAGGAAAATATCTTAGTTTGATATAACCTGAAAATATACTTGATTACATCATAGTGTTATTAAGAACTTGGAAATGATTTTTTTATATAAGCTAGGAAAATGTTTGATTAGTATTTATTCACGTAAATATATGAATAAAGTGCACTGCTCAAATAATGAAGAATTTTTTTGTTTTATTTTTTTGGAAATTGTTTCCATTATATATATTTATTTTTAACAACTTTTTAATTTTAATAATATGTTCAATTTAAAATAAAGAATTCAAATAAGGAGATCAAATGCCATTAACACATATCCTATTCTAATATTTAGCCACATCATGTTTATTCAGTGTGATCTGTAATCCAAATAAATATTATGTTATATAATTACGGTAATTGAAATATTTGCTCTCATCTTTAGAGGAACATTTCACTCAAGTATGACTTTAATGTTCGCTAAAATTATTGCACAAGTCCTAACAGCTAAGGAGTACAGATTAATCCTCAGTTAGTCTTTACATCATTTGAAATTCCTTATTTTATAAAGAATGTTTTCCTAATAAACGCTTGAAAACTTATATTCTTAAAAAATGTGGAACATATATATATTCATTTTTATTCTAGTAGTTTTATAGTGGGTTCATTAATATATCTATGATACATACGAGTAATTAAACCTTCCTCGATCGCAGGTGGCTTGAGAGGCTATCAAAACATTTTTTTTCAATGCCCCTTCTACACTCGGTATGCTACACCTTACCAATAATTTTTTGGCTCTTGATGGTGGGTAGCACGCCACAATCCGGTCTTCCGTAAACCCTCACCCGGCTTGTGAAGCCGAGTAGGTCTGATTGTATCATAACTTCGTGGGTGATTTTTAATGCTATTTTTGTTGTAATCATACATTTAACTCAAACTAAGTCTGTCATGTGATACAAGGTGCCCGTAATTAAACTGCAATTCTTCAAAGGGTTCTGGAGAGAAAACCACTGGGAATATTCCAGTGAAATTTGGTATCTACAAGCTTCAGAACATGCAAAAATAAAATATGTAAAAATGCCATTTTCACCCGATAGATGGCGTTTTTCTGTACTTAAATGCTCGCCAGTGGCATATACAGCTTCCCAAACGCCGGGATCTGAAAGAAATATGGAGCAACCAACGTTTATCACATTGGTTGCTCATTCACCATATTCTAGAGTTATGTGCATTTACACAATCTGATAGTGTAAAATGAGCCTCGTCTGTTCACAGGATGGTCCCGTGTCCTTGTATCCAAGTGTCAGCCTCACTGATTTTTGACAGGACAAAAAAAAATTTGCAATATCAATTCTTAGGGTGCCATCATGAGGTTTCAATTCTTGAAGCATTTTAATTTTATGCAGATAACGCCTAAGAATGTTGCACAACACTTTATGCACAATTGACCAGGGAAGAGATAATACCCGAGTCACATTTCTTGAGCTTACTTGTTGCAGTATACTGGTTCCTGATCTTCTACTCGAGCAGTAGCAATAGCGTCATCAATTCATTGCACTATTTGATGACTCATGTGACGCAGCCATCCTGTGCCTGGAATAATGCCCATTTTTCCTGTTTTTTTTTACATTTAGAAATCGTATTTTTCAATCCATTGACACTATTTGGACCTCTTCTCAATCGTTTTATACGCCGGTATTCTTTCAGAGTAGCTGAATAATTGCTACCATTCTGGTAGAACATCTTCATTAACAATGAATGTTCTTTTTTTTATTGAGGGTCATGATAGACCATTACTCAATGTGGTCTTGTTTTTATACTCTTCTAGAGGATTAAAATGTGCATATATACCGTCGAAAAGCATTGAAACACGGCACAGCGCCATCTATCCGGCGGAAAGGGCATTTTTTCTTTCATATTTTACTTGCGCATGTTCTGAAACATGTAGATACCAAATGTGATTGGAATATTCCCGGTAGTTTTCCTCCAGAACCCCTTGAATACTTACAGTTTAATTATGGCCAGCCTGCATGTTAAAATGATGTTCTCATATCTCAAAAAACTCCATACTATTTATATTTAGAGTTTGTTTTTCTTAAATGATACTTTATTAGTTCAATTTTCTTTTTAATTTTGTATAAATTGAGCAATTGAGGTTGTGTCAGTTTCAGCTTCATTTGGTTCATTAAACTGGTTATTTTTCATACAATGTGGTTCTTTTGCTTCTCTTAGACCTTACCCAAGGTGACCTTATTGGTGTTTTGAATTAAAGTTGAGTAGGGGAAGTCAAAATATGTCGATGATCTCTAGGGCTTGGTGCGCATGATTCTGATTTGCTCAGAATTTTGCCCGACAAAGGCTTAATACTTCATTGCTCTCTTATTTTAAAATATTCTAAAGGCCTTACAATTTGTACTAGATAAATTTTATTTATGTTACTTCCGCTTCTTTAGTTTATGAAAAATATCATTAATAATACTCAGGTATAATGCGTCATGCTTAGTCGAGTAACTCTGGTCAAAAAACATTCTTTATTATCGAAAATATTTTATATTATAATTAAAAATTTATGTCCAGCTCGGATTTTACTGTGTGCAAACTGTTCTTCTCAATGTTTTACCAACATTTAACTTGTAACATAATTGTTAATTTCCAACATATTTGAATGTAAATTTTTAATAAAGATGCACTAAAGTATTCTAACTTTATGTGTTTGTGGTATCGAACTTAAGAATTTTCTCTAAAGCAGTGCTTCTCAAAATTTCAATACTCGTGACCCAAAATTCACTCATCCTTTTCATCGCGCCCCCTCCATACAATAGCATTGTATTGAATTCAATAACATTATACTTTTACGCTAAAGCTAGAGTGTGTGTGAGTGTACGACTTTAACCACTTATGTGCTATCGACGTATATAAACGTCTCACCCATTCAAAACGTTATTCTTCTGGACGTATATATAAGTCTTTCATAAGTACGATCTTTTCTGTGCACTGCTATCCATAAAATTATTCCTAAGGTTTTGGAATACAATAAAGGGACCTTGACAGTCTTGCAAAGGATTTACTCATACTTCAGAGGATTTTGCTTATTTATTCCTTTTCCCCTCTCCCCCAAAACACAGCAAAATACGCGCGTCTACATGGAAAACCGCGGCATTGAAGACCGAACCGCGTAACTTTTAATCGGCAGTTAAGGAATTAATTATAAACCGTACAAAACATTAGATAAGTGTTAATACAAGCCCATGGGGTCACTGGTAATTATCAAACTTGTTCTTAGTATTGTTAAATTAATAATAAAATATGTTGGGCAGTACAGATACCTAAATAAATTGTAAAATATAGCATGCAGTACTAATATATTTATAAGTGTATTGTACCAGTGTAAATATGTATTTTATATTTTATTATGTCAGAAAGTATTTTGTTTGCTTACTTTCAGTAAACCAATTATGTTTTGAATAATCTTTAGGTCTCAACTTTTCAATGTGCTCGCGTCCACCTTGTAGAGTTATCACACCCCTCAAGGGGAGGGGGGCACGCCCCACTGTTTGAGAAACGCTGCTCAAAAGAAATCCACTATTTTTTATTAAAAATTTTTAAACACATCTTTAGAAATCAAGCACATAGCATATTAATATTTGTAATACTTTCAACTGTGAAATTTTCATTATTAACTTAATAGATCAAGTTTTCCAATTTTAACATTCGAAAGGAAAATACAAAGCTGCTAATTTACTTCCGAAAGTCTTCAGAAAAATCATTAACCTGTAAGGAGAAAAATGAATAATTCAGTGTTTCATTAACCCAATACATCCAACGGATTATCATGGCAGAAATAGGCTCCAAACACAGCACATTTGAATTACAAACAAGTAGCTCACAACGAAAGTAAAGAAGGGAGGTGAAGTGAACCTTTAGATAGTTTTATGGATCTTCCCATAACTATCGGAAATCAAATGTGCAAATATTGTTGTTGTGGTCGAAAAGAAGCGATTTATGAATTGTTTCAATATTTTTCTTTTTATGTAGAAGGGAAAAAACACCTTCTAGAACAAGACGTTTTTCGACCTTTTTAAATTCAAATATCCCCCTTTATGTTAACATCATTGATTTTGCGTATTTTCCTTTTATAAGTCCTAAATTTTATGTATTTCTTTAATATGCATATTCCAAAATTAAAAATCATTTACATAGATTTTGTTCATATATAAGGTCATACGGCATCAAAAATTAAGGTATCCGACTACTTTAAAATACATCTCTAATAATTACTTTGAAATTACTTCTAAAGTACAATTGTTTAAAGGAAAATTGAGAACTTTAAATTATCCATCCTTCTCATTATTAAAATTTTTTCTAAAAATGATGAATATGTCATCTGTTAAAGCATTATAATTTGACGTATTAAAAATTCAAATTTCATAAAATCAAAGATCTTTAAGGTATACGACTATTTTCGGAACCGTGATTTTGCAAAGCGCATAAATTTATAATTTTCATGATATTTAGTGTCACTTTGATTAGAATATTTGCATAAATGTGTTTTAAGGACATTTTGACAATTTTTTTTATTTAAATACAATATTTTGGCAAAAAATTAACTTAGAATAATCTTTTTTCCAACTGTTCTCCTTTTGCGAAAAATGCTTCTATTATAATAATATTTTGTCTGTATATATAGCTCAGACCTCTCTACAGAGACTCAATCAGAATTTTTGAAATATATAATATAAAATTACGTTAATTCATATTTTACGACAACAGAGGGGAGCAATTTTAAGAAAAAAAACCGCAATATTTTTTCAATCAGTGGTAACTCTGAAAATGTGAATTTTTCGAAATTACTAGTTGATTCTCTGTAGAGAGGTCTGTGCTATATACAGGCAAAATATTATTATAATAGAACTATTTTTCACAAAAGGAGAATATTTGGAAAAAAAAGATTACTCTAAGTTAATTTTTTTGCCAAAATATTATATTTAAATAAATTTTTTTGTCAAAATGTCCTTAAAACAATTTTATGCATGTATTCTAATCTGAGTGAACCTAAATATAATGAAAATTATCCGTTTATGCGCTTTTTTGAAATCATGTTCCGAACGTAGTTGGATACCTTAACATATTCGCGAAATATTAAAATGTAACAAATCAGTTGTTTCTAATGTCAAATGAACATATTGAAAGTATAATATATTTTCATTATCATTACATATAATATGTTGTAACATATAATGTTGCAAATTAAGATTCAAAGTATCCTGACAAAATGTTCCTAAGAATAATACCATTAGAGTTATATTCTGAATTTTTATGTTAACACTAATAATTAAAATTGCTTTTGATTGTTCCTGACTATAAACCAATTAATTAACCTTCAAGCATGTCACAAAATATGGAATGTGTTGCTGTCATATCTATTGGGGAAAAGGGTATGTGTATCTTTTGTTCATATTCAATGATGCTCCCTTACTCCTGTATGCACATATGCAAAAGTAGTTGGAAATCACTTAGAGGCGTATCATCTCCTTGCAGCAGTTCTATAAATAGTATAACATCCCTAATATTTTTCCAGATTATCACTATGCTCTGTCAAAGATGGACAATTTAATGTATACATCTTAAGCCAATCAAATGTTTAGTTTTAAACACAAAAAAGGGAAAGATTTTCAATAAATAATTCTAAAGTAGAAAGAAAAAAAAGGAAACAATAATTCTCAATGGATATATCCCTTTTAATAATTCATATCACTGGAAATGTTAAGAGCCACAGCTGTCTATACAAAGAGCCGTTGTCTGCCGATCCCTGGGCTAGAGTAACATAGTGATTTTATTAAGCACAGACAGGAACTTGATGACTATATACTGTTCAAAGGGGGTCATCCCGTTAATCGTAAATGACGGGAGTGAACGTTATTAACAAGCAAGAAACATTTAGTATCGGATTCTAATTTTTTTTTCCAGAAAGGAGGAAATACTTCTTTGATTGAATCAATAAAATGGTCACGCGTCTTGTTATTAGATTTTTACATCGCATTTTCTACTGTCTTCTTCATATTATATATCTTGAGTCTCATGAAGTTTCTGAATAGTCTGAATGTCTCAGAGCAAGACGGCAATTATCTCTGCGTGTCTCAGATTAGAAATGTTGCACAGCGAAATTATAACAAAGACCTACAGCGATGAAAAGCTTTTGGGATACTAGAACAGGTTAAAGTCAGACAGAAGTGGCTAGATGGCTGAATCGGCAACAACTTTCTAACCATGGATTCGGCATCCAGGAGGTTAAGCTAAAGACGGCCATGAGCTACCACGAGTGCCGATGACCGATATTTGTCATTATGCGCACGAAGAAATAGAACCGCAACTCTAGTTGAACTCAGGCATCCTTCACTGAAAGCTACTAAATGTTGGTTTCAAGTTCAGCCATGCACTGAAGGTGTCTCGAACGTTTTTAAGCGAGAGTACCAGCCATTAACGTCCCTCTCATGTCACATCATAGCCTCAGTTCTCTTTATTGAGGAGTTCAGGCTTAACCTCGAACGAGATAGTAGGCATATTTTTTTATTTTGAGAGAACCCCTGAAACTCGCGTTTTCTTCTATGGCCGTGGAAGAGATGCATACATATCAGGCAGTGTCTGTGTTTGGGATGGTATCTCTTTGGATGGATGCACAAACTTCCATGTTTCTTCCTGCGAAACTTTTAATGCTCACACCCATAAAGATTACAGCCAGGATGCTTATGCTTGTACTTATGCCGATGCAATAGGGGAGGCTTTTGTGCAACAGGTTGATGGTACGAGACCACACATGACTCACATTGCAGATGCTCATAAGGAGTATGAAACAGTTAAGCGCATGCATTGGTCAACTCGATCACCGGACTTAAACCCTATTGAACATGTTTGAAACGCTCTAGGATGACGTGGTGTGTATCTGAGCTCAGTTCCTCATTCTAGGACCCTAGTTATGCTTTCTACTGCCTTGAAAGAGCAATGACGCTCATTTCCTGCAAAATTAATAGACCATATAATTGAGAACATCTAACATCCATGTATGTGCTGTATTTCTTTTCGGTGGATCATACCCCATATTAAAGACACATTCCTTATACCAAATTGACACATTAAATTTTTTTCATTTTGTACATTATGTTAATTCCTATAACACCATAATTGCCTGGTAATTTCTTTTTATGCGGTTTATACCTTCCTCTGGGCTATGTGTATAATGCGTATAAGTTTCAATAAATGTTATGCATAGGCATAACTTTTTCAGTTATCGTCAGTTATGATAACCAGTGTATTTTCAAATATGTGATACTTCATTGAAATTTAATTTAAATATCAACTTTTATCTATATTTAAATGCTTAATTAAACTACAAAAATATGATATGCAAAAAAGTTCGATATTTTCTAAAAATATTCATAAGTATGACAAAATAAAATAATGAGAGTTATCAAAGTATATTTTGAATGTGCATCAAATTATTAATGTGTGAGTTTTTATGTAGAATGTAAAAGTTACAATATAAATAAACTTGTAATTTTATTTAACAATATTTAATTTCAATTTTTTATAGACTTAATTATCCTGTAACAAAAACATAAAGTTTATTCATGTATTTGAAAAAGCAAATCCAAGGTAAAGAAATTGTAAATACTAAATAGTTTTGCTCAAAAATATAATGCTTAGATCTAACCAAGAAAAACTGGAATAGCATATCATAATTTTGAACTAGAACTTAAAACATTTTTTAAAGTTTTTTTACTGACGATTTGGTGGCTTTATTGGTCTTAAAACAACTCAGGATATGATCATTAAATCTGATAGATTTCGTCATAAAATTTAGGACTTGTATAACAAGTAAAACAAGAATAAGTCGATATATCTTTAGGTAAGCATCGCTTTTCAGAATAACAATTAAATGAGTAATCTTATCAAAATAAGAACTTTAAATTTATGGGAATGTAAGAATAACGACAAATATAAAAATGATATACTTACAATTAGTCAATTTTTAATAGATTTTTAACACATTTCCTTTTATATGTTGCTAAAAGATACTATAATAGAAATAATGTTATCGTAACACAATAATGAATCCTAAAGAGAAGTAGTAAATACACACATGATTCATAAAAGCAAACTTAAAAGGCATAAAATATAACTATTCAAATATTGAGGTAACATATTCATCCAATGAAGGCTTTAAATTGAAAAGTTATTTCAAGTCATTTAGTATTTACTTTTGACTATATTTTGACGAAATTTCTGAGATGGCATACCTAACTCGATGTCATACTATGTCATGCCCTCTGAAAATCAAGCAGCTTCCAATACTCAGCTTGGAATCTTTGTTACTATGATGATTAAAATTCACAGCGTGACTCTCAAATGCTGGTCAAAAAATTGTTGGGGTTTAATAAAACATTCTATCATGATTTTATTACTGAATCATTGAAATTCATAATGCAAATTTTATAAGATTACAACAAATAAAAATATGACTGAAATTAGCTATGTGGCAGTGAGTTATCCCAAAACTCCTACGCAACCAATAAAAATCAGAAACGCAGCTTCTCATCTACACTTTAACATTTTATAAAAATGCACTATGAGTTCATTTTTTGCCGTTAATATCTTCCCACTCAAATGTTATCATAATTTCCAACATCTTCTGGAAGTAGATTACGTATTGAGAGGTCGGAAAAAGTAAATTTGCTATTCTTAGGAAAATTTTAATAATTATTAGGCGAAATGATGTTTTCTAAGTTAGCAAGATTTTGATTACTAAGCTCGAGTTAGATAAAACTTCAGTGAATGTCTAAAAATTTGTGTTGTCTTGTAAAGAAATGTTTTTAAAATTGGATTTTCTTAAAACTAGATACATGATGAACAGTTTCAATTATCAGGCGGTTTTCAATGTGCTTTGGGTAAGCAAATTTCCAACTGAAATTTTAATTAAAAGTATAAATTACAAAAATGAATACTTTTAAAGATTGAGTAAAAAATTTATTATTACAGAAAATTGTAAGCCAAAGAGTAAAATATAGTTTTCAAGAAGTTATAAACTATAAGATCACGAAACAAAAATGGTTTAGCCAGGTTGCGATAAATCGATATGAAAGTTTTCGTGTCAAGTATTGAAGCAAAGTAAAACAAAAAAGATAGGCACAATCACTTAAAAATATCCGCAATGTTTGCTTAATAAAATATGAAGCTTATTTTCATGCAGATTTAATTTCATTTAGTGATGTAAAGTATTGTCTAATGTCTAAAATATTTATCATCTTAAATAAATATTATTTATTTTAATTACTGAATATACGGTTTTTAAATTGCTTGAATAAAGGATATTTTTTTTTAAAAAAATTGATTTTCCTGAAGGATTTCTTTTTTAAAAAAAAACAAAAAAAATCAATCGAAAAATCTTTCAGGTTAGGACTTTTTTTTCTTATCATTATTATAAGATTAATTGAATGATAATTTATATGTTACCGGGGTAACGTAGAATGCCTAAAACTATCCGGCAATGTATGAAATGATTTTTATTTCATACATTGTTTAGGCATTCTATAGAATGCCAAATGAGAAACCGGCAAAGTATGATATACAGCAATTAACTGAGTCGTTAGTGAGGGAGGAGCACGAGAGGAATGACTTGTGTGTACGTGCGACCCTTTGATTGACAAGGGAAAAGAAAAAAAATCTCATGATTTCACCCATGAAGGTCACCGCCTATATGTAGAGGAGAAATGATGAAATTAGGGCTTTCGTCAAATCCCTAAAGGAGATGATCAATTCACGTAAATTGTTAAAATAAATTATCTTTTGTCTTTTTCCTGTTGTAAGTGAATTAGTTAAATCCCCAAACCGTTTTAATGAAATGATGAAGTGAAAAAATTATGTCACTTTTTTGGTGCTTGGTGACAAATATTTAGGGGATCGTAGTAACTTTTGTTATGGTTTAGATCTGCTGTGACACATCCCCCCGGTGCTTTCTCTTCCCTTCTACAACTTTTTGGCCGATACATCGATACCCGAGCCTCACAGTTAATTTCATCCCTCTCTAACTGTTCTTCTGGTTATTATAATTTCATGCTCATAGGGCTATTCCTTACTTAGTTTTTAATTGTTTTAGACTTTTAAAATTTATTTAAATCTACAATATCTTGGTCCCTGTTTGAGTCTCGGACTTGAGATTTGAAACAACTGTTCCACTCGTCGAGACCCATCTAATCATATACTTGACTCCCATTGTGTAAGCATGAAAAGAGCTTAAATGCTAAAGTATCATGTTCCCATGTTTCCACTAGGGGTCTGAAAAAATTTCACCCCTCCCTAAAGAATTGAGCTTGGGATATGATTTTTGGAGGTACGCTATATTTTCGTGTATGCGCGAGCCTTACGTGAAATTGGCCCCACCGGTTCTCCCCCCTACAGGGCTTCCCCATTAATAACTCGAATCCTATGTTACCTTGGTCGACTGCACCGGCTGGATTCGATTATTCTCCCTATGAGCTCTTCAAATATGTAATTTTATCCCAATAGCTCCATTCCTCCTCCCCCCATTTCACATTTCTAAACAATTTTAAAACTTTTTACATTCCTCATAGCTCCGAGGATTTTTGACCTGTATGTTTCGGAAGTACAAGGACTTGACTTCTCAAGTGTCTCCTCCCATGGACAGCATTTTACCAATATTTTAAAATGACGCCTCTTCACTGTCATTTCCATGAAGATAGTAAGCGATTTTATTACACCCTGAACTGTTTCAGTGTAATGATGAAATGAGCTATAGTCAGGATTTGCATTGGCAAAATGCTGTCCGGGAAGGGGGAGACACCTGGGAGGTCGAGTTCTTGTACTTCCGAAACATACAGGTCAAAAATCCTCGGAGCTATGAGAAATTTAAAAAGTTTTAAAAATGTTTAAAAACGTGAAATGGAGGTAGGGGAAGGAATGGGGCTATTGGGATAAAACTAAATATTTGAAGAGCTCATAGGGAGAACAATCGAATCCAGCCGGTGCGGTCTACCACGGTAGCATAGGATTCGAGTTATTAATGGGGAAGCCCTGTAGGGGGGGGAGACCCGGATGTAATATATGTAATAATTCTCCTATTTCATACTTTGCCTAAAAACGTCAGACATTATATAGAATGCCCTCATTTCATACTTTGCCGGTAACATATATATATATATATATATATATATATATATATATATATATATATATATATATATATATATATATATATATATTTAAATAATAAAATAACGACCAATAATAATTTCAAATTCAAATTGCCAGTAGAATTATGAACATTGAGTCAATTTGAAGGCAAGAAAAATGAAAGATTCATAATAAAATACTGATAACTTTTGCAAGATTATTTTGGCATCACAATTTTAATACGCAGGATAGTGTTCTGGTTTGATTTAGGATACGCCAATTTAACCATTTTAAATCCCTGCAAGTAACATAATTAGTACAAGGAAATGTATGCAAAAGAAAACTAATACATTTTTTTTACATTTTTTTTACAAAATTATAATTAACATTAAAAATCTCCAAATTTCTTATAAACGGTAGTTAAAAACTAAAAATTCTTACGTTTATTGCTTTCCATGATTACTGGAAATCAGATGCAAGTGTCTACCATTTTAAACTATTAAGCTGAAATAATGACGTCTAGAATGACCTGATCTTTAACCATCACTTTAAATCCTATTAACACAGCTTGAATGAAGTGGGATTCATCTTAAGCACAGTCTTGCTTCATTAACATACTTTCTAGATTAAAACGAGTTTTCAAATTCAATTTAAGATTCCCAAGCTTATTCTGTAATTACAAAGTGTTAATTTCCGTTTGACTGAACCATTAACTGGGCAATGTTATAATGAATTAAAACGAAAAGGATGTTAAATTACTTTATTAAAAAGAGGTTTTTAAGGGTGTGTACTTTTTAAATAACTAAGTTATTTTGTTTCTTTCTGTCACACGGTTTAACACTAGAACGTCTGTTGGTGTGGACTGAATACTGGGATTTTTTGCTGGGAATTTGAAAAATTTTCATGATTTTTAATCATTTTCCATGGGGATTACACAGAGTATGTTTTGTAGTTCTAGGTTAGTTAGAAGAGATTTTGAAACTAAATATACCTAGAACGTCTTCTGGTGTCGTTTTGACAAAAGATAAAGCAGCAAAAGATAGCTCACTAAGTAGATGCAATCTGTAAAAAAAAATTCCGAATGTAAATGCACATTTATTTTTTTACCTTGAATGCAGTGTTATTAGTTTCCCAGCGGAAATGAGTCAATTTTACTAGGATCATCGAGTTTAAGGGTCCCCTTACATATAATTTACTTACCTGCTCATAAAGAGTTTTCATTCGGTTTCCGAACCTTATGCAAATCAGACATCCTGAAACGATGACTCGTAGGAAAATCTAAGCACATGATGAAACTGCTAATTTGTTGTGAGAGCTTTCTGAGAATGAATCGGATAGTGATTAGCTGTATTGCTCTAATTTAGATTTTGATGAAGAAATAAGATTGAGGGAAAGGGATTTTGAAGAATCTGAAGAAAGTGCAGTGTAATTAATTAGATTCCAGTAAAACCTGATATATATATATATCGCTAGGGCTGGCACAGAATGGACGCCGCATAATAGTAAGGTTCCTGGCAGATATGCGACTAGAAATGTTTTGCGACAAAGCAGTGGTCAAACAAACTTCACGAAACATGATGTCAACATTATTTTTTTATGATATAAAGCATTGATTACCAAAGTGTTCTATATAGATCCCCAGTGTCTATGATGACTTGCAAGGGGTCCACGTCAGCAGAAAAATAACTTGGGAGATCATAAGTAGTAAATGGAGATCTAAGATAGTGTCTCTCATTAAACTAGATCGTGACATTAATTCTAAAAGAAAATTTAATCTAGAGAAATGCAAATGTTACCTATTAGCAGATTTATTTACTAAATTTAATGAGGTTAATTTGCACTTACAAAAAAAGGTGACACAGGATAAATTTTATAAAATCAGGAACCTTTTCAGCATTTCTTTCCAGTTAAGTTAAGTAGTGTAACACTGGAGGGGACGAGTTTTCTCAATTTGTTACAGACCATCTGTCAAGACGTTTTAACCTACGTTTAACATTTAAATGGCTTTTATTTAGATTTTGAAAAGAGGTTTGAAAATGCTTTGTCTATGGTAATACCACAGCAGGCATAGAATTCATGTAGTCACATTGAAAAATAAATGTGGCATAATGGACACCCCCGCAACATCCGTATTGCAGGGGGGAAGGGAGACGGGGATTTTTTAAGTCTAAAACCTGACTTTGCCGGAGGGGGGTGGGTTCTAATATTCTCTGTTGTACCAATGAACTGATCGTAATAAGCAATAACGAACAATTTAAAGATTAGAAACGGATGTCAGCATTTTTGGTTTTAAAGAGGCAAAACTGTTATTTGTCACGAATTAAAAAAACATCATGATGAAATTTTGAATTGCTTTTTCTAGCGAGGAGTTCAGCGAGGTTGTCATCCTCCAAAATTAAGGGAAAAAAAAGAAAAGAAAAAGAAACTGGATGCTACAAACAGAGGAGATTTGAGGTTAAACCTGACAAGAATAATACAAAATGTTGCATATTTGTTATTTTAGCGCTAAATTCATCAGTCACATTAAAACTATTTGTTTCCTCTTTAGTTTTATTTAACATTTATTTTATGTATAAAATAACAATTAACATGTGTTTTTTACATTTTAAACTCTGTACTTATCACAATTAGAAATTTAATTCTTTCAAAGTAGTAGTTGCACCAGCTGTGTCAAAAAGACATTTAAGTTGATAAATTTGCAAAAATTCAATATTAAATAAGAAGGGGTCTACTCCAAACCGAAAAACATCGCAAAGGGTCTATGGGTCAAAAACGTTTGAGAACCTCTGATATAAAGTGTCATAATATATGATAATTATATGAAATAATATTAAAAAGTCTTGAAACGAGACAATACCGAACAATAGTCCTGCAATTATTTAGTTAATGCAATTATTTTATCTATTTAACATCACGATGTTGAAATGATACCGATGGACGTTTAACGGCAATCGAAATCCTGGACGTTCTAGTGTTGTTAAAATTCTGGAACAAGTTGTTTTTTTTCTTTTTATTTAAGTGTACACGGTACGATTCTATTGACAAATATCGGTCCAAAATCGAATATAATTTTTTTAGCTTAAATTAACTTTTATATACTTTTCATTAACCTCACAGAATTTGAAACATCTTAGTTAAAAAACTTCAGAATTATGGTAGCTTTTACGTTTGTTTTCATTCACATCCCTACGGCTAATCAAAACTTTAAACTTATCTGAGAACAATAAAATGAGTAGCTTGTCTTCATTTAAAATGCTATGGCACTTTTTCTATTGTGTCTAATGCATTGATTTTTTATCTATTGCCAAAAGTACATGTAACAAAAGTTGGTATGCATTTTTGAATCAAAGCAATAGTTATTTTTTTAAAAATAATTGAGCTCATAATTCTAAACATTTTTTAAGGAATTTTCAATTAGCGTTCATAAAAAGAAGTATTGTACAAATGCCAACCATATTATCGGAAAATCCATACCAATTTTTGTTATACATAGTTTGATGTACTTTTAAATCGCATTTCATGCAAGTACGTAAATTTTTTTAGGGGAGGCGTAGCATTTTAAAATCGCTTCACAAATTTTAAGTATTTTCCTTAAATATTAAATGGCTAACTTTTTATGAAATTGTGAGCGCAACATTTGTTTTACATAGTATACCCGCATAGGAGGCAAACAAAAAAATTTTGAAAATCCTCAAATTGTAGATTTTAGCGTAAATCGTACCATTTCCCCTTAACATTTATGATTTTGCGCAAAATATTTCAATTAAATAATCCATAACAAAATTGTACATTGATAAAATAGTTTTAAAATCATAATATTTTGATGCATTACAAGTTATTTTGTTTTTAAATATTGTTTGTTTTCGTTTGTTTTGATTTTAGATTTTCACTGAGCAAAATTCTTATTTAGAGAAGTCGAAATTGTAATTTGAGAAGAAGGTTTAATTACAACTCTTCGTTTATAAATAAAACAAATAAATTGATTTGATTACTATTTAAAATTGAAAGACTTAAATACTTTTCATTTTCATTTTTCTGAAAGAGTTTTACTTCTTAAAGGAAGGAATGATATGGTATATTTTAGAAGTTAGTCATCGAAAGCTTAAAATCTTATTGAAACTTTCTCAAGTAATGCATGTTGTTGATGAGTTTTTTTTTTTTATGTGACGAAGAAAACAATTGAATGGTCCAACGTCCTATAAATAGTTTGAGATACATTTACATGAGCAAACACTTGAAATTTAAAAAATATCTGAGCATCTGGCGTATTTTGTGAAGTAGCATAGATGTTCCGAATGTAAGCAGCAAACGAACTCTTATGATTCCATTCCTCGGCAGATGATACTGATTCACACTATTTATTAAAAGTTTAAAGTAAAATACAATAGAACAAAAAGGTGTAATTTATGACACGGGTGCCACAATTCGCATGCGGTACAGTTCTCAGAGGCAGTCTACAATTTTTTTTTTCATTTTTGAGTGGTGGAAGTTAATAATTTTGAAATGGAGCTTATAGGACTAACATCTTAAGAATTATTGAAAAATATATTTAAGGAAGTATGAAGAAATTAACAGTAATGATAAATCGACTGTATTTTAAAATATTGGATATCATTCTTGGAGAGATTGAGTTGTTTGAAGTGAGTTGCATGTACTCTGTTGCTGATTTAACATATATCTATGCGAACAAATATATTCTCACATTAAAAATACTTTGATTCCAAAAAGAAATTAACAACTGAATGCCAAAAATCGAGTCCAAGTGAATGTCACAAATTATACCCAATATTGTGATATGAAGTAGAGCTGTGCAGGGATATAAGTTTCGCATTAAAATACGTATGTTTATGCTTATTTATTTCATTATATTGAAGGGTAATGTTGCTTATTTTTTTCTTGCTAAATGTGTTTAAAATATACATAAATAACATGTACTAAATCTATATTCTTAACCTCTGCTCACTACTTTTGAATGTATTGCTCTGGCAAGCGAATTGTTTCAAATATCTCCTACAGCTTGGTACCCTGGATCATATCGGTCAATGGGCTCAATTCAGGTGACATCGTTGTCACATAATGGTGAAAGCCACGTGATTCTAGCCAATCAATTCAAAAACTCATGCGACGTCATAGTCACACAATAATAACTATCTAGTGTTTCCAGCTAATCAGTTCACGCGCTCCTGTGTTAGCCAAGTTTTGCTCTTTGCAGAAACTTTCTCTTAAATAGTACTAATGCATACAAAATGCATTTTTTTAGAAGTATAATTATAAAATATGATAAAATGTTTTTGTAATTTTTTTTCTTGAGATTTAAACATCTTTACCCAAACATGAAATTTGAAATTTTATCTGAGTTTTACAAAAATAGAACAACAAGTACAATTAGTTTAATGTTTGTTTTGAATTCAATGGAAAGCACGTGTTTGTTTTTATCATGTGACTTCATGAATGGAACACATTGGTTTGGCACGCCACAGCTACAGGAATGCCGAACTCTATTATAGAGCGTAAGAACTCCGAAACCTAAGCAACACTATCAAGATACTACTCGACGGAGAGTTTACCTAGTATTTTGAGACGGATATAATGAATGAAAGTCCTGGATCTCCTGAGGTCGACCCTGCATTTATAGTCGCCCTGGTCCGACTTCCTGATGGGGAAGATCTTGAGCAGGGGTGGGTGTACGCTGATGTCGAAGTAAGCTCTGCCCTCCATCTCGGAGCTGGGAAAGTGGCGTGCCTTCTTTAATGCCACTTTGCGGATGTCGAGGGTGTAGATTGGGTTGGGCAGGTCTTCCCGATACCATAGAATGAGCGAGGCGGCGTCATCTGCTAGCGGGGTAGAGATGTTGCACGGCAGAGCGGCCATCTCGCCCGATACGGCTAGGAACTCGGGCCGACCTGTAAAAAAAGAAATATTTTCAAATATGTCCATAACTGTAATTCATAAATTTCTACATGCTTAAAGTGATTAATTTTTGCACTATTTTGCTATAGATCAGGGATGTCCAACACGTGGCCCGCCAGTACGTAAGTTGCAGCCCACCGACTCTTTTTTTTTAAAAAAATAAATATCAGGTTTTTAAAGTTTTTTTTCATTTTGAAATTTATTTAAGGGTCTACAATGTATTTACCCGACAACTGTTCTTGTTTTAAAAAAATTAATCCTTTTTGATAATAGAAACGTCTTTTATATTAAAATAGATTTATATTTTATCAAACAGTTACGTTTGATTTTATTATAATAAATTACTTTTTTAATAAATTCCGAATTGCCTTATGCATGTCTTTCACTATGGATGGTACATGATTCTCTGTGTGTGCGACTTTCATTTCTCCTCCTTCTTTTCTGTTTGGAGTGCCCAAAAAGCAAGAGGCAGTCAGATATGTTTTATAAAGTTTAAAAAAATATTCAGGATGGTTAAGATAAAGGGCAATGTATACTTAATCGTTTGCGAATGACAGCACAATCAAATTTCAACAATGAGCAACGAAGGATTAATTTAAAAGAAACGACGTAAGTTTCGAGAAATTGTGATAACTGTAATATTTTATACATTATTTGATCATTTTATTATTATATTATATAAACATTATTATATTGCCTACGTGTTTATACATGGAAAATAATGAAATCAATAATAATAATTCATTTTGTTTTAAATTTTTACTCCAATAAATGTTTTTTTTTTGTTTCCAAATCTGATATACGAGTAAATGTACAAATTTTAATTTGCGGCCCACGAGATTATAAAGTTTTTCCGAATTGGCCTGCAAGGTCATTTGGGTTGGACACCCCTGCTCTAGACAATAACAGAAGATGTAAAATTAATCAAGATAAGCTAACATGAAAACTCATCATCTCGTTGAATTCCTTATGCATTAATAATATTCATATTATTACAGGTGATCATTACCATAATATTAATTTAAAAAATAACAGTTACAAAAGTATATATTTCAGTTTCACATTGTAATAATTATGTTAATATCAATACTATTAATGATACGCAACAACAATTGTTTCTCTAAATTTATATATAATTGCGCGACTCGCTCTTATAGATGAAAAGAATATTCATGAAAAATATATCGCTGACAAAAGTTTAACATTGCTATAGATGAAAACGTAAACGCTTAGGTTCATTTAATAAGTAAATATAAATATATGCGTGTTTGTGTTTGTTTTTTCTACAATTTGCCGATATTCGATGAATTTTGAGTAAGGATTATAATTAAAAACTAAAAATTAACCTAATAATACTTTCACGAATTCATAAACTAAAGTTTTGACATAAGTTCATTTCATTTTGATATTAAAACACACATTCCAATTGTGCTGTGTAATAACTAAATTGGTTCAATACACCATTCTTTTCTGAAATAGATATTTGATACTATGGTTACGAGGATCTATATATGAAATAAAACTGAACATGACTATTTCTTTTTTATTGTGGACTATTCAAGAAGTTTGAAAAGTAAAATAAAGTTTCAAAATACTGCAAATTTGTAACAATTTAGAGTAAACTGATGAAATTTTCCTGAAATATCATTTATGATTTTTGTAGATTTAAGTAATTCTGAATCCTAATGCGATTGCCAGGAAATGCAAACTTAGCTACAACTTCTAAATTTGATTTTTTCAGGCTGGAAGATTTCAAAATGATACAGCCTTAAATACTAAAATAATATAGGATATAATTTTAGTAGATAGAAAGTACACATTTTAGTAAAATTCAAATTTTTATAAAACGTGAAATTCTTAAAGGGAATTTTGTTGTGAAAATAAGTATAAAAAATGTTTTATGGATAAAATATTATCTTGTATTTCCTAAAAATTACGTGATTCCAGCGTGAATAGAGAAATCAGAGGTATTGCCAATGAAGAAGAAGAAACAATGTATCTACATATGAACATTTTCAAAGCTAATAATAAATTTTAAGCTGGTGCAGCTCCTAAATTTTAAGCTACCAATTTACAGAAATTTTACATAAAGCTCTAAGCCTTTCAGTACCATTTGGCACAAAATATTTAAGTTAAAAATATTTTTTAACATAAGTGGCTAAAAAAGCAAAATATTTAAGCAAATCAACGCAGAATATAAAATGCAACTACAGATAACGTCAATATGCATGAATTTTAAAAGTAAGTATAAGAAAGGGCAAACACTTATCTCAGTTATTTAATATAAAGTAATGATCCATAACACCTGGAGCACGAGTTAATGAGTACGTTACATCAATGCTTCTCAAACTTTCAATACTTGCGACTCAATATTCAATTATAATTTTCATCGCGCCCCTTCCATGCAATAACAATGTATTGAATTCAATAATGTAATACTTTGAAGCTAAAGCTAGAATATGACTTTAACCTTGTAAGTGCCTCTGGTGTATATAAACGTCTCACTCAGCCAGTGCGTAAATTTCCCCAGACGTATATATACGTCTCTGGTGTATATAAACGTCTCACTCAGCCAGTGCGTAAATTTCCCCAGACGTATATATACGTCTTACCGAAAAATGATCACTGCTATCCATAAAATTATTCCGATGGCTTTGGAATGCAATAAAAGGACTTTGACAGTGTTTGAGAATATTTACTTATTTCAGAGGATTTTCTTATTCCATGTCTCCTCCTCTTCCCCAATACACCACATAGGTTTGTATTCGCGCAATAGGGTGACATTGAGGAGCGAATCGCGTAGTTTTAAATCATTATTTAAGGGGAGTTGGAAACCTCTCTCTGCTTGGAAACCTCTCTCAATGCTTTGTTTCAAGCATTTAGTTAGTCTACAAAGTTTGAAGACCACACGGCATTAAGCCATACACTAATACATCTCAATCGTTAGACTCTAAAAGGGTGGTTATGATCTATGAAGGAGAATGAGGTTTACAATATATCTGCAAAAAAAAAACAAATTATATCTTCATGGAAAAACATCGAAATAACGAGCAGATTTTTTTCAGGAAAAACGATGCTCTAAATCAATATTGGAATTTAACTTCTCTGAATAAAATACCAGATGGCTGAATTCAAATTGTTAAAAGTTGTTTTTCAAAATTATATCTATATTACTTTCGATCCTTTTAACAATTAAGAAAAAAAATATTATGCATTATATTTTCGTTAAGAATCCTTATTTTAATGCTTGCTTTGAATCTTATTATACATTTGAAGGCAGGATATTGTTAAAGTGAATTACAATTGAGAACAAATTTTCAAAAAGAGAAAAACCATTACAGAAAATACGACTTTTAAAGTAAAATTTACCGTAATCGTGTTCATTTCTTTCACGAACAATTCATGAGTTATTAAATAACGGTTGCCTCAGTATAAAATAAATAAGAACCTCAGCAAGTGGTAAAATGATAATATAATCACTTTTCGCACTGCATATACCTAAACATACTTATATTACAGATTTTTGCATATACATAAAAGATAAATGTAAATAATTATTCATTGTAGAATGTCAATTTTAAAGTATACCACATTGGTAAAATATTTAGAAGATTTTTTTTTCTGAATAAGGTAAAAAGAATATGTAAATTTTCCTTTTGATAACTTCCGACATTTAAATAGCTAATTATAAAGACAATGCCGTTTATTTTTTCTTATTTCAACGAATACCAATTATTAATAAATTCATCTAATTATTCAATGCCGTTCCGAACTCTAAAAAAACCCACTTCATTAAAATAATTAGCATTAAGAATAAGTTTTTAAGTGTCGTAAAAATTATCCATATTAAAACCATTATTTTCATTGTTAAGGGTCGCCATTTAATTGACATTTGTGCAAATATTTTCACTAAAAGCATAGAAATATCTTACTTTGAGTTTATATAATAAAAATATAAATATTTAAAAAAGTTGTATACACAAATTATTATTTGCATATCCTTTCTGATTTCGATTAATTGTTTTTCATTCTTATCATATAATATATCAAGCTTCTGCGTTCAAAAGAATCAACTAATTCATTTTGTAAAATGAGCTACAGTTTTTATTTTATTTATTTATTTTTACTTAGTTCTGTTCGCTAATTATTTATGAATAATTTAAAACATAATTGATGGTTTTAGAAGTTCTTTTGAAATCCCATTTATGAATTGAAAATACGAAATTAGTTAAAATTTCTTTAAGAATACAGGGACAAATAATTTCGAAGTTAAGTATTCCTACAAAGAATGGAAGTGTAAATTTATGCAAAGCTTACGATTGGAATTGGATTTTGAAAGCAAAAAAAAATCCTTTTAGTTGATTTTTCTGGTATTTTAATGAAAATGTCGTATTTTAATTGTATGTTAAAAATACCTCCTGGTTTCTAAGCAAGACTTACTTAAATGTTAATTACTGCTCTTAAGAAACATAGAATTGCTTTATTTTTAGAAAATAAAAGCATCCCATACATAATTTGTTGTTTAATGTTTTTATTTATTTATCTTTTTTTGCGGCACACACTTTTTAGAGACACTTTGCATAACGTGTTTTTAATTGTTTTAAATATTTGCGTTGTAACATATGAAATAAATAAGAAAAACAATTAAGCTATGGTATATAAATAAGAAAAATGAATGTCTTTTAATATTTTAAGAGAAGTGAAAGAAAAAGTTACACAGAAAAACGCATTTAATTCATTTTTAAATCTGTTTTATAAAAGGGCATTATTTATTGTTTAACAAATGGAACTTTTAATTTTGCTCAATGTTAATTACTTTTTAATTAACCATTAAGATTTTTTATGAGTATTCCAACGAATGCTTTTCTACGCCATGACTATTTCTAAATTTTAATACTTCAAGTGATTTTTTTTCAATTTTAATAATTAAAATTATATCATTTAGAAATACAAAGTAACAAGAAAAATGAGATACATTACTAATTACACTTTTGAAAATTAATATGCGATACATTTCTTAGAAGTTATTTAAGATATTCAACCCTATGTTACGAAAATAAATTTTCTATTAAAAATGACGACACAACTAATAGAAATACATTTTTCTGGAAAATGTATTATATATATTTCCTGATTCATAAATTTGGTATGTATATCCAAAAGAATTTTCAAAAATGAATTTGTTTAACGTCTTGTGAACTAATTAAAACAGTAGTACCTTCAATTAAAAGTGTTTATATTTCAATAGATTTATAAAATGAAAAAATAAAAATTTAAATAGAGAATAAGTTTTCTTTATATAATTTTCAAATGACTGCAAATATGAATACTTAATTCAATATACCTTAAAAATTTCTGTTTTTTTAAAATTATAAGTATAGTATCAGGGGTTTTCAGTTATATATTAAAAAATCTTTAAAAATATTTCGGTTTACTTTTAAATGCTCTGAAATATAAATCATGAAATTCTGTTTGGCTTTATAAAAGATGGGAAAGGACTTACCAGTCGAGAGAAAAATATTAATCAAAAAATTATAATGGAAAAAATAATAAAATAAAAATATTATCCAAATAATCTATCCTTTATAGTACAAGTATTCAAGCTGTGAAAAGCTAAGTTATTAGAAAACTGATCCTGAATTCTAGAAACGTATGTTCAATAACCAAACTGAAGTGTGTGTTATTTCATAAAATGAAATATAAGAAGTTTACAATAATATACATAATGCATTGCATATGTACCAAGTGGTTATGATTAAAGTTACACTATTCAAGACTTGTATCACCTGCACTGTTTATTGGATTTTGATGAAACTCGAAATATATACTAATCGGAATATTACTAGTCGAAATATATTATGGGAAAAAATTTCTACAATAAATATAGTACAAAACTTGACCACCAGGTGGCTTTTATCGAATAATCCTTATGCATATATACATAAAACCTCAGTATAAACTTGCAGTTATAGCTACAGAATCATTCAGCTCTTGTTTGTCATCGTTAATCATGTCCTTACGGAAAAAAAGAAAGAAAAATATCGATCTTTAATGGTAAAACTGTTTTATCAGAACGGCAGCAACCACCTTGCTACTCTGCGTGAATATTGTTGTTTAAAGGATCTACGAAAAGGCAACATATCGAGGATTGATTTGATGAAGATGATTATGAAATTTGTAGATACAGTGAATTTGAGTATGCTGCCCGGAAGAAAACGGAAACTGATTGGGACTGAAACTATCGAAGTAGTCGCTACTGCAGTGGTTGAATGATCCTCCAGTTTCCATCCATTTATCGGCAAGTTGTCAATCAGTGTCACGCGAGTTGGATGTTCCGTGGTCGACAGTACAAAAAATTCTGCTATACATTTAGAAATGGTAACCTTAAGATCAGAAACCACGCCTTGAATATGTTTCCAAATTTTGGCGATTATGGAAATTGATGACGCGTGACCTTGGAAAATTCTATGGTTAGATGAGGTACTTTTTTATTTAGACGGAGCTGTGGATTGTCAAAATAGCTGCATATGGACTATTTCACATTCTAAAATCCTGCATTAACAGCCACTGCATTCTGGTTACGTGACTGCTTGGTGTAGATTTACTGTTGAGTTTATCCTCGGGAATATTTTTTGAAACTCTCATTCCCCAAGGTTCCAAAAGACGTTCGTTCACGACTCCATGGTACAGTGAACTCCTTCATCAACAAATCATTCCTGCTTTACACGAACGATAATTGCAAACCACTATCTTTATGCAAGCTGAAGCAACTCTTCACATTAGCCATAATGTATGCATGACCTTCTCGTTCATTCGTCATTAAATCCTTGTGATATCTGGTTGTGGGGATATCTAAAAGACCACGTTTATAGAGGAGGAATTCGGACTTTTTACCTGATTAGAAAGCCATCAGTATACGCCTGCCTTGTGGCTGAAATCCCTCGCGATTTGCTTCTCTCTACCACTGAAAACGCTATAATGAGCTTTCAACATGTCAATGATGTCAATGGAGCCCATATTTAGCACATTCTGAAATTAAATAATTTTTAACGATCTTAACATTTCATTTGGGCATGACTTTTCCTTCTGGTTGCTAAAATTTAAACTATTTTTTATTGCACAGAAACTTATTTCCCCATGATCCATATAGCATGTATTTCAAGTTTTATCAAAATCCGATAAACAGAACGGGTTCTACAGACCTCTGAATAGTGTAACTTCAATTACAACCACCCGGTACATATATGTGTATGTTGGTGAGCAATATTCCTTTTAGAAGCTATATTGTACAGCTAAGATGTTACATAGTTCGAAAAGTGGTAGGCTACAACTAAATGATTCAGAACCACACAGAAATGAGTCACACATACACAAAGAAACACCTTCTGAACACGGTAGAAGGCATCGAATAGGTGTAAGGGTTTTGATCGTTCTTTCTTAAAAGCTGTATTATGCATTTTGTAGACATGAAACACAAGGAAAGGTCATAAATTATAAAAAACAGGGCTTATTTCTCGCTGTATAAGCTCTAAGGGATACGGATACATATCATTGCTTTTCAAACTCATTTACGTTTTTGTTGTATAAAATCTCTATTTAAGTCTCAATAGCTCATGTACCTCATGCAACAGGATATATTTTTATCTGAAAATTTACTCTACCGGAACCTATCACAGTTCCTCAGATAGGTAGCTGACACACATGCCCTTCTATCACGTTTACGTGTGGCCTTATGAGAAGAACCACCTGCACACACTCATATATTCACTTCTGTAGGACAAAAAAAGATCTTGGCCGGGCTTTCGCCTCAACAGATATCTTTGGTTGAACAATCTTTGAGAGGCTCGACCATTGCAGCGGGATTTGCGGTATTCCAAACAGATATCTGCTTTCTCTCTGAGCTCGTTTAATCTGCCACAATATAGTTCATCTGTCTTTATGCTAAAGGAAAGCTTCATTTCATCGAGATTCCTTCTTATCGCAAAGAGCCTGTGTCGGCTAATGCAGCACTCTAATGATAAATTTGCATTATATCCCTTTAAAAATTCAAAAACGTCGAGAACTTAGAGCCAAAACCCTGTTGGCCTTATCCACTGGCACAGTTCCGAAGGCAAAGAAACAGCTTTGTGTGATTCATTTTTTCAATGCTCTTATCGTGTCTGGATGACGTTTCCATGTGATCCATTATTCCGTTGTGATTTTGAGTTTTCTAAATGTGCCATAACTTCCTCCGAAGAGTGTACCACAGTGACTTGAGTTCTTGCACTAAACGTTTAACTTTAAGTGAAAGAAAATTAAAGACAGAAATATTTCATTATTTAGGAATATGGGGATTTTATTTACATTAATTATAGAGTACAAGCATATATGCAATTATATTTTTTGTGAAAATATCAGATTATTTCAAAAAATTATGGTATTTATGTTTTCTTAAACAAAAAAAAAATTGAATACATGCAAGTATGAAATGTATGAAGTAGGATTCAAAAGTTCCCAGATAGAGTCTATAACTTAAAAAACATTACGAATTAAATTGCTGAAACACATCCTTCTTCAAAATAATACCCTTGAACAACAACACACTTTTGCTATCACTTGTAAATGTCATCGAAACATTTCTGGAGTCTTTTTTTAGCCATGTCCTTTAATTCAACATGAACTTTTAGCTTCATCTGCTAATATAAATCGACAACACTGCAAGCAATGTGAAAGACAAGGAAATGAGCGGAAGTCGCAGGATATAAGATAAGAGGAGTAAGGAGTATGTGGCAGAACAGCTGTTTTCGTTTTCGCTAGTTAGTGACAAGGAGGGATCGGTGTGTAGGAATGTTGTCATACAAAATCACTCATGGCAGCTCAGCCCACAATTTTGGTTTCATATCTCCGATCGACTCACACAAAAGACGCCGAATATCTATATAGAGTTCTCTGTTCATGGTACGTCCCTCAGCGATAAATTCTAGATGCGCAATATCTGTATATCGAAGAACACCTCTAATACAGTGCTTCTCAAAGTTTCAATATTCGTGACCCAATATTTAATCATAATTTTCATCGCGCCCCCCATACAATAATAATGCATTGAATTCAATAACACTATACTTCGATGCTGGAAATACGAAACTACTTTAACCTCTTAATTGCCACCAGCGTATATTAATGTCTAACTCATTCAAAGCGTTAATTTTCCCGGACGTATACATACGTCATTCCGAACTATGATTTTTCCTGTGCAGAGCTATCCCTAAAATTATTCCGAAGGCTTTGGAATGCAAGGAAAGAACCTGGGTAATGTTTGCGACGAATTTATTTATTCCAGATTATTTGCTTTTTTATTCCTTCCCGCCCCAATACATCACATATGTACGCCTACGGGGATAACGGTTGACATTGGGAAGTGAATAGCAAAACTTTGAATCGAAAGTTAAGGGATTAATTATAAGTTATGCAAATTATCAAGATAAATGTTTATTTCTGTACATAATTTTATGTATGACAATCTCATGGGGACAAAGGTAATTATTAAACTTGTTCTTATCTTAATATTGTTAAACTAATTATCAAATACATTGTGCAGCGCTAGTACATTTATACACGTAACATATCAGTGCAAACGTGCATTTTATTTTTTATTATGTCACAATGTATTTTGTTTGTATTTTTTTAAAATTCTTTTGTTTTAGACTTTTCAATATGCTCGCGCACCCTCGTAAAGTTGCAACGCCCCAAAGGGGGCGTGCCCCACAGTTTGAGAAACGCTGCTCTAAAATGAAATTCTTTTTAGAGCGATCCTGGCGGAATTTCTGCTTGAGTTAAGACTATGGGGATTTCCACTTTACCGATGCTCTCTTGGGTTGAGGGTCACATAAAAACACAATTTTGTTTCCAGTAGCAATTTTGAGAAGTTGAGAAGGATTATTGTCAACAGGTGAGACGAAGTTTCCCATTATTCCCATTCGAATTGCTTTTTGGGTTTTCGGTTAATATGCGGGAAAGATTCGTTGACACACCATATGCATGTTACGATGCTTATTCAGTATTTGTTTACAAGTGGCCGAAGATGTTCTTACGGATTCTGCTATTTCCACTACTGTTTGAATCATGTTCATACGTATCGCCACAGAAACCTTTTCCATGTTTTCAGCGCTGCGGGAAGTCCTCAGAGGTCTAGAGAGTTTGTCGTCTTCGATCATTTCCCTGCCTTCTATGAATCGTCTATGCCACGCAAAAGCTTGCGTTTGCAATAATGTATCTCAGACTTATACATGCTTCATTATTTCGCAAGTCTTCTTAGTACTATATCCCAAGTGATCACAAAGCTTGATATTTAATCTCTTCTCAAAAATACAATTTATTTCAATCGTTGACTACTAAATACATCTGTCTACAAAATGCAACGCTGACCACGTGATTTGGGACAAACCCTTTTTAGAAAAGGGGAATAATCCAGCAACACAGAAATAGTATCATAGTTGCTCTACACTGCAAATAATTTTTCACATTATAGGCTCAGTCCGGGATCTTTGTAATTCTACTTCGTATCGTACAAACTACCAGGAATTCCGCAATTATTAAATTCCAAAAATAAATTCTTAACTAAATTGAGTTGTTAAGAACAGTTGATAAGAAAAATGAGACGCAACCTAAAAACATGCATAATTGCTTTCACCTGGTATGATTAAGTCACTCCGAAAATTGATAAAAAAAGGGGATTTATATTCGAATTCTTGTACTTCTCGAAATTCACGTAAAACATAATATATAAAGAATTTTAGGTTTTTTTTTTTCAGTTTAAGATATATTTTCGATCCTATATTAACAGCGATACTGCGGCAGTAGTATTAATTGTAATGATACTATAGTGCTGCAATAATAAAAAAATTAGGTCATTGAATGTAGGAAGTTTTAAAATACATTTCTTCTCGATAAGTATTATTTAACATGAAATATTCAATCAGTGGACTAGTTACGCTTCATTATCCTTCCATTTTATTTATGAAAATTCAAAACTAAAGAAAAATCTTCCAAGCTCAATAAATCGGTTTTACAATAAAATTGGCCACAGCCATGAAAGTAATTTTTTTAAACCTGATGCTTTGAGTTTTTGTTGTTTTCTAAAACTTTTTGAAAACAGTAATTTTAATATTCTAAGCTAGAAATCATAGAGCTTTAAGAACTTTTCATAGGATTTCCATAAAGAATAAGAAAGACGCATGATATACACATTCATCATATCTATTGAGCTTCACGAAGAGAGTATTGTCACAAAATCAATAATTTCCATAAAACTTTTTCTTCTAACATTGAAGTAAGAAGCTCAAAATGCAACAAAAAAAAATCCCTCCTTTTAAATAATTTTTGAAAGCAGTATTATCGATTTAATTTTGAATGTTTTTTTTTCTGATTTACTTAATTCAAGTAGTTCTGAAATTTAACATGGTAAGTTTGAATAATCGTAGGATTAGAATATTGAAATAAATTTTACACTGAAAATGTACAATATAACGTTTTATGATTTTTTTAAAAAATGGTTAAGAAGATATTGGTTAAATTAATTTCTTACTTGTCATGTTCATAAATTTAAAGGAAGTTGACGAAAATTTAAAATTTAAAATAAATAAAGCCTTTTATAATTTTATAAATTTAAAAAAGAACATTGAGATAAGAAGGACAAAAAAAAACAATTTTATTATTTGAGCTGAAAAATAAAAAATATATATATAAAAGAACCAATTATAAATAAAACTATTAGACAAGCACATCAATATGAATTTTGATTTAAACAGTTTAGCTTCTTGAATAAAAATTAAATCACTTATATATTTTGATTAACTGAAGAACATACGATATAATAATGATAAATATATTTTTTTAAAAAATAAGGAATCATTTTCTATTACATAAGTCTATCACCAATGTTTAAGCATTTTAATGTATTCTACCACTTTGCATAAATTGTTTATGCAAAGCTTAGAAAATAAAGAATTTCAAAATGTTTATCATCTAAGCAATGTGTCCCATCTGACATAAAATAAAAACTTTACCAGCCAATCTAAAATCTACACAAATACGTATCAAATAGCAAAGAAGAGAGATTTTTGAACATCAAACGAGAGACAAAAAGTATCAAAAGAAGTGAAATCCCTCGCATCATTTGGGTCACGAATCGCGTCGTCTTTGGGCGAAAAATTCAAGTAGGAGTTAAAGTACGAAGAGAATGCCTTGAGAATCATGCAGATGGGGGAAAATGAAATGAAGAAAAAAATATAGAAAGGGATAAAAATATCCCCAGGCTTTCTCCATAATCGACGGACAAGAGACCATTGGTAGAAAGACTGCAAAAAATGGATATAGGCACAAAAAAGGAGGGCATCAGTACTCCAGATGTAGGAGATTGCAGAAGCTCTACGGGAGGTGGAATAGAGAAACAAATGTTTTTACTCTCCAAGGAAGGAAATCCCTACGATATCCCTGGGATGGATTGCCCGGAAGAAAAGAAGTCCAGTTTTTTCCCCGAATATCCAAAACAATTTCGAGTTACATACCCCACTTCACAACTGAAGAAGTTCAGAGGGAATTCTATTTGATACTTTTCGTCAATGTTATTCAGGGTTATACTTTTGAAGAAAAAAGTATAAGGAATGGAAACTTGAGAGGTATACGATATTCGGACAAAAGAAAATGAAATAGAATAATCATTGTAGTGAAAACGGAAGAAAGCTGTTGAATTGAATTCTTAGATTTTGTATTTGACTCAAACAATGATCTAAAACAGAAAACTTAAAACCAGTTAAAAATGTGTTTCCTATTCAATTCGTTTGCATTCCATTTCTATTTAACGAAATTCCATTAGGTGAATTAAAATGCTCATTCATATTTTAATACTTTAAACCCTTTTTTGAGTCTTGTAAAAAATTTATTTTTCATTTGCTACTTCTTATACCTTTTGACATGAAAACATAATTGTAAAAATCAGAGCTGAAATAAGCAATTATTATATTCTAAAATTATGAACTCTCATTAATAATAATTAACATAAAATTTAAGAAAATGTTTCGACCGAATATGTTAAAAAATATTAATATATATATATATATATATATATATATATATATATATATATATATATATATATATATATATATATATATATATATATATATATATATATATATATATATATATATATATATATATATATATATAAAATATATATATATATATATATATATATAAAAATACATACAATAGAATATATTTCCACTGGATTTGAATATTTTTGGATATCATGACTCTTAATGATTTAAAATCATGTGTGATGAATCAATTTTGAATTTTTTCTGAAGAATGTTGTTGTTGCAGGTAATGGCGCCAAATCGGCATTGCCAGATCAAGGCGCACGAAATTCTTCTAGGCAAAGGGCTTCTTACAAATCTAGGTCACGTAGATGAAGAGCAGGTACCCCCGGGTCTAGGGTATCACTGCTTGTTGTATATATACTTAATTAACCTTTATGCATTTGTTTTCCAAATTTTCTTCAAAATAAATAATTTCTTAAAAGTTACATTTCATTGATAATATATGATTTTCAAAAACTTAAGTCATTCTTATAAATAAACCTTTAATTCGATTTCATTAATTCATTAATATTTACCGTTTATTTTACATGCATAAAGCGAATGCTCGCGTGATTTCGAATTTACGCTTTTATGAATATCAAGAAACTATTTGCATTCCAGCTGAATACGTGATTGTTGTGATATTGCGGTTACATTGTCACAAACATGCTGAACGTGAACTGATTATTCATGGTTTCTAAGAAACAAAATCTCAGTTTTGTCATAAAAATTCAAGTGTTTTTTTAAACATTTTTTTTGCTAGAATTAAAAAAATCCACGCTAAAACAAATACATCATCATGATTTTCTAATAGAATTAACAATATCAAAATTGCACTTTATTCTTAATTTTACATGCAGGTAATTGCATTTGCTTCGTAATGTAATTTGATTTAAACCTGAAGAGAAGAAAATATATTCCATCATTAGTTACTATTTCATGAAGAAAGACGCATTTTTCAGTAAGTTGCAATTAATATAGGAATATACTAAGAAGGTTATATTTCTGAAAAGTAAATGGTCTCATGCGAGCTAATTTTATCTCATGAGTTGAAAATAAAAAAACAATTTTCAAATAGATATAATTCCTTAAGTTTAAAATTAAATAACTCGATTATTTTATACATTTTTATAAAGGAGTGAGGTTTCAAAAAAATGTAATATGTTTAAGATACATTCATAATTTAAAAAATTATAAGCACATAAAAATAACAAACAATTCTATAAGACAGTCTTCTCAAACTTTCAATACTTGCGATCCAATATTCAATCATCATTTTCATCGCGACCCCTCATCCATACAATAACAATGTATTAAATTCAATAATACTGTATTTCAGTGCTTCTCAAACTTTCAATACTTGCGATCCAATATTCAATCAGCATTTTCATCGTGACTCTCTTCATCCATACAATAACAATGTACTAAATTCAATAATACTCAATTTCAGTGCTTCTCAAACTTTCAATACTTGCGATCCAATATCCAATCATCATTTTCATCGTGACCTTCTCTCTCATCCATACAATAACAATGTATTAAATTCAATCATACGGTATTTCAGTGCTTCTCAAACTTTCAATACTTGCGATCCAATATTCAATCAGCATTTTCAACGCGCCCCTCATCCATACAATAACAATGTATTAAATTCAATAATACTGTATTTCAGTGCTTCTCAAACTTTCAATACTTGCGATCCAATATTCAATCATCATTTTCAACGCGCACCCCTCATCCATACAATAACAATGTATTAAATTCAATAATACTATATTTCAGTGCTTCTCAAACTTTCAATACTGCGATCCAATATTCAATCATCATTTTCATCGCGCGCACCCAACCATACAATAACATGATTTGAATTCGATAATACTATACTTTGACACTAAAGATACAATACGACTTTAACCTCTTACATGCCAGTGACGTATATAAGCATCTCTCTCAGCCCAAACATTAATTTCCTGTGCGTATATATACGTCTTTCCAAAGTACGATCTTTTCTTTTTTTTTATCAAGAAAATTGTTAATACTATCTCATGGGGTCACTAATAATCAAATTTGTTCTGAACTTAGTATTGTTAAATTAATTATAAAATACATTGTATAGTACTGATACATTTATAAGTGTATCACATCAGTGTAAAAGCGTATTTTGCATTTTATTACATTATAAAATATTTTGTTTACCTTAAGTCAATTAATAATTTTTAAATAGTCTTTTGTTTTCGACTTTTCAACAGACTCGCGCCCACCTCATAGAGTAATCATGCCCCTCAAGGGGGCGCGCCCCACAGTTTGAGAAACACTGCTATATTTTGATGCTAAATTTACAATGCGACTGTAACCTCAAGTGCGTATAAAAACGACTCACTCGGCCTGTGCGTTGTTTGCCTCGGACGTATATATACGTCTTTCCAAAGTACGATCTTTTCTGTGAACTGCTATCCATTAAAATTATTCCGAAGGCATTTGGAATACAATAAAATGATATTTACAATGTTTGCGAAGGATTTACTTATTTCGAAGGTATAAACTTACTTAGTATGTAGAAACTTATTTTTATAAACTTAGAATGTAGAAACTAGCAAGAATTGATTTGTCCTCATTAACTCCTTTTCTACTCCAACCCCCCAAACAACTCATACGCTCACCACGTATTACCCGGTGGCATTGGGGAGTGAATAACGTAATTTTTAATCGGAATTTTAGAGAATAATTATAAACCGTGTACAAATTATTAAGATAAGTGTTAATGTTTGCATATAATTTTATATATGACAAGCTCATGGGGTCACTGGTAATTATTAACCTTGCTCTTAAATTATTATTGTTATAAACTAAACATAAAATGCATTGCGCAGTAATATATTTATGAGTGTATTATATCAGGGTAAGAATGTAATTTATTTTTATTATATATGCCAGAATTTTATTTTTTTTTACTTTCAGTAATTTAATAATTTTTAAAAAATAATTTTTTGTTTTCGACTTTTCAATATGCTCTCCCCTCCCTCATAGGGTTATCACGCCCCCTAGGGTGCGTGCCCCACAGTTTGAGAAACACTGCTATAAGAACTATTCATGTATCTGTCTAGATTTCTGAATCAATGTTTGGCTGAAATTCATTTTTTTTATCTTTGCCACTTCATGCAGTAAGAAAAATAAGCCAAAAAAAGCTGTCAAAAGAAAAAAAATAATGATTAATGTCTCAATTAATTGAATTTCCACCGTATTCACCAGATGTGGCTCCGAATGACTTATTTTTGTTTCGAAATTTTAGAAAAAAATGGCTCAGCGTGCAACGGATCACGGCGAACAAGGTCATCACAAATCAAATGCGTATTTTGAGTAACTTTCACAATCACACTTTTCTGAAGGCTTGAATAAATTAGATTTACATCTGGTAAAGTATACTGAAGTAAAATGAGATTAAGTTAAGAAAATAGAGTTAAATCCCCCAAAAGTGTGCTTTTGTCTTTTTCTAAGGTCTTATTGGCCCATCCTCGTATTATACAGTAGAGAATTTTGTATAAATATAATCATAAAAAATATTATTTCTAAAAACACACAAAAATAAAATTATTATTATTTAAAAACATGTTTAATATAAGAAACGATTAATCATACTAAAATTAGATATAGTTTAAAAAGTATACTGCATTTGTAATTCTGTGAACTGTTACAATGAGGCCACAATTTTAGGAAAATCATGCATACACAAAACTTACTTAATATTTCTCAAATAAATATTTTTTTATATTCTATGATGATAATTTAAGCTTTATAAAATGTCTTAAATATTTTACACTTCTTTTAAACTTTATTCCTTTTAAAATATGCTTAAGAGAATCGAATTATTTAAGTTTTATTTTAAGTATTTATATCTAGTCGGAAATTGTCCATATTTTTAGCACTCGAGGCAAAATTAAAATTTTGAGACCGCATAATACGACCAATAGAATTTTGATAATTCAAAAAGTTTTCTTTTTGACTTGCTTACTTTGATTGATTGTTTTAAACATAGGATTTTGCTAGCATAATTAAATATACATGCAAATCAAATTTAAATTAGTGAAAAAAATCTGAAAAAAATATTTTAAAAAAACATTACTCAAAGAATAATCTTTTATTGTTAATATTATTAATGTAATTTATTTTATAATAATGCATCAACTAAATTTGTCAGTTACGGGAAATACTTATAAATTAGCGTATTCAATAAAAAGTTCAATTAGAGTAAAATGAAGTTTTGGATGGTTATTGAGTAGTAAGACTAAATTATATATAATCATTCCATTGTAAATGTTAATTTTAACTTTTAATTTTTTGTATATTGGTGTCACAGTATAAGTTAAATATCAGAACTGTTATAGTACATTTTTTAAAAACGTAAATGTGTGAATGTTTTTCATATATAAAAATAAAGATATATGAATTAAATAATTTTTAGCCACAAACACATTTGAGATCATAAGATTCAATTCATAATTTTTAACGCAATGCACAAGATTGAGTTGAAAATTTAATTTATTTAGTTAATTAGTCGCAATATGGAGAGATACAGAATAGTATATTTTTCTTAAGATGAACATGCTGAAGAGCAAATGTTTTGTGAATGGTAAAATTTGTATTATTTACTGTGCTTTGAAAATTTTGTTAATAGGCATATAAAATACAAAAATATTTTGTTATAAAGGCAAAGTGTTAATGTTTTTTTCAAAAGATTCGACAAAAAAAATTTGAATGTAAAATGATAGAAAATATAGAGGGATAAAAAATCCAACTTCATGTTATCCTATAAAAAGAATAAAAATAGGAAACTTCAGGATTTGTATCGGAAGAAAAACTCTCAACACTATAGTACATATGTAGTATTTAATCATTTTACAGTCATTATTTTAAAATTTAAATGTATATAGAAAATATTTCATTAATGATAGTTTCTGCATATTGAATTTACTAGTTCAGAAAATTTATGGATGCTTATTAAAGTTTTAAGATTATATATATACACATACTATTTATATAATAAAGTATTTATATCATTTTTCTTTTAAAATAACGTTATTTAATATATATATTTAATAACATTTTTGGGAACATTACATTTGTTTTATATTTTTTTTTACATGCGACTCTTTAATTAATATCGCAATATAAAAAACTAAATAGCAAGCAAGCGAAGCAATTGTCTTTTGACCTTCATGTTTGAAATTATCTCGAGAATGGCACTAGTTCTTCCAAATGTCATGCCCGAGACTATCTCTGGCATAGAACTAATGCTCCAGAACGTCACGCCTGAGTATAATATGGGAAAATCTATTTTTAGTGCATCTTATTGCCATACCCGAGATATATCGGGAAAGGGTAAAACTTTATCAATAACTAAATAGTTGGCCAGTCTTACTGGTCAACTATTTAGTTGAATGACGTTATATATCTCATATTCCTCCTAATACTGCAAAATGTGAACCTACAAGATTGTGCAAACTTGGTTGTACAAAAAATGATGCAAATGAAATAAAAGATAAGAAAGAAAAATACGATTCTGGTGTAAATATTTTGGAGTTGGTTTAAACTTGGGAAAGTGTTTCGAGTTCTTCCACATAAAACTGAATTTTTAACTACTAATAGGTATTCAGTTTATTTGTATTTATTTTTTTAGAAATTATTTCCTCCACACTAGAAGCAAACTTCACCACAGCAACGCTGAGTGGCAGTCATCTCAAATGAATATGCAGTTGATACAAACCCTTAATAATTTTTGTGCATGTAAAGTCAAAATATACATTTTTAAATAATAAGTATATTTTGTTTTGTACTAAATATTTGATTTTTCAAATTAAAAAAAAAATGACAATTTATGCACACAAATCTTCATAATAACTTAGTATTTGAAGATTTAATATGTTATCTTCACACGTACTATAAGAATAAACTTAGAACAGATTGGTTTTCTATTGTCATGTATTCTGGTACATTCATTAATAAATGCTTAATTTGCATGTCATTAATAAAGTTTTACCTTACACGCTTAATCTAAGTAGTCGGTTTGTGGATTGTTCCAAGTATGTATTGTTCAAAGTGGTATATACGATCGTTTTAAAATGAACACACTATCTTTCCAAAACAATAAAATACTAGTAAATCAAGATAAAAATAACTGCCTCCGATGTTTTCATTAATTACGATCTTTATTTTGTGTATTTCAAGCCGATTTCGATAGTTTATATTAGGGATTGCATCAGAAAGAGAAATTCCAATTAACAATTAAATAAACATGTAATGTAATTTTGCTTTACTTCATCTGATAACTTTCAAATTTAACCGAAGATATAAAGTGTTACATTTGATTTTAAAGACTTAAAGGAAATGCAATTTTGGGAATTGCAAATTAATGAAGACACACCCTCGCATTCATCTATTTCTCTCTCGTTGGTAGTTTTATTTTCCAATTTCAATTATGATCAAAATGGAAATTTAACCCATTCTAAGGCTCTGGGATGCAAACTTACTACGAATTGCATTACTTTTAATTTTCCGTGGTAAGAGCTATTTTTAATCTGACTACCCTAAAATCATGATTTTTTAAAAATTAATATTTTTTTTGTATATGATTTGAATTTGTAGGCCATCTTATTAGCTTTATAAAAATACCAAGTGTTTTATTTTCCATTCTCTAGAGCAAAAACTACAAATATTTTAGTAAAAGCAGATCCCTTAAACTCTACATAAGATGTTAAACCTTAAAATGCGTTTCATTCGAAATGTGTCTTTTTCGAAAAGCTAAGACGGGGACAAGGATTGCTCAAAAAGTTTTTAAAATAATTTGCTGAAATTTTTTGTGTATGTTCTGAATAACTTTAAAAAGTGTTTTAATCTTCAAATGTATCAAGCACTGTTTTATTACAAAATTTACAGTTCCTTATGTGAATATAATCACTGTTTTTTAAACAATTTCATATAATAACTAAGATAAAGTGCTCTAGTTTTTGTAAAAATTAAAATATATCTTATCCTGAAGGTCATTTCAAAAAGAAATAGCAAAGTAATACATCAAAATAGAAAAAATTGAGAATTTGTTTATTTACTATTTGTACAGAGCGGGCATCATTTATGTAATTTTTTGTGAATTTTTACCCAATTTTTCCCATATTACTAGTAATATTTTTTTTCTCTTCTTAACTTCAGCTTTCTTTTCTTAAAATATACTAAATAAATCTAAAAACCACAAACAAAAAAATCTCCATTTCTCAATTTTTTTTTTTTAAATAAAGTTGTCGCAAGTAGTCGGATACCTTAATTTATATTGTCATCTACTAATACGTTCCAAACATTAAAAAAATAATGTTATAAGCCCTCACACAACGTGTTACTCACTTAATAGCAGAATTAAGAAAATAGATCAATATCCTTAAGCCCTTTTTTCCGAGCGTGCTATCCTTCATTCCTTTAGTTATTTATGTTATAAATACCTTGATATCGCTAGAATTTAAGAAACATGTTAATGTAAATAAAATCTTTATATTTGTCCGCTTTTAGAGTTTTTCTTTCACTGAATGCCTCTAATTAAGAAGAGAGAGGAGATGGAGTTTTAGTTAAAACATTTTTTACTCTTACAATAAAATTGTATAAACAACTTAAGAAGTATTCAGCGAGACAAATAAATATTTTTTTTACCCACCCAAGTAATTCTGAAGATTCAAACTAATATGATGGAACTGGGCAATGGTTTCAGACGAAGTGATATTGCATTAATTTTTAATTTGTTCACTATATTCCAATTTAAGGAATGCATACGCTGTGCCTTACTAAGGCACATAAAAAGAAAAGCACCATATGTTTGCACAATTTGGGATATTTGGTTATGTGCATCTTTGTGGTTTCGTAAAATTTCATGTAAGATATTATTGTTATTTGACATCTAGGAAGAAAAATATCTCTAATATTCAATGCTTTTCCAGTTTGTTATTGTAAAGAAAAGTATGTTATAAATATATAAAATAAAACAAACAAACACAAAACATAGAAAGCATCAAGCTCCCTTCTTTCTAAAAGCAAACAATGGATGATGCCAAGTATAATCACTGCCAAAAAATGTTTACAATCAAATTTAATTTTTCTAATGAGCTTAAAGAGTTCTTTTCCCTACATAAATCTAAATTCCAAAAAGATTTATTATACCTTTACAAGAAATAAATGGCCCTTTGAAGGATTTACTAATAAATATTTATCATCCCTACATTTCTATTAGAAATGCTAATTCTGCCATTACTATGCGTAACAAATTTGTATTATTTTGCACAATTTCTTAATATTCTTTATGGAAGTAAAGGATATTAAAATCAAATAAGTAAATAATTGCTACATCATTTGTAACTCTTACTACTATAAACATAATTATTTACGCCTTCAAAGCTTGCATTACCAAAAATAAAAATATTCAACACTAAATAGCCGAATCAATTGTCTCATAAATCCTTTCACTGAGCTCACCAGACCTAATGTATAATAGTTCAACGTATTTAATACGTGTTTACATAAATTTGACCAACTCCCCTTCAGATTATTTTGTTTAACATAATACAACATTTACTGACCCAACTCACCCGTAGTTCAATCCAATATACTGGAAGATCAGTGAGATACCGCTTCAGAAACAGCTTATTACGCATTACCTAAGGTATCTTTGATATATAAGTATTTGCTCAACTTTTGCATGAGCGAGCTTCGTTAAAGACTCGCCTATTACTGGAAACGAGAGACAGTAGTGCATCTGATGCACAGTAATCGCACGCAATTCATGTGGACAAATACTGCAACCACTAACGACACATGTTGATAAGCAGGGCGCCTATGATGAGTGGTTGACATCATTAATAGTCCTTTAGTGGTAACGTATTCAGTTCCATTGGAATGCCCCCTCGGTTTCCGTCAAATCCATCATAATAGGCAAGGTTTCTGGTTCGTGGTAACTAATGAGGTGTCTTATGGAATTTGAGAGGAAGATATGTTATAGCTTGGGAATACTTAGGAATTTACTGGAGTGCTTTGTTTTAACTAAATACCTGCTTGAATAATCTTATTTGCCTTAATTAAAACTGAAATATAGTTTAAAGCTCTCATAAGTTATATATATATATATTTTGTATATTGTTTAGAAAATGCTCTAAAGAATTAAAAATGTATTTTTAAGAATAGGAAATACCTTGAATTTTCTAATAGTACAATTGAAAAAAATTCAAATTTTGGTTTTCAATACTTTGTATATGAGAAATTGCAAACTCATTAATTTACAGTCTATAAAAAGTTATACATGTGGAATTAGTTTATGTAGTAAGCAAATACAATGTTTTGTAAAGGAGATGTATTTTCTGAGAATATAATTCTGTAAGAAGAGAGAATAAATTCTTGTGAGTATTGTACACTGTAAAACTAAGCCTAAAATAGGATTAATATTATATTACATTTAAGACAAAATAAAGTATTTTCTACCCCAATCCTTTTCTTTAACTGCTTTTATTTATAAATTTACTATTTCTCTTAATTATATAATTAATTAGTTTTAGTGCTTAAAGATTATGTACTAGTATTTTTCAATTTTTAAAATTGGCAGGTTTTTTACCTGCATATAAATGAGGAAAAATTTTTATTTCATAATATTGACACTACTTTTATTAATATCGGCTCTTGTCTCATGTTTATTCAAATTAGAGCTTCCCTTGTATAAAAACTAAAAAGTTTAAAAGAGATCATGAAATATAATAGACGAGAAATGCATTATAAAATAATTAATATATCAGAAATATTTAATAATATGTTTCATTAATAGAATTTCCTGTGTGTATACGAAATATTCTCTTTTTTCTACTTATGACTTAAAACGTAATGAATATTTTTTACGTTTCCATATGTTTTACTTTTATTAGTGGTGCTGGTTTCATAAAAATTAATCATAACAATAACATTCATAATGAAAGAAAAAAAGTCATAACAATATTGACACTTTAACTAATGCTTTTTGTTACACAGTCATGATCAGTGCGTATGATCGTCATACACACTGAAAATGTGCAAACACCAGTTAGTACAGTTTTGTCTGTCTTGTTAAAAATATTCAATTTTGTAAAAATTACTCGAATTATTTGTTACAAGTTGCATTTGAGGCTTGAAATAAATTCTATACGCAAGGTAATTTCATGTCCATTTTGTTTCATAAAACCTTTCAAAAAAGAAATTTCATAATATAAAACAAACTAATAAAATGTTATTTATATGTGGGAAAGAGATCAGAAATAACGTGATTTAAAAATCGATTTTAATGACCAATTTACAAGAAAATATATTTTATGTTAATTTCACTTTTTTATAATAGCACAATGGTAAGGAAATAACATCAAAATTTAACATAGTTATATTGTAATTGTGTATAATGTTACGCTAAGTTAGAGAAAAGTTCAAAGTCATACTTTTCAAAGGAAGACACAGTAATAATATGTTTCTTAATATTGTTTAATTACAGTCAAGCCTAGTTGCGAAGATGAACACATTTACTTCCATTCCATTAAGTTTCTATTAATCTCAAATGAAAAATAAAGGAAAATATTTACCTTAATGACATATTGAACTATTCTATTAAAGGAATTCCAGTTATGATCTAAGACACTATCGTATGTATGGGTCATTTGTTATAACTAAGAAGACGTAATATTCTGTTATAATTAGCTATTTCAATTTAATTGACTGTTAAAGATAAAAAAAAATGTCTAAAGACGTATACATTTTGTTTTTGTACTATAACTATTAATTCTTTTTATTGAATTATTTATAGTCAATACTGGAAATAAAAATATACGCCTGTAATTAATTAATAATTACTACTGCTTAATAAATCATTTTTAGTACGCAACTTCACAAAAATAAATAAAAAAAAATCTAACGAAATTTATTTGTTTTATCAATATCAACATTATCAACAACAAAATTGTTCTAATTTCTTTTAAAAATATCTTTATCATACTTCAAATGTTATGTCTTTTTTTTTTAAATTATATACTTGGAGCTCTTTGTTTCTAAAATAGTTTTGTTATAAGATTTCAAATAAAAATTTAAGAAACAGAACAGGCAGTTTTTGAAAGGCCATATATTACTAAAATTTATATCATTGTGTATAATAATGTTTATTACGAAATATTTTTAAAATCATTTGTTATTTTATAAGAGTTTGTTAATTATTTTAACTGTTAATAAGTATGCATGATATGTTTTTCTTTCTTTCGGAAAATATATTTCGGAAAAAAAAACTTAAAATTAATTTAAAATTTAAAAATTGAATGAATTCCAGTTTCTGAAATTTTAATTTCAAAAGTTTCTTTATCGAAAAAAAAAGTTTTCAAAAGTCATTTCCACTAATTTCATACAATACTGAAATATGGTTTACATTAAAATCTAATTTTTATCCAACAGCTGTGTTCGATATTTCTTTGTATATATTCTATAGACTATTTTTTCTTCCGAAAAATTTGAAATTTGATAATGTTTGGAAATATTTTTTCAATTACGTAATCTATTAAAATTTCGGCCACATGAATTAAGTAGTGATTTTGGAAGAAAGGTTAAAAAATTAAAATGTATGTGTGTGTGAAAATGTGGAAAATATTCAGAATTGTGTTTAAGGTATCTGAACATGTTCGGAGTACTTTTTAACAAAATAACATATTTAAACACTATAAATGTTTTTTAGTACTCAAAACCAACAAATATTACTATTTAACTAATAATGTTTGAAATAATTTATCTGAATTTTACAAAAATCTCAATTATAAGTAAAATTTTAGCAATGTTTTTTTAAAAAAAACTTCAAATAAGTTAGAGAAAAAGTAAGAAACATGTATTAGTAAAATTATTACTAAAAAAAATTAGATGCATTTATCTAGAAAGTGTACTAAAATTTTAGTATTTTATAAGAATTTGAAAATATCAGAGTTCATTGAGTAAACAGTATAATAATTGTTATATATATTATTTATGAGACCATTATTTAAATAACAAGCGAAAACTGAAAAATTATTCATACAATAAGAAATATTTCAGTACATTCTCTAGAAAATAATTTAAATAATGGGTTCAAAAACTTTTATAGAAATAAATTCGTAACATTTTGAGTTATCAGACTCGCCATGATAGATTTTGAGCAATTTAAATGCCCACTTCTAGTAGATCACAAAGACCTATTTCCGGTGTTTCTATATTTATAACATTGATTGTAACTTGGCCTCTAGGTAGTTAAGAAACAAACTAAAACTTGTTTCATAAAGCCAAAAGATAACTTTAATCAATAAAATAAAAAAAATATCTATTTTAATCGAATTTGGTCATTTTCAACTTGTTCGGATAACTTAAATGAATTCATTTTTTATCAAACTGTTACTTTGTAAATGCTGATACTTTAAGAGATTTCTTAAAACAAGAGATCCATATATATATATATATATATATATATATATATATATATATATAAATCCGTTTTTGAATTCTGTAAAACAGCACTTTGCAACACTACAAAGACAGTGTTTATGACTGTTTTAATTCTTTAAAAACATTTTGTACATATTTGAGGTAGATATTATTATTTCACTCACTCTGTGCTGCAAGAATTTTGACTCTTCTTTTGGAAAGGTTTTAGTAATTTATAAATGCAAAACTTCAAGTTTAGGAGACTAATTTGATGTATGGTAATAAAATGTTCTTAGAGTACACAAGCTTATTGTACACATAAGTTATTAGTGTTAAAACTAATTAAACATGCATTTGACTATTTCATTTTATTATTATTAAGTATGAAAGATGCAATATATATATATACTGGTGTGCAAAAATTAAGGACGAAGTCGAAAAATTAGCATATCAGCTGAAACGAAGAGGCAGAGTGGACCGAAAGACCAATCAGGAGATTAAGTAATGTGATGTACGGTAGCACATGCGCAGATATGCAGGTAGACGTAATGGGGGAGTGTCTGAGTAGTATAAAGCATGTTGTCGGTGTAAGATCAGTATTTCGGGTAAAGAGATTGCACGCCGTATAGCAGTTAAAATCACACCGAGTGGCTGCCTCAGCGAGAAATGGCGAATAATCAATCTGTTAGACGACATCTGGATGCTTTTACCCGAGGTCGAATCATTGGGAAGTTGGAGGAAGGCCGCAGTGTTACAAGTGTGGATGCAGAGTTCGGAATTGCTCACAGCATTGTTTCACGACTTTGGAGACAACTTCAAACTACAGGAACAGCTATCCGGGGGTTCAGTAGTGGTCGTCCACGAGGAACCACACCCGCAGATGACCGTTACATTGTCTTACAGGCTAGAAGAAACAGGCGGCAGACAGTGGGAGAAATCGCTAGACACACGACACAGGCGACTGGACGACCGATATCACGTTTTACCGTGGCCAGAAGACTGCACGGTGGTGGTCTGTTTGCACGACGCCCTGTACGGTGTGTACCTTTAATGACTGCCCATCGGAGAAGGCGTTCTTTGTGGTGCCGGGAACACTGGAATTGGAGAGACGATGAATGTGGATGAGTACTTTTTACAGATGAGAGCAGATTCAGTTTGAGTAGTGATTCTCATCGCATACTCATCTGGAGAGAGTGGGGAAGCCGCAATCCTCCCTCGAACATCATTGAAAGGGACAGGTATGGAGGTCGCGGTGTTCTCGTTTGGTGAGGCATCATGCTTGGTAGTCGTACAGACCTTCACATCTTCGACGCAGGTTCAGTCAACGGTACTCGTTATTGTAACGAGATTCTTCTTCCATATGTGCGTTTTTTTAGAGGCGCTATGGGTCTGCAGTTCCTTTTAATGGACGACAATGTACCATGTCATCGCACAGTAGCTGCCGAACAGCTCTTAGAGAGTGAGGATATTGAACGTATGGATTGGCCGGCACGATCTCCGGATCTCAATCCCATCGAGCATGTATGGGATTTTCTAGGCAGACGCTTGGCAGCTCGTATCTTACCACCAGTAACGATTCGGGAGCTTCAATTGGCGCTGCAAGACGAATGGGCAGCAATGCCTCAACAACTCATTGACACCCTCATTCTCAGCATGGGCAGACGCTGTGAAACCTGCCTAGCAGTTAGGGGAGATCATATCCCCTACTAAAGACCGGATGTTTCTTCCTGGACACCCATCACAGAGATGTTTCAGCCTTCAGTCGCATTGCGCTCCATGCTACTTTTTAAATAAAGCGTCTTTTTATCCTTCTGATTTCTCTTTCAGTAAGTGTTGCTTACATTACACATGTCCTTACGTATTGGGGATCTTACGGTATTAAATGTGTTGATTTGGAAAACTTTTGTACAAAGTTATATTGAAAAAACCGTCTCGTCCTTAATTTTTGCACACTAGTGTATATACTAGCTGGATGGCCCGACGTTGCACGGGCATCTTCAAGTGTACAGCTTTATGCCTTGGAAGATTCGCCTTCCCTTTCAGTGTCAGCACTTCCTATTGTGTGTGTGATTTCTATATTAATATCATTAAAATAATCTTCTTAGAAATTTCTTCCACACTTTTTTTCTGTCGGGTGGGTCTGTTTTGTCGCAACTCGCCTCGGCGTTGCAAGGTGTTTTTTTTTCCGTGGGTACAATTTTATACCTATAGAATTTTTCCTTTTCTCTCTGTACACCAGTACTTCTGAGTGTATGTGTTACTGAGCGAGTTGAGTAATTTCTATATTTATATCATTTAAATCCCCTTTTCAGAAATTTCTTTCACTTCTTTTCTTTGTCAGACAAGTTTCTTTTCCCTCTGTTTAGCCCAGCGTTGTATGGGTTTATTAAAGTATAAAACCCCTTTTTTTTCACTGAGGTACAGAGTGTTTTTTTTCAGGTATAGAAGTTTAAGTTGGCATTACTTTCCAAGATGGCGACCGATTTAACAGCTGTCAAGTGATTTATTCTTAGTTTGGTTTGGCAATTAATCATGAATAGACTCACGCCTGAACAACGCTTTCAAATTGTGCAATATTATTTCGAAAATAATGGTCGATTTTCATAAGCGAATTATTTTGTTTAGCGATGAAGCGCACTTCTGGTTGAATGGCTACGTCAACAAACAAAACTGCCGCATTTAGAGTGAAGCTAATCCCCAAGTGTACATCGAAACACCATTACATCCAGAAAAACTGACTGTTTGGTGCGCTTTATGGGCTGTTGGAATCCTTCTTCAAAAACGATGAAGGCCACAATGTTACAGTCAATGGTGATCAGTATAGAGACATGATTACTAACTTTTCATTCATGAATTGAACAATCATGATGTCCAGGAGCTGTGGTTCCAACAAGACGGCGCAACGTGTCCCACAGCTCGTGCCACAATCGATTTATTGAAAGACACTTTGGTGACCGCCTAATTTCACGTTTTGGACCTGTGAATTGGCCTCCAAGATCTTGTAATTTAACACCACTAGACTATTTTTTGTGGGGCTATGTAAAGTCATTGGTCTATGCGGATAAGCCACAAACGCTTGACCATTTGGAAGACAACATTCGCCGTGTTATTGCCGATACACGGCCACAAATGTTGGAAAAAGTCATCAAAAATTGGACGTCCAGATTGGACTACATCCGAGCCAGCCATGGCAGTCCTATGCCAGAAATCATATTTAAAATGTAATGCCACAAGATTATCTTTCGAATAAAAAAAAAATCATGTCAATCGAATAATAACATTGTTGTTTTATTGCAATTTAAAGTTCTATACCTCTAAAAAAAACACCCTTTATATTATCTTTTATTTTCAAATTTCTATTTTGGATTAAAAATCTTCAAAGCTAATCCAGTTTTGTTCTAAAGAAAACAGACAATATACGAATTTATTATTAAATAAATAATTAAGTAATAAGTAAAAAAACGCAATATAAATTTAATTCTTAAAAAATATTAATTTATATCAATTTTCGTTAAATAATGAATAAAAAATGTGTACCGTTAGCTATAAAATGACTGTTTTTATCTGGATGTTTGGTTTTTCGATAAAATATATGTAACTGTGAAAAAAGAACTATGGGGCGAAAGCATAAAAATTTGTTTACATTCCTTGTAAGAAAAAGGATTTAAAATGAAAGAGTACTGTTTAATAAAAACAGGGCAGCCTTTTCCTATATTTTAAGGTTTTTCAGTAAATTATTTATCTAAAAGAAAACTATCAGTTGCGATGTATTATTAAAAACTAAGATCGTATTATAATTATTTTATATATACATGAAACAATGAATACATGAACAATGAATATATAATAACTTTATGTAGTATTTTTAAAGAAATTTGTTCCTATTTAATAATGAATTTAAAAGAAAATATAGAAATATTTTTTCTTAAACAGACATATTAAAATTAAATGAAAACACATTTCTTAATAATAAATAAAAAATAAAATGTCTTTGTTTAAATATAAGTAACTTGAATTTAAATGTAATTAGTTGAAACTTATTATTATTCCCGAAGCTCTCTTATATCATAAATATATTAGCACTTTATTAATATCATTCCATCAATATTTATTTGAGCTAACTTTTGGTTTAATACTACTTTGACTCTTATTATCATGGACTATGTGAATTAACTTATATATTTATTGTTTAACTTTAGACTTTGCTCGAATAGTAATTTTAAATAGGGGGAGATCTTGAATCTCGCGCGTGCGTTAGTACATTTGTTCATTGAATGACTCTAGTTAATTTAATTTTTCGAAAACTATACACAATCAAGATTTAGGAATTGGGAAAGCTAACTCAACTAAATAAAGTCTCTATGACATTGAAGAAACACTCCAGTACAACACCAGCGCAATGGCATGATGAATTGTATCGTTGAAAGTAACAATATTCTTTGAAATAAATCATTAGCGTTACATGAACTATTTGAAGATGATGTTTAAGTATGACGTCTTATTTAGACATCCATGCACACGAACTAGAGGTTCGGTCTAAATTAGTTCGATAAAACAACCTCTAATACATCACACTGCCTCTAATCGCTTGAAGTATTGTAGTAATGAAATTATTTGTTAATGAAACTTATGGTATTCGTTGAACCTCATTACTGTTTTACCTGTTACCTATTATCCAATTTTGGTGGGCTTGAGTGAATTTGAAACGTTTCATTTCATTTGCTTGCTGCAGACAACATCGTTGTTTGAACTGTTCTCCAGCTCCCTCTTCAATGCATAGTATTTCGAATCCTGTGCTCAAAGACATTTGAAGACAATACTTGATTAATGTCTCCTGCAATCTGCTGCGCTGTTACCATTCAGTTTTATTTAATGATTCCAAAGATTCTTCGTTTCATCCAATTATTTCCCTGTCGGTGACGACCAAAATTTGTCTGTTCCGACACAGGTTTTGTTTGTCTGACATTCTAATATTAATACAGTTTTACTACAGCTGCTAGTGGATATTTCACAATGCAATGATTTTAGTTTCATTTTATTTATACATCAAAGCTTATACTATCATCCCACGTTTTAAATTTTTCAGATTGCTTTTTTATGCATATATCCTCAAGCAAACCACCTAAAATGTTGTATTATGAGCTTATTTTTCTTTTAATACTAGCATAATGCTCAATGTAATACATTAATAAAGAACAACACAATTTCTGCATTAAAATTATTAGCGTATTAGTTCATTTAATTTAATATTACTTCAGATCGAAATGAGTTTCGTAGGTGACAAAATACTAATAGATATTGATATTCAGTTTTTTTTTTGTGTGTTCCTCATCTTACTAATATAGAATTTTGTGGCTTTGTATCATGCTGCATGCAAAAGGCATACTATTTCTCGAACAAGATTTTTTAAAAACAAATCTTGATTTCAATTTCACTGATGACATAAATTTGGACAACACTTACGAGGGTAAAATATTATACGTTGACCCGAGAGTGGTCTCACGGATCACGCAGTCATCTCAGGTTCACGAAATATTTTATTGTGGGAAAACCGTTTATTTGCTAGCAATGACCTTGTCAGAGTACTCTCCTATATGACTTCTTATGTCATTATATTATGTTCTTCTATGTGTCTTCGTGGGATATAAAATGTATTTCTTCACTAATATCTCTCTTGTTTGAGAGCGATAAAGGTTTTTATACAATTTAAGATACTTGGGGTGACTGAGTAAAGACTTCTCCACAGAGTTTGAACTAAGATTTCTTAAAAATGCACATTAGTTTCAGAATTACCACCCATTGAAATAATTATAATAATTAACTTTTTTCTTAAAATTTCTCTCCTCTGTTGTCGTAAAACATGGATAAACCCACTTCTAAGTTATACATTTCAAAAATTCCAGTTCAGCCTCTGTTTCAGAGATCACAGCTAAATAACAAGCAAAGTATTATTATAATAGAATCATTTTTCATAAAAGGAGAATGTTTTGAAAATTGGCCATTCTATGCTCATTTTTTGTCAAAAAATTGTACTTAAATAATTTTTTATTGTAATAATATTCTTAAAACAATTTTATTTACGTTTTCCAATCCAAGTGACACTAAATATCATAAATATTATCCATTTACATGCTTTTGAAAAATCACGGTTTCGAACGTAGTCAAATATCTTAATCATGATAGCGAAAGTAAATTTGTAGAAAGCGATGTAAATGAAACGCTTGAGTTTAACAAAAAGTTTTCAAATGTTACGTAAATAAATGCAGCAAGAAAGAAAAGAAGGTACAAGGGTACCACAAGACACTCCTCCATGCCTAAAAGGGTTCAACATGCTATATGCTGGTCGTAAAATGACAATATAGCTATAATAACTTGAAAAAAATATGCCACTTTTGCCCGCATATATTATTCCTGTAATGTAAGCGAAAATTATCTGTGGTTTGTGTTACACACAATTGACACATTTTAGTTCAGTTTGATTAAATTTTCTCCCAAATTATCAAAGCAAAAATTAAAAGTCCTTAAAATTAGGTAAACATATTTTCTCTTCGTTAAATTATTAACTGGAATTACGATTTTTATCTTATGCAATAAAAATAATTATTAAAAAAATGATTGGGGTCCCACCACCCACTCCACGCGTCCACCAAATTTAATACAGATTGCACAACTTCTCCCGGTATTCAATAAATGGTACATAGCTTGAATTCCAGTAAAGATTACATTATGTCACATTAAATCTCATTTAACTTCTTTTTTTTAGAAGTCTTGGATTGGTGGACCATTTTTGGTGTTTTACCATCGCAGACCTAGTACATTCCCCAGAAACTGGTATTTCTTTTTAGTTGGGCACCATTTTAGGGATTGCAATACCGGTATACCAGGATACCGGATACCAGTATTTTGAGCCATTTGTACAATTTTGTAAAACCAGTAATTATAAATACCGTTTTTTCTGTATATACTAGACATTTTCAAAATTGTCTCCACTATATGTTAAGGGATTGACAACAAATCAAAATATTATTTTTTGATTTTATGCCTCCCTAACGATTGAAATTAATTAAACTGTGAATTAAAAGTGGCACCGAAGAATCAAAAGAAGTGATGACATGTGTAAATCATTTAAGGAGGCATGACAAAAATATTCTATTACAGTTCAGCGCGATACTACACAAGCGCATGATTCGTAGTCTGATCATCTTATCTGTGAAAAAAAGGCTGTAGTTGTGAAGAAAGTGCATATTATTCCGATTTTTTTTTAAATTTGTAAATTTGTTATTCACATTGTGTTTGCATATCATACTTTATGGTTCAAAATGCTTTTCAGATTCATATATTTTCAAAAATAATGAATAAGGATAATTTCAAAGAACACAAAAAATCAGTTGATAATACTTCGGTTTGGTTTCATTATTTGTATGAACGAAAAAATATGGTGGGCACGATGTATAAAAAATGTCCAAGAGTTATAAAAGTGAATGGACGAAGTATAAGCGGACTCCATAACTCCATTCAAACTCGAAACATAATTCAAATTTGTTGAAGAGGAAAAATCTCATTATGATTCAGATTCAAATTTAAGCACAGTTAAGCCCACGCCACCAGGGATTTTAGAATATTTTGGGAAAAAAATATTTACACTCTCTAATAAAACTGGCAAATAAAACAAATAAACACCTGTATTTTCTTTCTACTTCTAAAATTCCTACTACCGGTATTAAAACCGGTATATCGGTATTAGGATCTAAAAAATACCGAATACAAGTATTGAACTTTTGGCCCGATATTGCATTCCCTAGGCACCATATAGGCGGATCACAATCACCGCTCATAATTTTGACGCCCAGGTACCTCCCTAGAGGGAGGCACCTGATCCGAGACAATGTTTTAAAAATCTAATTAATACAAATATTGTTTAGAAAAGAATAGTAAAAATTTTTCTGTAATGTTTAACGTCTCTACAAATAATTTAAATTTCCGTCTTTCATCGTATCAAAATAAGAAAAAAAAAGATGGGAATCCATATATACCAATTTCAGAATATTAAATATGTAAACAACAAAAGCATTTCTTACGAAATCAAGTTAAAATGTATGCACATTTGCTTACATTAAATTACTTTGAAATAAAAAAAAATTCTTGGAAAGAAATAGATTTAATTATGACTGTGAATCGTCGTTATACATTTGTTAATAAGAAGTATTTTGAATACAATTGGTAAATGTAAATAACGAATCGTTTTGAAAGGATCTAACTTTAAAGCTGTGTTTATTTTTTTTTATTCTAATGTCATTAAAAGCCCGTTTTTGTTTATCTGTGTATTTAACTACCATTAAAAATTGTATAGCCAAATATTTTCATAAATAATTCAAATTTCTTTTAAACTGATAAAATATTAAATGAAAAACATGTTGGTGTACTTTTTTTTTTGTTTGGCAGGTGTTTTCTTTGGAACTTTTTGTATAATCAGCTTACTGAGTTTTAAATCTTTAAGTTACTTTTTATGTAGTTTCTTTTTAGGAGATCCAAGGTACTGATTTATTTGAATGGTCTTAACAATTTATCTAAACTACAGATAATTTCTTTTGCTTTCTTTCTTTGCGAAAAACAATTCATCAGGCTATTCATTGTTATATTGCTGCTTTTATCGTTCCTATTTTCTTTTTTACCAGTTTGGAAAAAAAAAATTTCCACTTAAGCTAATTCTTGATGTATAAACTTAATTATTAAAAACAAATACTATTTTTCTTAAATAAATAAAAATTTCAAAACTAAAATTAAATCAAACAATAGTCTTTATATTAATATATATAATCCAAAAGTTACATTTTACTTTACGTCAGAATTTCTGAAAAGTTTTATTGTTATTTTTGCTATATAGTTGGAAATAAATATGTTTACGTCCGTAAGTACCAGACGTCTTTTTTACCTTAATTAATAAGCTTAAGTTGATTCTCCTCTTAAATCCTTCCTTGTTATTGCGTTGTTTATGATTTTTAATGCTTAGAATAATTGCTAAATTAAAGTAAACAACTAATATTGGTTGTAAAATTTAGTTAGAGTGTATAAGTAAAATTATATATTAAAAAAACGGCATTCTTTATATTACGTTACGGATAGTTGCCCAATGCTGTGCATGACCGATACATGCAATATATATTTAAAATGATAACGTTAGAAGGATTATTTGCTTCAAAACTTAATAATTATGTTAAACATTAATTTTTTATTTATGAAAGCAACAACAGCTGTGGTTTAAAGAGGAATTTTTTAACCCATCTAGAATGAGTTTTTGTTCTAGAACTTACAGATATTATTCCAGCAGCTTAAGAATAACTCGAAATATAAATTTCCTGATAAATGAAAGATTCTAAAAATTCATCATGAATTAAATTGCTGTTAGAAAAATTATTTTCAAGAAATTTTAATATGTATATGAATTGCGAAATATAATCTTACAAGATTTGCATTTCTTAGATGAAAATGATGATGAGTATTTAGAAGTTCTTTGATAGTAAGCGATCTACGAGCTGAGAAATACCTGCCCAGTAATTAAAAGTAACCCAACATGATAAGCCTACATATTAACTCATACTGATGACGCATGTAGTAAATAAACTACTGGCCTTTAAAATGAAGGAAATATGAATAAATAAACACAATGAAGTAAAGAGAGTACAAAAAAGATGTTTGTTGCATATAAACAGTATGGAATGAAGGCAAAATGCTTAACTTTACAAGCAGTTTCTGTGTTTAGTGGGGTGCAAATTGAGGAGAAACACCTGCCACCCTTGACAGCTAACGCAGAACTGAAGCGGTTAGGCAGTGAGTCAAATTGGACAAAGATGGCAGAAATGGGCAACGTATTCCATGATGCTTCAAGTCTGTTCCACACTTCATTAACCATATTAACTTGATATAGTTGGTGGTCCAGTCTCTCAGAATCCTAAGAACATATATTTTCAATGGGTAACAGATCTTAAGACCGTATAGAGGACGTGCAATGCGTGGTCTTGTATTATGTTGTTCGAAGATGGCGTTTGGCCTGCTCTTTGCACAGACCCACTGACCGTAAGGTTTCAGCAATGTATCTACCTGCTTTCAAATTATTCTCGATTCAAACTTGAGACTTGCGGGCTGTATACTCAATAGATGTCCAAATCATCACACTAGATGCCGGGCCTCTTTGCTGATATCGATTACAAGCAGATGACGAGTGGATCCTCTAGACACGTATACAACAATCAGAATACAGCACATAGAACTGTAACGTCTCTGAAAAGATGACCTTTTGCCACCTCTGTATCCAGTTTTGTCGTTCGCCTGACCGGAGTTGCCATTTCTCTCTGTGCTGGATTATCAAAGGCAGCCGAAGAATTGGTCCCTGAGCTGACAATTTAGGCTGTGGCAAATGCCATCTTACGATACGAACGGACATCCTGAGAGTGCTGTAAAAAACGCCTGTTACCTGAATAATGATCCATGGTGTGGTTGTATGGTATTTCAGAGCCAATCTCTGAATATGGCTGCCCCTTTTGCCGTCAATCATGGGACGGTGAGAAAATCATGAATGCAGTTCAGTACGACCCTCAGCAACCCATTCATTCCTCGCATGGCAGTGGCTGGATTTTAAACTGTGGGAAGTACGATAGCGTGGAATGATAATCCACGCTCTCGATAGGCAACAATCTTGCCTCTATCGTATTTCGAGATTCGTTGTTAAGAAATATTTCTTACTCGATACATAACATTATATCTGGGTACACTCCAACCTTATTAATCGCTTCCCGAAGAAGAAATCCAATACACAACTTTTTTTTTGTGCAGCATTTCGAGATGTCGTTTCTCCCCCTTCCTGAATCGTCTAAATGCGCTTAAATACTAATCATGTGCATATACCAACTTCTTCCTTTCATGTGATTTTGAAGTTCTTCAAATCATTTCTTCCTGGAGTTGCAAATTTAATTTCTATTGGTGTGGTAATAAAAACAAACAAAAGCATAATTGTATTTCAAATTCACACTAATCTTTTTTTTATAGTTAGACAAAAATTAGTATATGATGTGCAAAATATAATTGAAATAAAAATATTCATAACAACATTTTATCTTTCAAAATAATATAAATCAATACTTATGAACTCATGAATGTAGAAACATAGGATATCAGGGGATTACAATTTGTACAATGATTTAATTTTATATCAAAATATATAATGCATGTGTTAAAAGCTTCATGTCCTTTTGTAGTACAATGACTAAGGATATTCGTTCACATAATAATTGGTATGATGTTTCTTTTCTATAATGACAAGGTACAATTTGTTTTTTTCAAATTTTGATCTGTTGATCTATGATCGTACAAGGAACCATATGGCGTTAAAGTTTTTTTCTCAAGTAAGTTTATCTATTTATTTATAAACAGTATTTCCAGATAATCTCTCTAAGTTCAACTAATAGAGATCAGATACACATTGACTGTTTTGAGAAAAATATTGTTAAATACCACAAGAGCTTCTCTTATCTATAGAAAATTAGTTGTTTCAAATTCTGATATGAAACTTTACCGCGTTAATATGATTAAATTTTAAGTATAACAGGGCATGAGTGTAAAGTACTTCACAGTTTGAACTTTTGCAGTTGAACCTTATCCATTGTTTCGCTCTCTTCATAATACAAATGCTAGCACAAACTTTTGTAGCTTTAACAAATTAATATATTATACGACTGGAATTACATGGCTTAAATGACGTATGAATCAAGCAATTATTATTATGCATTTTCTAAGTAATTAAATAAAAAGTAATTATTTGTTCCCTGCATACGCTAAAATAAGTTTTCATTTATGACCCAATTTCCATGGAAATTTGCAATATTATAACTCTTACATATTTTAACAATATAGTGTTTTTAAAAATTTCAAAATATACCGTGAATACATTCTTTTTTTTAATACGTGAAAGCAATGCTCATTTAACATTACGATATAGAATAAAAAAATGCAAAACACATTTTATACCAGAAAATATGAATCAACTCGGTTAAAAATGGTAAGTATGATAAAAAATACTGATCTCTAAAGAATAGTAAAGCCAGAATATCATATTATTTTTTCATTTCTTTTATATCTGAAAAAATATTCCAAATAGGAATAATATTCTTTAACATTAACCGAAAACAGCTTTAATTTATATCCTAAAAATGGTTCAATATTGTTAATTATTAAAAAGAATTACGACAAACAGAAAAATAATTTTTTCACTAACGTGACACTGAAAGAATTGGATCAAAAGTACAACATATATCTGAAGAAACTTGTGTCCAGAAAAATAGTCCAGTCCAGGAATAGTGATTTCAGGAAAAATTAATAATATTTATTCATTCATTAACACAAGATGGCCCAAGGAAGTCATTTTGACTGCTTTGGTATTTCAATTAGAAAAACAATTACATATATAATGCACAATTTCTTACAATTTTTCAGAATGTAGAGTATTTTTTCTACAGTTAAGTAATTTTTTTATTTTTAATATTTACTAATAACTTGTTATGTGACTGTAAATAATATAAAAAAATACTAAAAGTTATTTTTTTTAAATAAATTTCTTTACACATTAATCATTCTTTCCCGATTCAATCATTTTGACTGCGTTTAGGCAATATAGGTATGTACTAAGTTTCAGTCTTTCTAGTCTTAAATTTAATCATCTTTTACAAACACACACACGCAATGTTGCTTAGTCTTATTTCCATAAAAGGTAATGCAATGCAAATTTGTTTTCATTTTATGCAAAATATGCTTTCCAAGTACATATAATATGTTATATAATACATTTGAGCTTAACCAAGGATTATTATTAGTGCTAGTTAGAAAAAGAACCGTCTTGAAAACATTATTCATTTCTTATAAGCCTTATAGTTTAACCAATATTTAGCCCCAAACCACACACTTCCGAAATATCAACCGCCATCGAAAACAAACACAAAATATTTTGTTGGAATCACAGCCAAATGTAATGTGGAAGGAAGATCTTCTTTAAAGATAAAGGATGAAAGAGTGAGAAAAGATGGACTACAGCCCTAGTCCTCTGAAGATATCTTCCGAAAGATATAAATCTAATATCTTTCAGACGATATTTAGAGGAAAGGAGAGGTGAGGAATGAGAGATATCACTTCTGCCCCATATGAAATGGTAGGTAACAGAAAAGAAGTACCGAGCACCATTGACTTGAAGACTGGATGGGGATTTTGGATTTTATTTATGCGTTTTTTGAGGGGTGGGCTTCGTCTGCTGTATTATGGATGAGGATAGAAGAGGGTAAGAGTATCTTTCCCGTATCGACGGATTGGAATAGGCATAAAAACGAGCTCGGCCCGATTTTGGAGAGAATATTTTTGCGGGAAAGGAAACGACCAGAGTTCGCTTACTGCCCCTTAAGGATGAAAAGGGTTGTTTTTTTTGCTGCTCTCGTTGTTCATTCTGAATGATATAAGATGCATTATGATCGATAGTGGAAGGATTTAAGATGCATTATATGATCGATAGTTGAATTTAATATTTCGGTTAGTAAATATATATTCTCAAAAAATCAGAATCTGTTTGCAATCGCTATAATTTTCCAAAGAATTCGATAGGAACTTTTGCAAGAAATCCGATACATAAAAATAGAGTTATTTACAAGACAAGCCATAGTTTTCAAGAAAAAATATTATTTCAAACAATATATGAAGGACTGAATAATTGATTAATTTCGTTAAAAATGAAAACGTGTATTTATTAAATTACAAAGAGTTCCGTGCTGGTTACTAGCCCAAATTCTTTCTGAGAGGTAATCAGTTTCTTTTTCAGTTAATCTAAAAAAAGATTCAAAATGTTCCCATACTTATACATAAAAAATGAAATGTATATCTCAATTTATTGGACCTATCTCAATTTTTTTTTGTCCATGCATAGAATATCATTTATCATACCGAAGTGTGTGATATCAGTGCCTTGAAGCTATAGATTCAAGATGATTTTTCGTAGATTATACTGAGAATTCTTTGAGGGAAAAAATAGGAAAAGAAATCCTTCAAGATTGTAATGATGAAGTTTTTTTAGAATTCCAGAAAATGATGCATAGATTTGATGTTGAAAAGGGAATGAATGGGAAAAAATATCGATATATATATATATATATATATATATATATATATATATATATATATATATATATATATTGCTCAAAATTCTTCAAAAATAGACACAGATTTTAAATGCATATAACTAAAAATGATAATAAATAGAAAGATGAAGTGTAAGAATTTTATTTTTATTTTCAATTTTACAGTTTTCTCGCTGTTTTTCATTATTATATGAAACAAAAAAACCCGCTAAGTGTTTGCTTTTAATATTACTTGGCATGCTATAAATAATGATTTCTCTCATACTAACAAAAAAAAATGGTCGTACTACTTTCGCGAACGATTGAGAATTTTGCATAAGTATATACATATATACACACAATTTGAAGCATGATGAAACAGTAAGTCTTTCATTGCAATAGAGACAAAAATAGTATCTATTTTCTTGGAATATGTTTTTTATTTCCATTTTTTCTCAAGCAACAAACTACATATTATCTTGCCGATCAATGTTCTTATTCAAAACTTATCACGAATATAAAATCCTGACTTCAAACAAAAAATTACGCTTTAACCACAAAGAATATCTACTATGAGAACCATTTCATTACCATGTACAAACTGTATATCTTGAAAATACTAGCCTTACCATAAGAATTAAAAATATGTACAAATCAAAGACAGAAAAAGAAAATGTCAGTGGCTGTGCGGGCAAACTAGTTAAGTGGTTAATTGGTAGCACACTTATAGTGAGCGAATTGTTAAAATGCTTTACAATCTTACAAAAAAAATTGAACACATTTTTTTTAAAATTATGTCAAAGCTTTTATATTTTCTTATTCGAAATATTTCTATTATAATGAGCATTTGAATTTCTTAGTTTATATAGAATATCCATTGTTTCCTGTTTGCTTTTGCATAAAAAGATACAATGAACATTTGTTACTCTTAGAGTCGTAATTAGTTTCTAACAGAATTATAAAGAACTATTTTTTCATTATAAATTAAGAACACGCATGAATAAACAATCCAGTTCGAAAAGTTTTCAGACCACCAAATAGTACTTTTTCGGATTTCAAAGGCACTTATTTCCAAATATTCTCAGTTCTAAAGATGTCTAATGTAATACTTAAAATAAATTGAATCTTAATTTTTAAAATGCAAGTAATATACATAAAAGTTCAATGTGAATAAAGTACCATAAATCTTCGTTAAGTTTCCCTTTTGTGGCAGCTAATTCCATTGCGCTTGACGCCCTTTGACATAATCATTTATCTATTCTAAAAATGACGCTTAATGGAAATAAATGACTAAAAGTTTTTTCTGTACGAAAAATTCAATCTTGAGAGATTCGTTTCTCTAAATGTAGAAAAATAATTTATGGATTATCACCCCTCCCAAAAATAATTACAATTAAGTAATAAATGTAAATGATTGTAAAACAACGTATTTTTGGTATTTTGTCAAATAGTTAGAATGTGTATCATTCTGAATATCATTCATTATCAAAGAAAATTATACCTGAAATTCGGAAGTAACTTAAAGTATCACTTAATGCGTTTATAAGTTACGGTTTTGTTAAATTCAAGATAACTTATATTTTTTATAATATTTTGTTTAGGTAGCATACTATCTGGTATGGTACAATATACCCGTTCTTTACACGGGTGAATTGAAAAATTAAACAATACAGATTTAAGGATAAATAAGTTTTTAATAAGTTAATTTTGCGTGAACTACAAATTTTTTTCTTAAACTTTTTTTTTGCATATCTCAGCTGAACAAAAAAGTCATATTTGTAAAATTTTAAATCTGTAGGTATAATAGTTGATAAAAATGATTTTTTTTAAAAATTATAACGCCCCTGTATTTCCCTTGTGAATCGATTTTTCAAAACCCTTTCCTAAGCTGATCTCTGCTCAGCAAAAGTAACATTGTTCAAAATTTGTGTAATGAATGCTTAAAATAGGACAAATAGTTTATATCAGGATATGTAATACGTTAATATATATTTTTGGTGTATTTATTTGTTGTTCAAATTGTTGCAAGCAACGCCGTTCCTTACATTATATTGACGATTCAATGGAAACATAGTGAAATGTTGGTGCAGCTGGCATAATTTTTGGTGACCATGTCGGTAACTTGGCAATTGATTGAACGGTGCAAAAGTTGATATGCTGTAGTGCCACCTGGTGAGAAGTTGCAACAAAGTGTATAGCAGAAACACCTCCACAAAAAATACATACACTTGCTCATTTCCATAGTGTTTTGTTGAACGGTCTTGGAATGAAGCAAGGTAATATATACAAACATCCATTAATATATATATATATATATATATATATATATATATATATATATATATATATAGGTTTGCGCATAATATTAATTTCATAAATAATGTGTACATGAACACAATTAATGAACAAAATAAATTTTATAATGAATATTATGTAATCTCCTTTACGTTCACACTGAAGCCTTTCTCTTTCTCTCTCTCTCTCTATAAAAAAACTGTTTCGCAACGCTGCAATAGACTTATTACGTACTATCGAAAAATGACAACGCTCAAGATAACACGCCAAGTTGGCAATCCCGATTTCAAATGTGTCGTACTTGCTAAATTATTTCATATAATGTCGCCAATAAAGCTGTGATAGTATATTATTACAAGATATGGCAGAAATATCTTGCAACGATTCCATAGACTGAAATCGTTGCATGACAAGAATGGCTTTGTCTCATACGAAGACTTATTAACAATCAACGAGACTAAATACTCAACTTGTCAGGAAAATGCAAGAGCTGCAGGTTTATCAAAATCTGAGAACTTAATTAATGAAGTATCAGACAACTCAGCTTCAGTGATGAATTTAACAGAAGAGTAGCGCCAAAAACGAATTTTAAGAAAAAAAAAAGAACAAATAAATATAACAATATAACAAACAATAAAAGTAAATTATAGTTTCACAATTAGTGCAATAAGTATGAACAGTTGTATAATTTGAACTATGGTGTTGGGTCCACCTTTATGCAGACAGAAGGCACCCTCCACTCCTGGTTCTTTTACTTAATATATATATATATATATTTTATATATATATATATATATATATATATATATATGATTCTCAATTTTGTCTTATTTATACTTTGCAATCCCTTTTCAAATTTACACATTATTAATGCAGAAAAAAAAAGATCTTATGTATACAACTTTAAGGTACTGGCTGAAATTTTGAGTTAAGAGCTAACAATAACTAACTCATGAGAGATATAGAGATATATTTCTTACTTGTTTAACAAAAAATCATTCTTAATTTTACACCTAATGGGAAAATTAAAATACACATAAGATTTCTTAAGAATACATTTTTTAAAAGAAATTCTGCGTGTAGCACCTATTGCGTAGAATAAATAGTGTTTACATTTTTTCAAGCAATTATTATATTTAAAAAAAATTATCCGATTTTTATAATATAAATAATAAAAATAAGCAAAAATTATCTAAAACTGCATTATATATAGTTCCGAAGATCTTTAACTCCCGCTGGAAACACTTCAGAAAATAATTAGTGCATAGGCAAGTCATTTAACCAAACTCAGCAATTGTGATTAAAACTTGCAAATTGCTACGACTTTCATTTGAAGAAACTTGAATATCATCAGCACTGCTAACGTGAAAAACCTACTAATGAGGACAGAATATCATGAATTTAAATAGTTAATTACTCACTCTATAACGAAATTACTATTCAAAGTCCTTTGAAGAAGTTTGTTGACCGTAAGTGCATGGAAATTAGAAACTAAACTTCCTCAGATCTGTTTCTTTAATGAAGCTACTTAAAACTTCCGCTTCAGTAAATTAAATCATTTACCTCTCCTATCATTGACTTTTATTGGCCATATAATCAACTTATAATAGTGCTTGTCAGAAAAATTTACAAGATGTAGAAAGCGAAATAAATCTAAGTTCATAATTTCATAATTAAATTTTCATGTGTGATAGGGATTATTGACATACGATGTACTTTGTGTCATTCAAATGACTAAAATTATCGACAAAGTATCTTGTAATCTTGAATATGATCATCTGAAAATAAATACGCTTTGAGTTAAGATGAGTTGTAATAAAATTATCTTGTAAGTAGCTAAGATGGATGATGGAATGACGTATATTAAATATAAGAGACTTAATATCTAAATTAGAATGCGTCTTTTTGGAATAGAGAGGAAGTTAATTAATTTTCCAAACTCAGTGCAGAGATTGGATGAATCAGTTCATATCTATTTAGTATGTTTTACATAACGATATTGATTGAGTGTTGTGAAAGAATAATATAGACTTGTGTGTGTGTGTGTCAATTAAATTGATTTCGTAATATTTTAATACTGGCAGTTGAGAATGCGAATATGTTTAGCAATAACTCCACACTTTTTAAGTTTTCTCACCACAAGCTCAACAGTTTACCTGCTAAGATGAAAAATATACTTGAGTAACCATTTTTAGAAAATACCGTAAAAATACTGCTTAGAATACCTATATTTGGTGCAGCGTCATGATTTTAATGAATTACGCATGCATGTTATATTTATTCTCACATTCAGTGAAACATATCAAAACCGAAATTTTATGAAAGTCATATGAAAATATTTAAGTTACATTCCTAAATCTTGAAAGTATATTCAGCTACTGTAAATACATCTTCGTTAGCCCTGGCGTCTCAGGAGTAGTATTATAGCTTCGTGAGACTAAGATTGAAATTTCAAAACCGGCTGGAAACGATAGATTTTATGGGTGCGAAAATCACTCGCACTTATGTCATACAATTATGTGGCATGTAAAAGATTCCTGGAGTATCAATTTTTCTCCGGTACTCTCGGAAATATTAAATTACGGCAGATATACTGCATTCCACAAAAGCTTGAAGTAAGAAAATATTTCGAGCTTCCAAATTTGGTATTGAGTGGAGTGCCACCTATAGATAGTGTCACTGTGAAATGACTTTCAAATTTGGGAGCTTTCCATGTCTGCAAAGGCTAAGTTTTGAATATGCATTCCATTAGAAAAAGGAGAAAAATATACCCTTTTAGCAAAAAACTGCAATAATAATTAGTTAGGATATTACTAATTACAGAATATATATATATATATATATATATATTTACCTATCTATCTATCTATCTATCTATCTATATCTATATATATATGCATATATATATATAGATATATATATACATATATTTATATATATATATATATATATATATATATATATATATATATGTGTGTGTGTGTGTGTGTGTGTGTGTAAGGATAATTAAATTAGATTAAAAATTAAATTCCCTATCTAGCACTTGACTCAACTTTCTCAGTCCTCATATTAAAGTATCAAACTAATCTCCCATTTATTTCTTCCGAACATATGGCCTAGCCAATAAACATGTCTAATTCCAGATCTTTAGATTTAATAGTCAACATATGTCAGCATTAATTTGCAAGCACCCTCTTCAAAGCAGTGATACTTACCATATGTTTTTCAAGTGTTATTCACTTGAAACCACCACCATGGCGTGCTTTTTCGTCCTCTCTCGGTATCAGAACAGATGTACAAATGAATGAATAAAGGTCGTTTTTTTTACTTCTCTAACTTTAATCTGATTCTGTCTTAATAATCGTGACATATATATATATACATATATACCTATATATATATATATATATATATATATATATATATATATATATATATATATATATATATATATATATATATATATATATATATATATATATATATAAATATATATATAAATCAATCACAACTTAATAATCAATTAAAAAAATTGAAATTATATCAATCTTATTTTAAATCCCATTTCAAAATATCAATGGCGAATAAAGAAGGCAAAATTCTAACGTTTTCAAACAAAATTAAGAAAATATAAAATAGAAATTTATAAAATTTTCAAGTGCAACCTTAGACTTAGGACCGATAAGTGGGGTTAAGCTAGTTTGATGGCACCAACTTTTCCCCTATTGCAACTTTGTAAGTTTATCGGAAAATATCCAATTCTCAAAAATTTAAAAATTAAAAAGTTAAAATTAAACCATTCAACTTGAAAAATTAAAATATTCGCCATCCTATTCTGAAAGATATTATAATTTTAAAATATTAAAATTTTAAAACAATTAAGTGCATAATATAAGTGAATCATCGAACACCAAAGATAATGCACCCATCTTTAAAATAGTTGTATAGGTAGAAAAAGTATCTAAAATCCGAAAGTTCAAATTTCAAAACCCAGTTTGTTCTCACATAAAAGCATAAATTATTAAAAACTCACAAAGAGCATAATATCAATAATTTAAATCACAATTTTTGGGCGATTTCTCATATTTAACACAGCAATTAACACTCCTATATTTTGCTTATAACTCCCACTATTGCCATGTCAATCCAAATGATTCATAATCTCACATTAGAGTTTAACTGTTTGGTACTAGAAGCAAATCAGATGGCATGCAAAAAAACTTGCTTGACTGGTCATAAATAATTTTAAAATGTAGACGTGTAAATATTGGTATATGTGTGTATTAAATTGTATCATGTGGGTGGAAGCACATATTTTTCACAGCATATACATATATATATATATATATATATATATATATATATATATATATATATATATATATTATTTGATTTTGAAGATCTGAACAATTAAATAGGTATGTGAGATATAATTAAAGTACACTGAGAACAATGTTTTCATGATTATTGTTAGAATTGTCTTAAAGTAATAATTCAGTTAATTCATCATTAGTGTAACATTGGAGAAAAACTACATATCCAATATGAAAAAAACTCAATATAAACAGGTTAAGGACATTCACTACGGGTATATGTTCCAGATTTTTTTGGATATTTTTTATTTATAATTCTATATAAATATGTTGAAAACTTAATCGATTATTTGTAAGGTGTTATCAATAACACGGTTAGTTTTGAAAAATTAGAAAAAAAAACCCCTAATTCTACATATTTCTTCCATTACTTAGAACTAATTCAAACCAATTATAAACAAAAAAGACAAATTTTCATGTTAAATTAAAGTGGAAAATCAAAACTTATTCATCAATGTTTATAACAAAATATAATGGGGTTTTTTTCTACTTTGAGGAAAGCTTATTTTAGTAACAGCAATGTACACACATATACTCGTAGAATTAATCTCCTACATTTTTTCCAGTGTTATGATTACCGAAAAATTAATTTACCACAATTGAAAAATTATTCACGTATTGCATAAAACACGATTGCTATTTTAATGTTTTAGGCACTTAATCCTAGAAAAATTCAAAATAGTTTAACTTCCACTTTTAATAAATGTTCCTACATAAAATTAGCTTACAGAGATGAATTAATGTTATATAATTGTTCTTTTGCATTTTATGGCTCCACTTCTGTATATAGTACAGTATATCATAGATTTGTATGCTTATACTTGATGTTATTTTTTAATTATTATATAAATTTTCACCCCTTTTTCTTTTCATTCTTCTCCTCACTCAATTTAAAATGAAATTCGTTATTTCCCACGTAATAAGAATCAAACGGGTTGAAAATGGTGTCTTAAATATGCTTAATCTCACCGGTCAGTTTAAGGCTTAAAATTCGTATTTAAAATGTCGGGTTCCAAATGGGATACATTTTTTTTTCTCTTAGAAATTTCTCTTTTTTTGAAATAACACTTTGATATTACATATTCCTTTAGTGTGGTGTTATAACTAATATATAAGTATTAATGAAATCATTACGAATTTCTGAAAGGATTTGTTTTATATATTACACATATGCCACCTCCTAGTATTAGTTACATTCAACTAAACTATTCACAGAACATTATGGATATTTTTCAAAACAAGCAAACAACAAATAAAATAGTATCAATTCAATTTTATAGATAGAAGTAAGATAATAACAATTTAAATATAACACTACAGTAAAAAAATCTTACTGATAAAAATTATATACTGAAATGAATAATATTGTCAAAAACTGTGATTCAATATTTATTTAGAATTTAAGATACCTAAATATAGTTTATTTATCTTTATTAACCCACTAAAAGTAATTGGTACTTTTTTACTTTGTATACAACAAGTAATACTCTAAAAAAACAAAAAAAAAATTGAAATATCCTTCATCTAGAAAACAAGCCAAAAACCTAAAGCCCTTTCCACTTTTCCATCCAACATTCTCTGTTTCATCTTAAAATATTTCAAACTCACTTATCTCAAGGAACAGCAGACTCGTTAATAGCTAACTTCATTCACATTCACGAGGTAATTCGCGGACAATAACCATTTACAGCTTCGAGTAATGGAGCGTAAGAGATGCAATATCACTAAGGTGATGGGGATTCAAGAGGGTAGATAATCGTAAAAGCTAAGAGCCCAAGACAACGAGTTCAGGACACTTTCCGTATTTAACTGGATTTCAGTGAATTTTACGACAAGTGCATACCGAAAATGTCCCCAGGGTAAGGACAAAGGTTCTCAAAAGCTTTTACTGGATCTCTTCCTCTAAGGTAGGGCTTAAAGTGTATATGAGGACATTTCTAGAAATATTCTGGAAGTAGGGCTAAGTGAATTTTGTATTCTGTATGCTTTGACTTCAGTTGGAAAATGAACTGATTCTCTAACTGTACGTGGAGAAAAGGAGTGTATTGTTTGAAATATAGAGAAGTCTAGAAAGAGAGATATGTGTCCTTGGAATGAATGCAATTATGACTTGTTAAGGATTATTGCTTAGAAAAAATTACAGGTTATAAAAGAAAAGCTAAAAATTCACCAATGCTTTCCTACATATAGTTGGATTGAATAGTCATATAAATCCAATCCATATGAGTTTGATTAAAGTAACTGCTTTAATTATTAAACAATTATGAGAAAACTAATGAATACTATTATTAGTTTTGTAATTTTATTATTTACGCTGTAAGGTGTTTCATTTTTTTCATTTTGAAGTGAATTCATCCATTATATATATATATATAATATTAATTTTTACTGAAAATTATAGTACTAAAATAATTAAGAATTTTTCTTTAACCAAATATAGAAGCTATCTTTTTATGGAAAGTTTTAATTAGTCTCTAGTTTTACCACATTCTCTTAACATATATAAAGTATTAATTTCCTTTCAAACATATTGATTCTCATTTAAACTCCTTAACTGACGGTGGAGTAGGTATACGCCACAATCAGACTGTACACTAACTGCCCCGCACGTAATTGTACGTATTTCCGAAGAACGGTTTTTGTCTGCAATAAAACTATTAATAAAATTATCAATAACATTATTCCGAATTCCTTGTAATGCAATAAAATGACTTTTATATTGTCTGCGAAGAATTTATTTGTTTTAGAGAATATATATATATATATATATATATATATATATATAGTTTCTGATTCATTAATCATTCCCCCCCCCTAATACACCACATACAACACGTAAGTAAAAAATGGTTGCACTGGAGAGAAAATTGCGTAATTAATTGTCAGTTATTGGTTAATAGAAAAACAATGTTTACAATGAAATGCAAAATATCGTAGATTGCTAAGTGGCTAAATTGGGTAATTTAAACATATAGAAGAAAAACCTGCAAAACACAAAAAAAGGACTGAATTCAGGGACAATGTTCCTGATATTTTCATGCTAGTTTCTATATATTATATATATATATATATATATATATATATATATATATGTAATTGTAAAATTAAATTTCTTAGTAGTAAACATGTTTTAGTACTTTAATTGTTAAGTCAAAAGAACGTGCAAGAAACTTCTTTATGGCATTTTTTAAAAATGTTGGTTTTAAAAATACTCTCAAAGTATCTAACTTAATAACACTCTTTTTTATTTATAAAATAGTTCAGTTTATTTTTATATAAGTATAATATAATCTTCTGACATGCCTAAGAATTTGAAAATTTAAGCTTATAAATAAAATTAAAATATTTCTAAAAAAATAAATGTCACCTTTTAGCAATTTCAGCTTTAATGAAAAAAGAATACGTAAGAAGAAGTTAATTAAATCACATTTGCAATATTATGTCATTTAATATGAATAAAAACTTTATTTTATTAAATCAAATATGTATGCGTGGTATTAAAAGAAAGCTTAAAATAATGAGATTTTCACCTGAATATTTGACGCATTTTAATTAATTTACCGTTTAATTAAGTTGTAAGATCTTGAATTAAGACCTTTATTTAAAATAGATTTTTACGATGAAGTAATTTTTGACAATGTATTTTAGAATAAGGTAACCCTAATTACCTTATTAGTAAAAGCTATTAGCCATCTAATGCTAAAAATTTTTAAATTATAGTAAAAAAAATATGTTTAATAAGGAAAATGAATTATTTCCTCTCAATTAAAAGTTTGAGAGATTACTCTTTTACTTCTTAATTAATTTATTTATTAAGAAAATTGTCTGAGCAATATATTTTGTTTTGATTTTTGAAGAAACATATTTTTTTTATACTTTCTAAAAAACACAATGCTTTTCAACGATTTTAAAATAATATGGATTAAATTGATTTAAAAATCTCATTTTGTATTCAATCACTGGGATATAGAAAATTTTGAGTAATTTATCCACACCAAAGAAAACCACCATTAGGCTTTAGTTATTTATTTTATTAAAATAAAACTGACATTTAAAATCATTTCAGTTTGTATGTCTAAAAAATAAAATTAGCAAGAAGTTTAAAAAATTCCAGAAATCTTTAAAACTGAATGCAGATATTTTTTTAAATCATGGAAAATTTTATTTTGCTTAAAATATTTATAAGAAATCGTAATTTTTTTAAGAATATTACGTTTTTTTTCATTATTTTTTTAAATATTTAAAATTATTATACATTTATAAAAAATTATGTAAATATAGTTAAAAATATAATTTTTTTCCTACTGAAAATCATTAAATTCCATATTTAAGATTTGAGTATGTTATTTGATTTCAAAAATATATTTTATCATTTTTGAAAAAAAAATTATCAATGTGATATATGATTCACTAGTTTTTACAACAAAAATGCGTAGATTAAGTATATAAGTGTTTAAGGATTAAATAATATGTCTTCCAGAAAAATTTAAAACGTTTTCTAAATTTAGCATTAAAATTTTGTATTTTTTTAAAAATTTTAACAAAAACCTATATAAATAATGTTTAAATTTTACTTTAAATGTTAACTGAATAGCAGCAAAAGTTTTAATATTTAAACTTTCATCTACGCCCTTACCATGCTTTTATTTATGTGGAAAAAGAGAAAATAATAATTAGCATGTGTGGAAGGAATTAATAAAAGAGAATGCCAAATGTTTCATTATAAAAAAAATATTTTAAAGTATGCTGTAGACAGATAGCTCAACATTTATTATAATAATATTTTACGAAAATAAGAATATATTTAAAAACTCATAAAATGATGCAAAATTATTTGAGCATTTAATGTTAAGTAATAATATAAAGCATCAAAAATGCTCTGTAGTACATCAAAGAGCATTGAAATAATTTATAATTAAAAAATATTTTGATGAAATACGAGGTACTCAAATTGCAAAATTAATTAAATATTTTAATAAGAAGGCAAATAATAAATGGAATATTTTAATGCTATATTTCCATTAATTATTAAAAATTATATTTTGTATTATTCACAACTTTGAATATGAAAAACAAAGTTACAACTATGATTCAGGAAAAAACATCACAAAAATTTATAAATAAAAATACTAGAAACATTCAATTTTTTTTAAATCATTTCCTTCAAGTCTAAGTATCAGTTCAATGAAGATTAAACATTGTATGAATATAGTGAAATTTCATGATTAAAATTTTTTGAAGATGTTATTTAATTTATCTTATAAAATAATGCTTATCTATGCTTTGAAAAATGATAAAAATATTCCATTAGCATTTTCTTAACATAATTTGCTCAAAAAATATTACATTATAATAATACATACAACCAAAATACAAATAAAGGAAAATGCATAGCCTAGATATAATTGCATATCCAGTTGATATGATGCGGAAATGTGCTGATTAAAAGTATGTATTTTGAAAAACTAGATAGGGGTCAATGAGAATATGGTTCTCAATATTTATGCATATACATAATATAAAAAAATCTCATTTAATATTTTTACAATTTCTGAAACATTTTAAAAACGAGAAATACTGAAGGGAGAAATGCAACACAAAGCTAACTTCTGAAATTTTCAATTTCATGATAAACATAATAAATATTTATTTTAATTTAATAAGACTAAACTGTGTGTAGGATTTCAAAAAAATGTTTTTTTTATTTCAATTGAACATTTTATGAATTTTTAAGTAAGAGCCATATTATCAGAACATCTTTCATAAAAGGTGCAGCCATAAAACATAACATAACATATAAAAAGATAACATAAAAACAACATTAAACTTATAACATAAAAAAAATCAATAACATATTTTTTTATAATTTTATCAGCTTTTTATTTGTTTGAAGATCGTTTATGCTTAATTATGTTTAATTTTGATTGCGGAAATTTTCTTAACCATTCTAAAAAATTAAGTACTTCCAAGCTATTGACTAGGTCTTAGTATATTTACATAAAATTACTGAATTATATTTCTTATAAGAAGAGAACTCTAATTTTCAATATTAAATATTTTATAAAAGATATCATTATAAAAAATCATAAAATCTTCTAAAAGAGAGAGATAAAATTGCTTTTTACAAATATTAATTAAATAGTAAACAGTGTGCAATTACTGCTTAATCTTTGAGATTTATTTATTTTTTACTATCCTATTTATTTACATTGGAATTATTAAGAAATAAATGCAACATCTCTCTATGTTCTTTGAAATGTTGAAATTTTTAGCAGCCAGATGATTCCGATGGAGGAAATAAGCAGTAATTGCAACCATTGGAAGATTCAATAAGTATTTACTTAAGTTATTTTATAATTGAAAGATTGATGTTGATTGTAATTTTTAGCATATCGCTTTTTAATTCCTTTGTATCATTTAGAAGGAAGAAATTTAAACGTTGAAAGTTATTCAATAAATTTTGAATACTTTTTTTGACATAATAAACACTAGTGTTAGTTTAATTTCTATTAAAATGCTGCTGCGTTGCAATAATTAATATGAAAATTATTTGATTGATCCGTTATAAAATTATTGCTTAATCGCCATAATATCCTTTTCCATTTTTTTTGCTCTTAATATAAAGAAATGTAAAAACTAATATTTTTTAAAACTAACTAAAATAAATGAAATACTTAAAATAATATTTTCTGTTGAAATATAAGTAATAATAAATAGTAGTTGTGAATATATACATTCATATATGTACATCAATGAGTGCGTGGATATATACAAAGAACGGCCAAAATATTATGAACACCTACTCAAAAACATGTTGCTCCACCTTAGGCTTGCTATACAGCTGAAACTTGCCTTGGCCTGGATGCCACAAGTACTTGTAGAAAATAGAGATAAGATTGTTTCAAATATCTCAGCATCAGTTGCGTTAATTGGAGATATCCCGAGACGTTAGTTTTCATTTCTTTTAATTACTGAGTGGGGTCTTTCTACGAAAGCCCAAATATGCTTTATCATATTACAATCTGGTGAATTAGGTGACCAGAGAAGGAATTGAAATTATTAATTGTGTTTCTCGATCAACTCTAATGCATTCCAGGACTTTTGAAATGGGGCGTTGCCCTGCTGGAAGTTCCAATTTCTACTTGAGAAAGTAGACACCATGTAAGTGTGCAAATTTTAGCAATTCCGTTCAGATAGTCCAAAGCTTTCATGGTGTGTGGTACCACAACTAAGGGTCCCAAGGTTGACCATGAGAACGTTCTCAAAAGTTTAATATGTTCACCAATAGCGTGTGTATGACCTGTTGTTCATGAAGAGAGCCAATGCTCATTTGGAAAGCGGGGCGTTCTGATACGACCATAGAAGCGATAACAGAAATCATGGCCCATCCTACCAGGCAACTCCCTGTCACTTATCCTTGGTTCAATATTGTTGTTCTCAAGCACACTTTAGGCTTATTTAACAGTGATTTTTGGTCAAGAAAGACGCACGAGTAGAATGTATGCTGTTTAATTCCTTATCCAACGGTATCCGCTAAACTGTGTATATTAATCAGGAAAGTATTTATCACCCACCTGAACAACTGTCTCACGCCAATTTTGCTTTACCAAGAAGGATAGTATTCAATGTTCTTTTTAATTGATGATCAGTGGACGTCCAACAGCTTTGAATCCACTGTTGGTTTAACAGCGTATTTTATTCACGTCACATACATACTAACAACGGCATATTAAGAGCAACCTCGCAGTCATACAGTTATAAAAAGACTTGTTCTGAAACTCTTGGCCATAATAATATACCTGTATCAAATTCGCTTAACCATCAGCCTTTCCTAACATACAAACAATTAAGGGAGGTAATGATTCTGTACTGTCTCCAGTAACAGTTAAACACCATTGCCACTTAATCACTTGCCCTCCACGTCTTTCAGATGAGTTCAGTAAAAAAATGTTTAGATATAATGTTTTGGCTCGTCAGTGAATATAAAAATAATAATATTAAATGTATGAAATGATGGTAAAAAAATGAAATATCTTATATAACAAAGTTAAAATTCAAAACTCGAATACCAAGAACTATATATATATATATATATATATATATATATATATATATATATATATATATATATATATATATATATATATATATATATATATATATTAATATAGATTCAGAGAGAGAGTGAGAGAAAAAAAGAGGAAAGTACATGCACACACTTATGTATTCAAATGTATTTGAATAAAGGCTTTTGCCACATAGTTTTGAAAAATAAGCAATATTCCCTCCATTGAAAACACATTTCTGTTAACATAAAATGAAATTCAAACTTATCTACGCACCTATATCAATCCAGAAAAATAACTATTTATTTGCAGTTCACGAAATCTTATTGCTCTACTTCAACACAGTTATTTTAATCAAAAACAAAAAAACAACAATTTTTTTCCAAAATGAGTAACGGAATTAAAATATTTTATGAAAAATGGGAATGTGAATCTTTTTTCCCCACGAAAATAAGTAAATAATCAAATAATAAAAAAAATCCAGGAATGAAGTCTTTTCAGAACATCTGCAACAATGCATTGTCATATCTCTCACAACAAAACATATTTCCTTTGAGCTCTGGAAATGCAATCCTTTTGTTAGGAGCATAATAAGATTAGAAAAAGAGTTCGGAAGAAATGCGAACAAACTTATATTTTGAATGAATTCTTCTGTTTCGTAATTGATGACGCGTGAGAAGAAGAATAGATTTTCTGTAGCAAATGAAACATGTGTAAGAGACAAATAGGTTAAAAAAGAGATGTTCGTTTGACTATATATTCACTTATTTATTTGCTTCCGTATAAAGATAAATGGATACAGAATAGTGATGGAAAACGGAAACAAAACTTACGATTTCAGAAATATTCTTCTATTGTATAGTCGATCCGGTGAAAATTAATATCTTGTAGAAGTAATTGTTACATATACGGCTAGCAGTTAATTTTTTACACATTAAATAACACAAATATTTGTCCTTGCTCTATCCATTATAATAAGCCAATAATTTACTACAATTGTACTTCTTACTGAATATTATTGTCAATTTCAACCGAAAACTGTGCGTTTCATTTCTTTGCCCCGAATAAGAAAGAAAAAAATCAGGGATTATGATTTTTAGTATATGCATCGTGGGGTAGATCGTTCTTCAAACTAAATAAAGTCTTATACAACATATGAGAAGATTTCTTTTAGGCAGGAGTAAACTTATACAGGAATAAGAATATATGCATACATTCTGAGCAAATAAGCAGCAAAATCTTAATTTTCTAAAGAGTTTGTTGATTAGATCGTTCAATTAACATGTGTTTAAAAAGGTATACAAAAATAAACCATATATTGATTTTTTATTCGAAATTTTGAATAATAAGGTAACATATGGATTCATATACAATTTAGAGCTTTCAAATTGTATAAACTGATATGTCGTCTACGTTTATAAAACGCATTTATAAATGAACCCCGGCATTGAAAACGAAAATAAAAAAAAATTATTCTCTAAAATTATCTACTTTAAATTGCTTTGTCGCAAATGAAAGAAATATATCCGTATCCATTTGAAATTACCTTACTAATTATATTTATACATTTTATATTGTTTATATTATGAATATAAAAAGCTTAAACTAAGTTCTCAAATTATTTATATTAATTTGATATATAAGTTAAACTAATTATTCTGATAAAGTTCACGACAGAAATATTTTAATGTATTATTAAAGGTTAAATTTGTAAACTTAAAAAAGTTATTTCAACTGTAAGTTATATAGATTAAACGAAATGATCTTGAACTAAGCATTGTACATTGAATAAGGAAATTTATCGGTACATATGAAAGTTAAAAAGATATATCTAGATAAGCGTTTCTCAAAGTGTGGGCCACAGATATAAAAAAGCGAACATCGAAAATAAAAAGACTTTTAAAAAATTACTGGAAAGAAGTAAAATAAAATACGTTCTTCCAAAATAAAAAAAAATACATGTTTACACTGATGTAATATATGTATATCATCTGGCGATCTTCCGTCGACAAATAGCTATCTTTGATCCCAAAACTTAATTAGAAAAAAAAAACATTTTGCTTGATTTGCTGTAATCCCTCGATGAGAGATTTTTAATACGTTTTCTTTTAAACCTAAAATACTAATTTTTAATAGAAAAACTAAATCCAGATCCTGAGAAATGAAGATAAAAAAAGCGTGTATCAGTGTGAACACGCGTCAGAAGTTAACTTCTTTGGCTTTTTTATTTTGAAGTAAACTTATATATAATTAGCAAATTTATTATTATCATTATTATTTCAAACAGTATTTAAAAAATAATTAGGATGGAAAAGTTATAAGCATAGACAAAATTTTCATTTTCAATACGTAATACTAAAAAAAAAAATTGTATTTTGAGAAAAGTATCACAATTATTAGTCTATTTCCATTATGCTTATGGGTGCTTTAGTACATACTTTTGTAATCAAAGGCTTGTGGTAACTAAAGTAAGAAATGTAGGTTTTCACTCAATATCGCTTTAGTATCTCGAAAAGACTGCATCAATCGTAGTATTTGATTTTGTCGTTGATATTAATCTGTTGTTTCGTAGAAATAAGGTGAAATTGTCTTTTAGAAATTCAATCAATTGTAGAGATTTGTCTAAAGCAAAATTGACATTAAAATCTTCATTTAAATCATAGGTATTTTATTATAATTTTTATTAAGTAAAGCAGAACCTCTTGATGTGTATGGTAATAATGATCGAGGAAGTAACTCGATAATGTCATCCAACTTTTTGTTCGGAGTAGTATATACTGCTACAATTATAATTTTTTGTCCATTATCTTTTACGCATTCAGCCAAGCCCAAATCCCCCACTGAAGATTGTATGGTACCATAAATATCGGATTGACTGACAGAACATTCCATGGATGGAGTTAATAATGTTAACAGCATCGCTAGAATTTTGATATATCGCAACTCCTCCTGCTCTCGTATTTGGTCGTTTATACTTCACAATGCAGTTGAAATTTGGAAAAGATATATCACTTTCATTGCCCAGCCAAGTTTCTGATAAAACTAAAATATTTGAATTTCTTACTCCTGAATCTTGTAAGTCTAGAGCGTGCGCTGTAAGACTTAGGCAATTAAAAGTAAAAATCGATAAACCTTGTCTGTTCGTTATGAAATTAATCAAATCTTCATTGATAGTTTGTTCAATGAAAGTCGTTTAAATTCCTCTAGCAAATCAATTGTGGATGACGATCATCTTCGACAATGGTGAAACGTTTTATCATTATTTTTTGTCGTAATGTATAATCATTCAATACTCGTTACACGTGATAAATAAACGTATAATAATGGTTGAGAGTGGCGGCGATCGTATTCGTAAACAATTTTTGAGCATGTGTTGCCTTTTTATTGCAGTAAATACATTATTGTTGTATCAGGGGGAGAGGGCGATAAAAATTACGTTTGAAAATTGGGTCGCCAGTATTGAAATAGCATGTTAATTATTGAGTGGAAGTAATTCACATATCGTTTACATAAAATTTTTCAATAATCTTAATGAATAAAATCTTGATGTAAATTTTAAAACTCCATGTATTTCTTCCCTCTTTCCTTTGCACATCCTATTATAAACTATGTATAACCTTTGATTGAAATTTGTAAACATTCCAGGTGTGTTCTCGAGATAAATTTAGTTATAAGCAAAATTCTCTTTTAAGGTATCCGACTACGTTTGGAACCGTGATTTGTAAAAATGTATAAATGGATAATATTTATAATATTTAATGTAACTTAGATTAGAAAACGTATATAAAATTGTTTTAAGAATATTATTACATTAAAAAATTATCTAAGTAAAATATTTTGACAAAAAATTAACATATAATAACCAATTTTCAAAACGTTCTCCTTATATAAAAATGCTTCTATAATAATAATATTTTGCTTAGATAATAAAAAAGACTTCTTCAGTGAGTCTCAACTAGGATTTTTGAAAAATTCACATTATTTTTAGAGTTACTATCAATTAAAATAATTATCGGTATTTTTTTTCTTAAAATTTCTCCCCTATGTTGTGGAAAAATATGAATAAATCCACATTTAACTTATTATTTAACTTTAACTTGCAAAGTTTTTCTTTATCCTCTGTACAGAGGTCTGAGCAATATGCCGTCAAAATAATATTATTCGCATTTAAAACATCATTAAAGCATTTCTTATAAAAGGAGAACGTTTTGAAAAAAAAGTTATTCTAACTTAATTTGTAAACAAAATAATATTGTATTTAAATAATATTTTTTTGCCATAATAACCTTAAAAATTTTACACGTGTATTACACGTAGTCGGGTACCTTATACATTACATGCAAAACACTTCAGAAAGAAGAATAAACTTACAATAATTTGAAGTTTACACTTAAAATAAAATTTAAAATTATTGTCGCAATTTTTACATAGCCTATTATTTATTTCTATTAATGCTACGATAACTTCGAAGCATTGCAAGACACTTTCAAGACCAACCGAATTTAGAAGAAAATAGCACTGCTTCATTAATTATAGCAAGAAGATCTTTATTTCACATATTGTATATTTGTATATCTCCATTTGAAACAGACGCTTGCTATGTAAACTCGAAACTTACAATCTGCTTTTATTATTTCATTTGTCTCTTTCGGGAAGAACCTTGAGAGCAGATAGCTATTAAGCTGTTATGCCATAGCGCAAAAGTAGTTGTGCGAATACAGCACTTTAGTAAAGAGCTTTCAAGGTATTACATCAGACGGTAAATCATTTCCTCTAATTAATTGCTTATCTTAGAAGCGATGGCTTTGAAACAAAAGTTGTAGTTTTGCCACAAATTGCAGTTTGAAAATGTGATACATTGCTAAAGATACAAAGAAACTGCAAGTGTAGAGGAAAATATGAAACACTAAAACACTTTTAAGAGAATAAGCGTTTTGAATGTCTGCTAAAAATAAACGTTGTTATGTTTTAAGGGAGGCTGAGATAGCTACAAAAATTGCATAATACGATACAACATTATAGAGTTAAAACACAATTTGTGTGGTATATGTTTGTATTAAATATTTATATTTAAAATTCATTTAATGTGCTGTATCTGTAATCATGAAATTGCTTCTTTAGAAAACAAAATATTTGAATTATTATTTCTAAGACAAAATTTATATAGAGCAATTCACACAAAATTAATTTAAAAACGAATTGCTATGAATTTCAAAGATTGTTTTAAAATGTTAAAATTTAATTTAAAACGAGTACATGAGCATGAAAGTTGGCAAGCCATACATGCTGGTGCTTTTTGACATAGTATCAGAAAGGAGTTTAATTTTTTTTTCTTATATGTTTATTATTTAAATTTAACTATAGAAATTATTGTATTTCTTACAATGTAAAATAACTTTAAAACATTATTTGCAATCTCGATTATTCAATAAACACATCATTAGATTTTTTTAAATGTAAAGTTTTCAAAACACATGGAATCATTTTTTTAAGAAAAAAATTGTGAAATCACAATGTTTCCTAAAGTATTTTTTATTATTTTCCTTTGACAAAATGATAAATTTATTATTTTAAAAACATAGTTACATTTTAAGAATGCTGTGTTTTTTACCTATTACCCCCAAAACTTAATGATTTACCACAGTTTCCTTTTTCATTAACTTCTGCTAACTATTACTATTATAAAGAAATAAACATTGTTCCATTTATCAATTATAAGTCATAATCACCTCGATACTTTTTTTTCGTAACCAAAATAAAATTTTTTGGATAGTGATAGAGAAAAATTATGTATTTTTTATCACGCTAATTAAAAAAGATAATGTTACAAAAATAAATAAATAAATAAATGAAATATGTGCGTGTTTCAGATTTTAGTTTTTTTTTTTTTTTTTACTTGGAAATATTTTAGTCCCTATTTTTTTCAACTCATGCAGCATGTTGTGATCTTGATGAACATTTAAGAAAAATGTGGTGCTATAATCACTGAAAAATTACTTATTTTATTAATTATTGAACTTCACACATTAGCCTTCAAAAGGTTTTTAAAGTTATTTAAAAATACATTATATTATATATATATATGTATATATATTTATTTATATATATGTATATATATATATATATATATACATATATATATATGTATATATATATATACATATATATATACATATATATATATATATATATATATATATATATATATATATATATATATATATATATATATATATATATAGGGGTGTATAGGGGTAAGTAATGTTCTGGATGTTGATATTTCAAAGAAGTAGGCAGATTAAAATGAAATTACTGTTTAATGAAAACTAGATTATTTAATATTAAAACTTTATGAGTTACTTCACGGAGCACACTCTCAATTTTCGCTCAATTGGCCTCCACGTTAAACGAAAAACGTGGCTTCTCGTCTGTAAAATCGGAGTCTCTTCCCTCGCGTCTGTCTCGTTCCGCGTCGCACTCGTTTTCTCCACTAAAACCCGTCATTCCGGAGGGATACATATATTCGCTGGTAGCGCCTTCTTTTGGTGAGGTTGTAACCTCACTAATCGGAGAATATATTTAATTCTCTAATATTTTAAATCCTAAAAACTTGGCCAATCCTGACAGTCGATGACCTCAGTGACGCTTGAGAATGCTCAAATGATTACATATCGTATTACATTACAAAACATAAGGAATAGTACACAACATGCATAAGACATATAAAGTGAAGTGTATACTCTATAGTTATTAAAATTAAATGTATACATTTGTAATTACAATTCTATTAGTGTGAAAAATACTTCATTAAATAAGCGGAAGTAGCAGTTACGTGTCCCCTACTTTTTCAACAGTTTCCGTCTCTAGGTTTGACTACAGTAATTTGATATGGTCCGAAAAACTAGGGTCTAAGTTTAAGGCCTCCACCAAATTGTGTATGTTGGACCGCTACCAAATCACCAACTTGTTACTCGGGAGCATTTTTCCTTTTCTTATTATAAGTTTTCTTGATCTTCACAAGTAGTATGGGACTAGTATACTCGGATGAACTTGGTCTGACTATTCCTTGTTCGAGCCATTCTTCAATGTGTTTGTTCACACTTTTCTTTTCTGCGTACGACAGCCAACGTGATGGTTGATAGACGGAATATCATTGTTCAGTATTATCCTCCTCGTCATATCTGTGGATTCAGTCTTCTCATGTTTGTACGATGATGTTGTTCTAGTTAAATCATTTTTCACTTGTGAGTCAAGGATGTGACTGAAATCTAACTCATCTCCAAGACGTACTCGGGATATTTGCATTAGACTAGCCTTTTACAGACACCTTCTTGGGTGAAATTCAAAGAAGCTTGTCCCAAAATGTCTGTACCTATAATGACTTCAAAATTGAGCTGCTTGGTTGGCACCACATGCCACGTTAAAGAATATTGATCTTTAACCACGACAAAATCATACTCGAAGGAGCCCTCGGTTATTACTTCAGTTTGTCCTAAATCGTACAACACAGTGTTTATTTTGGATAGTCTTGAATGGTCAACAATCTTCGAGCTTACATCTTCTCGGATTAGACTAACTGTATTACCAGTATCTATAAGTGTTAATACAATTTCATTGCCTAACATAATGCTTTTTAAGGGTAGTCCTTTCTGCGGTGTGACACAGAACAGCTTTGTACTTGGGGATTGGGTGGTTCTCTTTTTATCTCTTTCATTACTTTAGGGCAATTAAAACTCAAATGATCTAAGGAATGACATATGTAACATCTCGTAGGGGCTCTTCTATCAAAATCTCTACTCGGAGGAGTGTCTAAATATCTTTTTTTCAGGATTGAAATTTCTTGTTCTCCTTGTATTCTGATTATCAAATTTCCTGAAATTCTCCTCCTGATTTGATCCTCTAACTTCAGGCCTTCGAACAGTATGTGTTTTCTGTTTCAACGTCCTACGGACATCCTCAAATTCTTCAAGTCTCTCGGCTAATTCAACGGGGCATTTGATACTTGGCCATTCGTCTAGGTGACGTTCTTTGAATTTGACAGGGTCTCTTTTCTTCATCTGGTCAGCTATTTTCAGATCCTGTAGTTTGTCAAATGTTTTTACGTCCAATCCTTCAATTCATCCATTAAAGAATGTTTGAACTTCTTGGTTTAAATTTACGCCATGTTTTATCCGAACTTTTCTGATGTGTAACAAATAGCTGCCTGAACTTCTCTGGGGTCAACTTAAACCTTTTCAAAAGCAAAGAGCCCACGTGGTCATAATCTCTCGCCTCTTGTTCAGGTTCTCTAGTGATCAACTGTATGATTTCCTGTGGAACACTCCCTTCTTTTCCTACGTCACAAAAGTCGGTTACTCCATCAAAACCTAATCCGTCCTTTTGAATATTTATTCCTCCCGTGAAAAATGGCGGATACGAGGCCTTTACACAATCTTGAAGGTTTTTCGCTTTCACGCACACACAAATCTTTACAATTTCAACCGCAGGAGCTGCACTTTTCGCTTGGCCAGGACGGCTTTTAATCAAGAAATTCTAACAGCAAAGCGGAATTCACTGTAGAAATTCTATTACCAGGAAGGCATGCACTGAAGAAATTATTGCATCAGGACGGCACTCACTGAAGAAACTCTATTACCAGGATGATGATCCACAAATGCACTTCACTAGTGAAACTGTTTATTTCCATAACGGTGAATCCGCTACTGAAGTTTGGATTGAAACCAAAAGCCGTTGTTACAAAATTTGAAAGTTGTGAATTTACCAGTATTGCTTATTTATTCATCACTGGTAGTTCAGCTAGGAAAATGACATCAGTTGAAGCTTGGGTAATTAGACAGTAGCAGCATAAGTCAGTGCTTCTCAAACTTTCATTACTGGCACCCCCCTTTTCGATCACAATTTTTTTCGCGCCCCCAACCTTATACATTAATAATGTACTGAACGCAATAATAATGCACTTTGACGCTAAAGCTACAATAGGTGATTTTAATTATAAACCATACAAATTAGTTACATAAGTATTAAATTTTGTATACTACTTTTACACAAAATAACTAAAAAAAATAAAATAATAGGATAATTATTATGTTATTTTTCCTTCCTCTAATTTTGAAATTGAGCATATTGCAAAATGCGGTAGCTGCTTAGAAGAAAAATATAGATATCTGCTAAATATAGAAAGAGAACTCAGAGGGTCAATTTATAATCATAAGCATTCCTTATAAAAACTTTGCTTTCCAAGACAAGCTCATGGACGTCATTAATACTTATTAAACTTGTTCTTAATTTAGTATTAATTAATTAGTTATACAATATTCTGTACAGCACTGATAAATAGTAAGTATACCGGTTGAAGTGCCCGCTCTTTGCACGAGTTCATTTGTAAGAAAATAAAACATTATTGATATAATAGCTGAATTGTAAGGGAAGCAAAGCCAAGTGCTCGACAATGTTTACAAAAACGTAAAATGATTTTTTAAAAATAGTTGCTCAAATTATAATTAGTTTTAAGCGAATTGTAATTTTAAGCCTCACAGAATTAGCATTTATAATTGATGTTAAACAGTAGCGCACACAAGAATTTTTCAAGGAGAGTCCGGGGTCGAAAGTTCACCAATCTTGTATCAGGTTCCTTTAGATTTTGTCGATTTTCGGGAACGAATCACAGTAAAAAACTAAATCTTGAATAAATAATTAGCATTAATTAATAAATTTAATCATTAATAACAAATACTTAATTAAATTTTGCGTACTATAAACTTAGAATTATAATCAATCTGAAAAAAATCAAGGGCTTTGGGGGGTCCAAACCCCCACCCCCTTGTGTGCGCCACTGATGTTAAATAATGATCAATAATACAAAATATCGATAAAGAATAATTGTATTATTTTTAATATTTAAAGCGAAAAGACTCCAACATGTTTTAACCCGGGAGCAGGCGCACTCGATACGGTCGGGGTTATTGAATCACCCCAATCCTTTTTTTATATAATTATTTTATTGTACACGATACAAATCATGATTCCAGTGAAAAATTTAATTAAGAGAAAGTTTACTTACCTACTTTCAAGGACTTTTCAATTTTTCTTTGGTAATAAATAAACAGTTTTGCCAGAATTAACGATTTCGTAATCTGTGTGTCCCGCGCGACCACTTCCGGGTAAAAGTATATTCATTATGATAATATGTATGTTACAGCTAAAAAAAATTGTGTGAAAGTTTTTCGTTATGATTTAGATGTTATGAATATATATAAAAATATGTCTTGGCCAAGTAATCCTTCATGTGCTTGTGTGTGTGTGCTCTCCATGGTTTTCCAAATATCATAAAACTCGTTTGCATGCAAAAAAGCACAACAGAGAACACATAAGAGAGGGGCCATAACTAACTGCACCAATAACTTAAAAGGTCAAACAGATTACAGCTATAATGTACAATATTTCAAAAATAATGTCAGTGATGAATGGTCTGGGATCTGTTTTTTCTCTGAAAGAGTAGTATGTTAGGTTAAAAAAAGCGTAATAAAAAATCTCTCATCATGGGATTACAGCAAATCAAATAAAAGTTTTTTTACTTGGTTATAGGATCAAAAATAGCTAATTAGGTATTGAAGCAGTTTTTATTTTTGCTGATTTAATATCGCTTGCGCGCGCCTATAAATTATATCAGAGTAAAAGTGCATTTTTTATTATGTCTGAAAGTATTTTGTTTTAATTCATTCCAGTAAACTAATTATTTTTTAAATCTTTTATTTTCGATATGCTCGCTCCCCCCTCGTAAGGTCATCGCGCCCCCTAGGGGGGCGCGCTTATCAGTTTGAGAAACACTGGCATAAGTGATAAAAGACAGGTCACGTTTTTGACACTAATATTCACGTTTTGACTTCAATGCTAATCTGGTGTGTATATTATAAAATCCATTGCATATTTGTTTACTTAGTATAAAATTAAAATCATTCATTTTCTTCAAAGGCTTTGCCTGTACTGTTATTTCATCATATCTAACTTAAAGGTTAACGATAGCACATCACAAGCTGAACGTGAACGGTTTCTCTACATGCACTGATTTCAACAGTTACACACGTGATCATAAGCAGCCAAATGTCCTAGACAATTTAGAGTAAAACTCTAAAAATGTTGTTTGTAAATATGTTACAGGAAAATGAGAAATAAGAGAGTTTTTTTTTACATATATCAGCGGTTCTTAAACTTTCAATCCCTGCTGCCGACCTCTATGTATCAGCATGCCATCACGGACCGCAAACATTTAAAAAATATCTCCCCAACTTAATATTCTGGATCAATATACTAATCCCAGTAGTATTTTTAATTGGGGACAATTTAGTGATTTAGACTAGTATGAAACATGCTTCAATTTTCAGAGTCTGTAAAAGAGGCAAGTCTCAATGCTGCATGATAAACTCCATGGGACCACTAGATAGGAACTGTGAAGCCCCAGGTGTCCACGGATAACAGTTAAGGAACCGCTGTCATTTGTCATCTAATCATGGCTTGTGAACTAGTCAATTTTATTTGCTTTAGCAATAGATAAAGTTTACATCATAAAATTATATCATTCCTCAAATTTCTTGAAATTTTGATCAACATGCTTTGCTACAGAATGTACGATAAAAAAACAAAATTATTTATACTTCTTGTATATATGTACACACATAGACAAACATACATATGTTTTTGAATTATCAAAGTGTTCACAATTTATTATAAGCAGAAATTATTTTAAATGAGTGATCAAACTTGCTTAAATAATTAAAAAATAAGTTAATAGTATTGAAATGTATCTGCCACAACAGAGTTGTTGAATAAGTTTTTTTATTTTTTTTCAATAAATCAGTAGCTGTGAGCTGCTGTCTAGAATTCAGGTGTCATGATGCTGCCATGCTGTCACACGTGTCATAGTGCGCCATAATGTCATGCTACTTAATTCTAAATTTTCAGCTGTTTAACGTTATAAAATACAAAAAAACACTAACATTCAAAATTAAAAAGTCATAACGTATAATAGAAAGATACACTGCTGCTTGTAAAAAAACACACCATGAAGGGATCCTTAGCTTTAAATGACCTTTGCAAAAAATATCAGTTACAGGAAGTTAAGGTAAAATAGTAAGGCTTCAGAGCCACCGCGCATTTATGGCGTGCGCAGTGCTCTCCGAATTGATGCTCAAAGCGTATAAATAGACGCCTGTAGCGGGATGTTGAAAATAGTTAATGATTACTTGTTAGTAGTGACAAACGTTTAATGGGATCTAAGGAAGCTTCAACGACAAAATAAGGAGAAATTCCAAAAACTTAGGAACGGGTGAGGATTATCGGCCTTCGAGAAGGAGGAGTTTCGTATCGCACAATGGGAGTTCGTGTTCAGAGGAAGAATTCCAGAGAGGGATGCGAGGTTGAAAGCAGTGAACCGACGTTTACCGAACAACTTATAAAACTGGCAGAGGACAACGAAAGGTGACGTCAGTGTGCGATTATCGACACCTGTTCCGCAAGGCATGAATGACCGTCCTACATTCTCCAAACAGTTGGCAGAAAATTGGTCTAGTTCTACAGGTGTACTAATGTTGGCTTCTTCAATTCGTCGAAGTCTGCTGCACCGTCGATTACGTGCAAGGGTGCATTAATACAGGATCCTCCTACGCCAAACTATCGACGACTGCGTCTGCAATAGGCTGATGAGCACAGATCCTGGCAAGCGAAGTAGCACCAAGTTGTCTTTTCAGGAGAACCACGCTTCAACTTGTGAAACCATGAAAGCCGCATTCGTGTTAGACTCTATGCCAGTGATTGCTGCCTTCCAGAGGGCGTTATCAAATGACACAGTGGCTTTATACCCGGAGTTATGGTTAGCGTAGCGATTTCGTATCATGGGTGATCCAATTTGCTACGAATTGAGATTAATCCCAATAACAACGGGTACGTCCATTAAGTGCTACAGCCTGAAGTTATTCCCTTCAACCCTTTTCAACAGGATAATGCACGCCCACATGTTGCAAAGACTGTTTGAGACTTCTGTTCAGCAGAACACATGCAACTTCTTTCTTGGCATGCTTATTCGCCGGATATGTCACCTATTGAGCAAGTGTGGTATTTGGTTGGTTGGCGTGATCCTCGTCATGGAGCTTCAAAAGACCAACTTTTGCTGCGCATACAAGCAATATGGAATTCTCTTCCACAAACAGACATACAAAATCTGTTTGACTCCATGCCACGTCGTACAGCAACACTTATTGTAGCGCGTGGTGGCAAATACTGATTTCGGAGACTTAATATTATATTTTTGCTTTGAGAGAGAGAGAGAGAGAACATTTCATCATTTATTTGTACTAATATAAGTCGTTTGTGCATTAAATGTCATTTAATTTCGATGATACCGTCATGGTGTTACATTTTTTTACATACAGAAGTTTATAATAGAAATATGAGGCATTTATACAGTCTTCTTATTGAGAATGACGTAAGAGTAAAAGTGAAAGAAAACTTCATGTATTTAACATAAATGCTGTTCTTTGATTAACAGACATGATTCCGCAAAAGTTCTTTGAAGTATGAGCATGAATCGTGCTGATATAAACTCGTACATTAAACTTAAAAATTTAATTTACATTATAATTATTGTGTAATTTATATTACTTCAGAAATTATGGAATGTCATTCCCTTTGATGTAGGTTGTTAAGACAAAATTACACACATGAATGCGAAAACTAAACTTATTTTTAAAATAACATAATTACAAAGTGTAAGTTGTATTGAGTGTTGTGAAATTGAAACATTTGAGAGATGTTATTACATCAACAATCATTTGTTGTAGTATATTTGTAGATCACAATGAAGATTTTATTAGATTAATCACAGAAAGAGAGAGATGAGACCAGAAGCGGAGCTGAAATGATTTCATATATATTCTCAATAATAATGTGTTTTGCCTATTTCTTTGAATGGAAGAAAATGTGAGAATTTTTGTTACGTTGTGAAATGTATTATGTAGAAGTTGTGTACCCTGTATAAACGTCAAAAATGGAAATAATGAGTAAAAATTAAAATGATGATTCATTTCCAATCTCAACGCATTGTAATGAAGTTATCAAAATGAAAAAAAAGTAAATATTTCAGCTTTTTCGTTCACAGTTCAGTCTCATTCAAGCCATTACCACTAAAGACCCGCCGTGTAGGGCAGCGATGCACGTTAAATCTGTCGAGAGCTGAAACGTCCTCCCGTTGGTGTAGTGTGATAGTTAGGAGGGGGCCCACTCAGGTGTCGTCCACGTCACTTGACCATGGTTCAACATTACGTGGTCCGTCGCCAAAAGCCCTCGTGTAGCTTAACAGTGCGACGTTAATATTCAATCATTACTCATTCAAGCCATATAATGAAAGAGATTTGTTAAATCTAATTAGCTGGAATACAGGCTGCTGAATTTAGATTCCATATTGTAATCATTTTACATCACCAAAATGATAATTTTCAGCGGATAGTCAACCGAAATTTTGGCTTGAAACAATTTAAAAAGTCGGGTGTTGTAAAATGTTTCACTTCTTTGAGCATATTAATCCCGTTAAATCTATTAATGTAAACGTATAGAAAAATAGAGGCTAATTCATTGATTCAAACGTGCCCTGATGTAAGATATCAAGCTTTAGGATGCTTGAAGTACATAGAAACTGATGGAGTTGAAAATGTGGATTTTTGTACAGTGACAATAAAGGAGGCAGAACATATGTCAGCAACCTTAATTCTGTGGTGGGCAAAACCAATCTACCAATAAGATTGAGAGTTCCGTAGAGTAGGAGACATTTGAAATATTTCTATTCCCTCGCAATGTGTTATAAATTAGGGGAATTATTTCAAGAATGCAGATTTACATTTTTATTTTACGTATTAATTATGCATTATTTAAATATATTGATTAGAAATAATCTGAATATAAAATATTATTTTTCCTTCAACATAAATAAAAAATTAAAAATGTGCTTATATTTTGTTTCTTGTAAACTGAGTTATTAAAATAAGAAGTAAAACACACACATACTATACATAAATATTCGTTCAATAGGTAAATTATTAACCTTTTGTACCTGCCCCTCTGTATTTTACATCACAATAACAGGAAAATAATTTGTGATTATATTTTACATGATTCTGATTGTTCCGTGAAGTTCACAAAATAGTTGTCAGACAACTTCTTTTTGCAGGCACAAAATACTTTCCCTATGAAAAAAATGTTTGCACATAGATGTGCATGATCAAAAGCGTCAAACAGAGTACATGACATTTCCTCTTCAAGCAATTAATTACTTTCAAAAAGGACAACCAAAAATTTAAAATAACTTTCAGTTTGACGCTAGAGTTATACATATTTCTTAAGAATTTCATAATTTTTTCTTTCCGTTAGTTTAATAATCTTTAGCTTAAACTTATCAACTTTACTCAAAAATTGACTAATTTGTAGGAAAGTGTAGAGTGCCACTACGAATTTCTACCTCGGGCGAAATTTAGCACGCCTGCCATAGGTTGCCGACACATTTTGTAGACTGCGTACAAGTTCTTGAGGTGAATTTTCTTCCGACAGAAAATAAATGGAACAGTTCATTTTTCCAAAGATAGAGGAAGATTTCTCACGTTGAAACTAGCAACTATGTAATTACTTTATAAATGTTTGCTTATTTTTAGAGTCCAGCATTTCGCACAAATTTCTCTGTAACAGATAAAGTTTAACGAAATCTCAAGGAGAAGCCAATGTGTCATTCTTGAAATATGCAACTATTAGAAGATTTTCTACTTCGATATCGAGAAACATTATCCACACCAACATTGAACTAATTAGTTCCAGACATTTTCAAGCGTTTTGCTGCGGTTAGTTATCCTTAGTAATTTTTTGGCAATCAAATCAAACATATTTTTAGAGTTTCTTCTATACAAAAATAGGCAGTCTTATTTTTTCACACTGTTTATAAATAATACAAGAGGTAAGTTAGAGTTCTTAGTCCAGAATCGCTACTCTTTCAGAGGCTGTTTTACTGTAACATGATTTGGGATTGATGAAGTTTTCGCGTAAATATGAAAATACTAGCTGGTATATTCCCGTTCTTCTCACGAGTTAATTGAAAAATTAAACAATATAGATTGAAGAATAAATAAGTTTTTGATGAGTTAATTTCATGTGACTTGCAAATTAAATAAAAAAGCTTTTAGTTTATCTCAGCTGAACCAAAAACAACATGTTTTTTTTTTTAAATTTAAAGTCCGTATATCTAATATCAGCTAAAAATTATTTTTCATTTGTAACTTCCGGTAACTCTCTTGTGGGTTGATTTTTGAAAACACCTTCCTAAGTTGATCTCTTCTCAGCAAAAGTAACACATTTTTATAAATTTTGTGTAAATGACACTTAAAATAGTGTAAATAATTTATATCTAGAAGTGTAATATACGTTAATATTACTTTTTGCTGTATTATTTTTATGTTAAAATTGTAATCTGCCTCGCGCTCCGCCTGTTCAAGCCTTCACAGCTCGGCTTGTAAAAACTTTTCGTTAAGCCTAGATACTTTCATAGATCGAGCTTTGGGAAATATTAGACTTACGCTTTTGTGGCATAATTCTTAGTAGGTACTTTAAATAGAAATAAATTATTTAACAGAAATAAATTATCAATTTTTATTGTATTTATTATTCACTATTTTGGCGATAATGACTTACATATGAAAAAAATCAATAGTAGCTATTCAAATAAAGAGATCAAATAAAAAGAATAGTGATTAAACTGATCAAAGCAATACATTAGACGCGAGAGCGTACTGCGACTGGCGTAGACAAAACAAAAAGGGGAAAGCTTTGCTTCACACATAAAAGATAAATATATGCTGTCAAGGGATTTTTTGCAGATGGCAGAATTTTTTCCTACTTAATTGACAATTATCATTATATTTTGCACAATACACACACTATTTTTATAAATTGTAGCCCATGTGTTATTCTGATGTATAAGCTATATTATTGCAAAGTTTCATTGAAATTTATTCAGTTGTTTTTGCGTGAAAGAGTAACAAACATACATCAATACAAACGTTCGCACTTATAATATTAGTAAGGATTCATCAAGTGATCCATTTATTTTTTAAGGGCCTTAAACTTTGAAAAAATTGGAAACACATTAGTTATATTTTGTTTAATTATTGATTTTAACAAATTACCATTAAGTTCCGAAAAAGTATGAATATATCCTTTTCAAGATACTAAGTAATCCACAAAAAATTTTGCAAGTATAAACATGCAATAAATAAATAAATAAATAAATTATTTGATAAACAATCTACATCAAAGAATATTTTGAAATGCATCCTTTTCAGTTTCGAATATTGTTATAATAATTTCAAAAGATTAAAGCATTAGAGATGCGACATGAATTTTTTTAATTAGGACACCAGTTTAATTTATTTCTTCGTAAATAAAGGCATTTGCTACAACAAAAAATACTAACGAATAATTTGTTAAAATTATTTGGAAAATTTTTAATTTTACATTTTTCTTCCTTTTTTGCAATAAATATGCATTTCTGATTTAAATAAGTTATTAATAAAAAAATCCATAAAGTTACTATTCGTATATAGATTCTAAGTTAAAAAATGTTTTGGAGTTCAATGTTAAAATGATAAATTTACATATACGCAGTACGATCACAAAATGAGAGGACTGTGCCCATTGGTGATGACGAAAGTAAGTACTTAAAGTTAATCCACCTAAATCGGAATCTCCTAATACTTTCCTACCTGCACAGGTTGGGTTTGTCCGTGTCATGTGATCGATCCGCACGGGCAGCTTCCGAAGCTAGTTGGATTTATTCAGCAATCTAAAAATGATGGCTTTTCTTGAACAGCGTTGAACCTTAAATTCTGTTATCGCATAGGTAAAACATCAATGGAAACTTTGGAACAGCTAAGTAAGGTGTATGGTGAATCTACCATTTTGAGATCCCAGGTTTACGAATAGTTTTAAAGAAGGCCGATAATCCATCGAATACAATGGAGGTGTTGGACGACTTTCGACTTCGCAGAACGTGGAAATTGTTACGTTGGTGTCTGAATGTGTTCAAAAAGATTGTCGGAAAACTCTTGAACAAATCGCTGAGGCTTCCCATTTTTGGAAGACGACATCGTTTGAAGGATTTCATCTGTCGTAAATGGTCTCAGTTCTGGCAGAGTGACGATTGGTAACTTCTGCATAACAACGCACAAGCCCACCGATCTAAATTGGTAAAATAGTTCTTCGCCAAACTTGCACTGATATGCTTCCACATCCCCCTATTCACCAGACATCACCTCGTGTGACATTTGCCTGTTTTCATCAATGATAAATATTTACAGGGATGTCGTTTAGTGTCTCTCTCTCTCATCAGATGACCTTACGGGTCACAGAGGCCTTGCGGGAGGTTGCGAAAAATGGCTTCCAGCTGAGCTTCCAAAAGTTAGAAGAATGCTGACACATGTGTATCGCCACCCAAAAGGACTATTTTGAAGATGGATAAGCTTAGTTGCTGTGAACTGTTCAGGGTAAAGTTTTCTATGCCTTGTTCCCAAACTTTTGGATCATCGTACGACGTATAATAATTGATCGAGTTGATTTTTCGACTTTTTTTTTTATTTTGATGAAATAACTTACAGTGGTGTAGCATTATTGATTTCCTCTTACACTGTTTTTGAAAAAATAAGGTTTGATGCCTACCTCTTTTTTTACTTTTAAAATCGTATCTTTTTTCCGTGTATTTTATACGGTTTCTCAAAGAACGTAACTACCACTAAAAATAAGTTGGATTTGGTTCGTTTATCATAGCTATCGTTTTGTTCAGAGCTAACAAAAATCATATTAGAAAGCATTCTTCAACACGCAAAGATTGCATAACATTTCTTATTTGCTACTTCTAATTTTAAATTATTACTTTCCAAGCATGTCCTTGACTGAACAGATTTTTTTGTTAAAGTTACTGTTTTATTTGAAAGATAGAGATACAAATGTGTATATGCCTGTGCTTGTATATTTCGAAAGAATTCTGTTCTGAAGACACACTATTTAAAAAGTGATTTACAAATATGTGTAGGGGTTTTAAAAAGTAAAGTAACAAGCCCTTTGAGAGTAAATCTTGATTCGGAAGATTAATGTATATCTATCTATCTATCTATCTATATATATATATATATATATATATATATACACTGCGGGACAATTGCTAACGACGGATCACAAATTGCTATGTAGCATAACATTAAGCGAGACATGATGCCTAGTAGGATAAAATATAGTTGTCACACTGCTCAGACATTAGAATAAAGAATATTTATTGTTCTGGAAAGTACAAAAGCTGTGAAACATCTGAAAGAAAAAGAATGTTCATTTGATCTGCATACGGAGAAATGGAACAATGCATCTAAAAGTCAGCAGGCACCTTAAAGAAAGGTATCAGTACGGGATATGTCCACCGTGGAGGGTGATGCAACATTCCACACGTCGTACCATACTTTGCACAACATTATCCAGCATCTATTGAGGGAATTTATCCCATTCCTCTGTGAGTGCACGGATGAGGGTGTTCTTGTTTGTCGGAGGATAGTTTCGACCAGCAACTTGCCTCCCCAAAGCATCCCACACATTTTCAATGTGGTTTAGATCTGGAGAACGTGCTCGCCATACGAGACGTTGAATATCCTCGCTGTCTAGACAATCCTGAACAGTGAGTGTTAGATGACATGTTGCGTTGTCGTCCATAAAAACAAATTTATCATCGACAGCACCACGGAAAAGACGAACATGAGGAAGTAGAACTTCATCAATGTATCGTTGGCACGTCATAGTCCCATTCCCAATCACATGTAGGCGCGTGTGGCCATTGATCATGATGCCGGCCCACACCATGATACTACATGCCGGATATCGGTCCTTTTCCTGGATATTTTCTGGACGATAAGCAGTACCACTCTCTCGCCAGATCAGTTGGCGTCTACAATCCGATGACAGACTGAACCTACTCTCATCTGAAAATAGTACGCATGCCCAGTCCTATTCAGTCCAATTCTCACGATTTCATTGCAAACGGCTAGTACGCTGCTGTCTGGTCAATGGGACACACACAACAGGTCTGCGTGCGTATAGTCCTCCTCCCCTCAAACGTCTGGGAACAGTTTTTCGGAAGATCTGCTTTCCTGAGGCAGCAAGAAACTGATTTGCCCCCTAATGAGCTGTGGTGTGCCTGTTCCTTTTTGCTGATAGGACGATATATCTGTCTTCTGCAGGCGTCGTACTTCTAACACGACATCCTCCTTGCCGTCTACTACACATTCCAGTAGTTTTAAATGACTTCCACAGCCGTGAAACAACGTTGTGAGTGATGTCGAACTCCCTGGAAACATCTGTTATATTTCGCCCTTCTTCGATCTTTCCAATAGTTAGGCCACGCATAAAATCATCTATGTGATGTCGGGAAGACATGCCAAAATTTTATGTTCGTCTATTAAATCTTTCCTGTATAACTTTGACTTGAAACAACAACTGTCCACACGCGTCAAAACTTTTAAAGCTCTTATGAATGCTATCACGTGATGAATAGACGTGGAAAAAAATTTGCATACTCATACTTCTTCTTACTAATATCCCGCGCTTATTCTAATTTTCCACATTTTGCTTCCTTTCATTTTGTGGTTGCTATGGATGATAGTGTTATCCGTCCTTAGCAATTGTCCAGCAGTATATATATATATATATATATATATATATATATATATATATATATATATATATATATATATATATATATATATATATATATATAATGCAGGAAGTCATAGGCAAATATTACTTTTCACACTGATAGAGACATTTGTTCCATCAATACATCAAACCATTGAAACATATCTTAGAAACCACTCTCAAGGTTGTACAACCCCGTGAAAACTTAACTCTCAATATCAGTATTTGTTCTAGAATGTTGACCTAACAAGTACTTTTTTAATGGTCAGAAGATACCGAAATCATTTGTTGTGAGATCGGAAATGTAAAGAGGATGCAATCCTTACACTTCGAAAACGCACTCCTCAAAACCGCTCTTTCTTCATTTCGCACATCTGCTCTGCCATTGTCGAATCCCGTGCTCCAAAACCACACTTGTCTGCAAAGAATAGCACTAGTACTGATCACTACTACAAATTGCAGCTGGATTTCACATGAAGATTTTTTTCTTTAAATGCAAAACCTTATCATAGTTCTTATCTCAGTCGCATACAATGCTCCTGTCATTGAAATTACTTTCTATGATTTAGTCACGTTACTAAAGAACCAGTGCCATCCACTGGTACCGTGTGACTGATGATATTGTCTTCTTTATATTCAGTGAGACATATATTCATATGGGTAATTTAAACTGTAGTGTTAGATCTTGTTATCTTACTTTTTGAATCACTTACGTAAAAGGATTTTTTTAAAAAACATCATACTTCCTCATTCACGCATTACTAATTAATTAATTCAAATGACATTTAATAAATATTATTTCCAAAGACAAAAGAAAATACTAGATTAAGGTGATCAAATCACAAAACATCAATTTTCAAATTTAATTTGCAGGTAATTGAATGTTTAATAGAACATGGGAACAATTCTCAATGTATAGCAATTCAGTGAATTATTTTCAAATTGCATTGAGCATATTATCTTTTAAATATTCATTTTAATCCAATAGAGATGAATTTTATTTATTTTTATCGAACGGCATTGTAAAATCAAATCCTATTACTAAGTAAAATACAAAATAATACAAATGGAAAAAACTTGGCTGGGAAAAAAGGCTTTGCAAAAAATATATGTAATTTTTAACGTATATTACTGAAGAAAAGAAGGCGAAATATTTACCTAATCCTTACAAATTGTTTCAGATCTTTTTACACAGCTTGTTACACAGAAACATTGCAAAATGTAATATCCGGTTGATCGCTTCAACGCATCATTTATGCTATTGAAAAGAGCCGCTTTCTTGAAATGATCCTTAAAGAAAATTTCAAAAAAAAAGAAACGGAAAAGGAAAGTTTACAAACACAAACAAAAACTTCGCAGCAAAAGTAAATAGAAATTGGAAAAGCAATCCAGATTTTAGTTTCAACTGATAAATGTCCCATGTTTTATTTAACACTCGATGTATAGAACCTTTTCTCTAACACGTCAAAAAAAGTTGGATTTACCGTTGACTTTTTACCTCGTTATGTGTGCTTATTTATTTTCATCACTGGACACGGATTTCTTACAATTTTATTTATTTTTTTCGTGTCAGGGGAAATCTAACGGCATAGGTTTTTTTTTTCTTTTTTTGGTTCAGAAAACTTTTTTTTCTCTACAAGGACTGAAATTGTTTGGCAACTAGGGTTATAAGAATCAGTTGGCTGTCTTATTATTGATTAACCTCTTAACTGATTTGTCCGTGCACCGTACGGGCTACTGATACCTGGCCACAACCGGTTTATCAGTATACTGCACCAGCACTGATGTTTTCTTCTTTATACATTTTATTTGGATATATTTTTAATTCTCATAGTACGATTATTGATCCTGGTGTTTTTAAGGCTGTTTTCGGCACATATTAAAGTATGGATCCCGAATTTGGAGTATATTTTCAGTTGTAAAAGTACTCAAACATTAATATTATATATTCTGGCTTCACTATCCTGTAGAGAATTACTTATTTTATCATACTACTCATTTTTATCCGATTTGATACTTTTTTCTTTTATAAAGTGCGTTTCGCATTTTTTCTCCTATACCCTATTGTTAAATGAGCTATCCCTTTACATGTTAAAAGGAAAAACTAATTATTTAAGAAATATTTTGAAATTTTAAAAACTCTACATTACAAACAAATGCATGAGTTATAATGTCACAAATTTTTATAAAAATTGAAGTATTTTTTCTGTCCGAAAAAATGTGCTCCGCGTTAAGTTCACGCTCTTGTGTATACGGCGAAAACAGCCATAAGGGATAGAGTTTCGCCATCGTACTGAAATGTTTCTTATCCGGAATTTCTTTTGAGATGAAGGATGTATTTGTTCGTTGAAGGCAGAAATTGATATTCTTGAAAATATTATTCGTTAAGGAACAGGGAGTGGCAAAATAATCGTCAATTTGTTTCTATAGAAGTAATTAAAAGGGAAAGGCAATGCAAAATATCTAATCTTTATATATAAAAATCTTCTGTGCGTGTGTTGTCACTATACTTCTCCTAAACGGCTGGACCAATTTCGATGAAATTTTTTGTGTGGGTTCAAGTAAATTCAAGAATGGTTTAGATTTACAATTCGGTCCGATATCGGAAATAACTAAAAATATATTAATTAAAAATATTCAAAAAATGCAACTTAATTTTCACCTGCATTGTTGTAACAACGCTATTGTTATAAACAAGTAATATAAAAAAAAAAAAATTTAATCAATTCCTACTTAGATCAACGAAGAAAAAATTTATTTTAGCTACTTCTTAAAAAGTTGCAATTAATATAAATATGTATATAATATGGCAGAATCACACCATTAAGTGGTAGTTAGTTTTTATTAATTATCATTAAAGTATCGTATTGTCATCCAAAACAATCGTGTATGTAAAATTTCCTTTCAACTGAATGCTGAGAAAAAAAACATTTTTCAAATTTTGACATAAGTCGCCAAAAGGGTCGCTAAGTCGCCAACATAGCTCTATTTTTATTTTTTTAAATAATTAGTTTTAATCAATTAATTTTTTAATTATAATTAAATTATTGTATTGCCATCCAAAATAATCATGTACATTACATTTCAGCTCAATTGAGCGCTTTAAAATGCATTTTATTAACGAATGAAACTTCCACCAAGATAAATAAATAAATAAACAAACAAATAAAATATGTATAGAGATCGTGAGCTAATAGTAGGAATTAAAAAAGACGTAAGTTGGCGTCGAAAATTGATTTTCTGCCAAACCCGGTCTTTATTGTTACGAAAATGCAGACGATTTACGCTTTTTAGCGTTTTTAATTAATATATTTTCAAATAATCTTCATATATGTAATTTTCAGTGCGTGTGTATGAAACTGAACTCCTCCTTAACGGCTGGACCGATTTTGATGAAAGTTTTTGTCTATTCCAGTGGACTCGGGAATGAATTAGATTTATAATTCGGTTTAGAAATGTTTATTTAATTATTTTTTTATTTATAAATCGTTGATCTTGGAATGTTTTACATTGGATCCGGCAGACTGCACTGCGATCACAGTATGGAATATTCGAAATATTTTATTATAATTCAAGTTGGTCCCGACAGTTGATGCTCTGATCATTTCAGGAAAATATTTTGTCACTTCGTGTTATTATTATGTTGAAATAAATCGTGTGTTAATTAAATTATTACATTCAGATGTAATTAGTGTTAGGAATTTTACTCAAATTTTACTCAAAATAGTCCAGATTGTTAAAGCTTGTTCATAAAAATTTGGGAATTTTTGAATTTAAGATGTGCGTACAGGACAACGTCTGTCGGGTACTCTAGTATTATATATGTCTTTATTGTAATGTAAGATTTTGTATTACCCCATGCTTCTAACTGTATATATATGCACACACACACAAAATCCTCAGCCTTGTGGAAAAGAAGTACGGACATAAAATATTTGTTTGTAGTTATAAGATACATTTTTCTAAGGTATATGAAACATTCTTCATAGCACGTAGAGTGCACATATAAATAGAAAACATTTAGGCTTTTTTGTGCTGCACTATAATTAAATAAAAATAGTGTGAAAACTTAAAAATTGAAAATTAAAATAAAATTCTTACATTTTCTCATTCTGTTAAGTATTAATTATAGATATGTGCAACAAAAAAATGTGCCTTTTTTTTGGACATTATGGGGGGGGGGAAATTGACCACTTAAGAGGTTAACTTAAAAATATTCTTATAAGGCGTATGGGGGATGTGAGTATATTATAAATCCGAAAATAAATGACTATTTTTTAAAAAAATATGTATTAATTTAAAGAAAAAAAGCCAACAAACTACTTTCTGGAGCTATAAAAAGCAACATAATACTTAAAGTATTTATTACTTAAAAACAACATTTGCAAAATTTAATGCTTATATTCATAACTTGCAAGGCTTATAATGTTGGTCGCGATGGTGAGAGGACACGATGAAAATTATAATTGAATATTCGGTCACCAATAATAAATGTTTGAGAAGCATTGTCATTATGAATGTTGTACTAAATTTAAATTATCATATCACCCACTTTTTCTTTCGAAATAGATTGCTTTTTCTTCAAAGACTTTTTCTAAGCCACGTTAAATTCGTTTCGATTAACAATGGATTGAGATTCTTTCTTTTATTTTTATTTGTATTTTTTGAAGAGTTCTTTTCTTGAAGAGTTTCTTCTTTTCTTCTTGAAAAGTTCCACTTATTTTATGTACTCATGTTGAATTAAAATCTTTAGTAGGCATTATTTTTCTTAAAAAACCATTTTTTTAACATGTTCATTAATGTATCCGACTACGTTAGGACCGTTATATAAGGCGCATAAATGGATAATTTTCCTGATATTTAGTGTCACTTAGTTTAGAATACATGTATAAAATTATTTTAAGGAAATTTTGACAACAATAAATTACTTAAATACAATATTTCGGCAAGAAATTAACTTAGAATAACCTTTTTTCAAATTGTTCTTCTTTTGTGAACGATGCTTCTATTATAATAATATTTTGCATGTATATAGCTCAGATCTCTGTACAGAGGCTCAACTAAAATGTTTGAAAAATTCTCATTATTTTCAGAGTTACAAACAATTGAAATAATTATTGGCGTTTATTTCTTAAAATTGCTCCCCTCTGTGGTCGTAAAACATGGATAACCCCACTTCTAAGTTATATATTTCCAAAATTCTACTTGAGCCTCTGTACAGAGGTCTGAGCTATATACAGGCAAAATATTATTATAATAGAGGCATATTTAACAAAAGGAGAATATCTTGAATATGGGTCATTCTATGTTCATTTTGTGCCGAAATATTGTTTTTCAATAATTTTTTATTGTCTTACTATTCTTGAAACAATTTTATATTCTTTTTCTAATCTCTAAGTGACATTAAATATTATAAATATTATCCATTTATACGATCTTGAAAAATCAGGGTTCCTCACGTATTCGAATACCTTAAAATTAAAAGAATATTTGTAAAATTTAGTATAATCAGTATAGCCTTTGAATGATAATTTCAAAACATTTGGATAAACTGAAGTCTAATATAAAAATTAGGAACTTAGGGCAGTGCTTCTCAAACTTTCAATACTGGCGCCCCCCTTTTCAATCACAATTTTTATCGCGCCCCCCTTATACATTAATAATGTACTGAATGTAATAATAATGCACTTTGACGCTAAATCTACTATACGCGATCTTAATTATAAACCATACAAATTAATAACATAAGTATTACAGTTTGTATACTCCTTTTTTTGCAAAATAAATAAATTAAGTAAGTAAGACAGTGCTTCTCAAACTTTCACTACTGGAGACCCAATTTTCAATCATAATTTTCATCGCCCCCCCTCAATAATAATGTATTGAATGCAATAATAATGCACTTTGAGTATTAAATTTTGTATACGTTACTTTTATATAATATATATTTTAAGCAAATTACTTTTAAGTAATAATTATAATGTTATGTTATTTTTCATTTCTCATTTTTTAAATTGGGACAGATTGCAAAATGACATTTAATTAAAAATTTATTTCGTCCATCATGCATTTCTAAAAGTAATATAAAAAATAAATTTTAAGTCAATTTTCCTACTTAGGCTAACAAAGAAAAACTTATTTTAGTTACTTTCTATTAAATAGTTTCAATTAATACAAATATGTAATACATATGACAGAATCACAATGTTAAGTGACAAAAGAGAAAGCGATTTTCCTTGCAATTTTTCCTTTTCTTTTCTATATATGGGGTATTGGAATATTCTTTTTCGTTACTATTTATTCATTAATTAAATTAATTAGTGTAAGAAAAATAGTAAAGTAAAGAAGAAATTACACACATTCTTAGAAATTAGGCCATCTCGGATGGAATTCGAACTACCGTCCTTCAGATTAGAAGCCCAGCGCGCTATCCATTGCGTTACAGGGGACAGCACGAAAAGTTTTCCTTTCTATAAATGCTTTTGGACTATAATATTTGTTTGTTACTATTTATTCATTTTTTAATTTAATTAATGAATTAAAGTTTGAAAGAACTGTATTAACATGAAGTGTCACCCACTAAAAAGTTTTAAAAAATGTATTTGAACTTGAATGAATGAATAGAAAGTATTTTATCAACGATTGAAAATTTGAACAAGATATATATGAGAGAGTGAACTTATAGTAGAAATTGAAAAATAGTCTACTTTATGTTGCGCTCTCTCCTATCCATCACATCTGGCATTCTCGCGAGCGTCTGCGTGAGTCTGGCCAAAATATCGGACGTCTGCGCAAAACATGTAATAATGCTGTACCTCGTACAATTCCAATCAGTCTTGGTCCATTCGATGCTTCTATAGCTACCAAATCTATCTTGAATGTACATTTTATAATTTGCGCGTTAGTTGTAATTCACACTATTAAGTATTACTGCAGAAAATTGGAACAAAAAAATCATGGATAAATTTTTAAGTCATAAGCGAACATTCGACGATAATAAAGCATCAACAAGTGCACAGACGAGCATAGTTCCGAAAATTAAATAAAGGAAATATTCTCAAGAATACTTGAATTTTGGATTTACCATTACTGAAGTAAATGGAGAAGAAAAGCCCCTGTGTGTTATTTGCTCAAAAATATTGGCAGCAGACAGTATGAAACCTAATAAACTTAAAAGACATTTCGAAACGCTTCATGGTGAGTACATTAACAAACCTCGAGAGTTCTTTGAATCAAAATTAAAATCATATGGAAAACAAAAACATTTTTAAAAAAAACTTTGTCAGTGAATGAAAAAGCTTTACTTACTTCTTACAAAGTATCATATAAAATAGCCAGATGTAAAAAGCCTCACACTATTGCCGAAGTTCTTATTTTGCCTGCAGCAATTGAGATTGTAGAAACTATGTTTGGAGACAATTTTGCCAAAGAGTTGCAGTCCATACTCCTATCAAATGATACTGTTTCCCGTCGAATTGATGATATCTCTGAAGATGTAGAGCAACAGCTTTTCGGTAAGTTGCGTGATAAATTGTTTTCAATTCAGCTTGACGAGGCAACATATAGCAATAAAGATGCTCATTTCATTGCGTATGTTCGATTTTGGGATGGTATGTCAGCGGTAGAAGAACTACTTTTTTGTAAACCAATAAATCTTAAAGCAACAGCAATAGCATTATTTGATATTTTAAATAATTTTATAAACGAGGAAAATATAGAGTGGAAAAATTGTGTAGGAATATGCACCGATGGTGCTCGTACAATGTCAGGAAGATTTAAAAGTATACAAGCACTTGTGAAACAAAAATCTCCACTGTGCATCTGGACACATTGTATGATCCACAGAGAATCTCTGGCTTCCAAAGAAATTAGTCCTGGCCTGAATATTGTGCTAATGACAGTTGTGACTGTTGTAAATTACATAAAAATGAGACCCCTAAAATCAAGCATCTTTTCTGGACTTTGCAAAGACATGGGCGCAGTGCATTCATCGTTGCTATTTTATTGTGAAGCAAGATGGTTATCACGCGGGAAATTTTTACAACGTGTTTATGAATTAAGAAATGAAATTACCATTTTTCTAGAAGAGGAAAACCTACTGGAAGCTGAGAAATTTCGAGATGGTTTATTTCTGATGAAGTTGAGCTACTTAGTCGATATATTTGAGAAATTAAATATATTGAATCTTCAACTTCAAGGATCAAATGTACATATGTTTTACACGAGTGATAAAATTAATACTTTTTGTAGAAAATTAGAATTATGGAGCCGAAATTTAAAGCAAAAAAACCTAGAAATGTTTGAAAATGCGGATAAATGTAAAAACTTACAAAACTGAAGAACAACATGTGGAAGTTGTTTATAAAACTATTGAATATCATTTAGTTATGTTAGCAAAAAATTTTAAAAATATTTTTTTGCTGAGGACAACTTGATAGCAAGTTACGAATGGGTGAGAGATCCATTTCAAAATACCCCAGAAGGGCTCTCCACTACCGAAGAAGAAAGTTTCATAGATTTCACATCTAGTGGCGAAATTAAAAGACAATTTTGTAATAAAACTCTCTTTCAATTTTGGGCAGAAGTAGATGATGAATTTTCTGAACTAAAAACAAAAGCATTTCGTATACTTTTACCGTTTTCAACATCGTACCTTTGTGAAACCGGATTTTCTGCGGTGGCTGCTTTGAAGACAAAATATAGATCTCAGCTAAATATAGAAAAATAACTAAGAGTATCAATTTCTAATATTAAGCCTTCATTTGAAAACCTTTGCTCTGCAAGACAAGCCCATGGAAGTCACTAATAATAATTAAACTTGCTCTTAAATTAGTATTAATAAATTAGTTATAAAATACATTGTGCAGTACTGATGCGTTTATAAGTACACTGGCTGAAGTACCCGTTCTGCGATTATTTTTTTAAAAAATAATACATTAATCTTGATATAATAGCTTAATTGTAAGAAGAGTAAAACCAAGTGCACAACAATGCATACAAAAATATAATAAGATTTTTTAAATGAATGCTCCTATTATAAATAGTTTAAAACGAACTGTAATTTTAAGCCTCACAGAATTAGCATTTAGAATTAATATTAAATAAGGAAAACGAATGAAAAATTCTAATGAAGAATAATTGTGTTATTTTTAATATTTAAAGCGAGAAACTTTCAAAATGTTTTAACCCGGAAGCAGGCGCCCACTCCACACTAACGTTAATGGTCGCGCGATCACTTCACCAAGTCACCCCAATCCATTTTTTTTTTATAATTATTTTTTTCTGTGCTCGATAAAAATCACAATTGCAGTGAATAATTTAACTAAGAGAAAATATACTTACCTACTTTAAAGGACTTTTTAATTTTTCTTTGATGATTTGAGAAAAATCCAATAAAACTAAAGAAACCGTTCCAAATGTGCGTGACCTTAATAAAGAACATAAATCACAGACACTTTTCACTAACAATACAAGAACGTTATTTGCAATCAAAACTGTCATATTTTGCTCACGTTATTGTAATTTTTCTATTCTTTGATGATCTACAAATAGCACGTGTAACCTATTCTTGCTTGTGTCTTTTTGACAAGGCGAAGTGTTACATTTATGGCTTCTTAGTTTTCTTGATATCTTAATTTTCTTGATAGAGTTCTTTAGGCAGCATTTGAAAATTACAGTTCAACTCAAACGTTTCATGTCTATCACTTTTGTTATATTTACTTTCGCTATCACGATTAATATGCATTATTTCATCAGGTTCTTCAATTGCTTGATCAGTTTCATCTTCCTTGAATAGAGAGATCACAGATGCCCATTTTTTTATATTCTGCTCATTTACATTTATAAACCATAATAAGTTGTACAACACAGCAATTAAAACCACAAAGTTAATCGTAGGGGAAAGTATAGCATATTCATAGAAAATATTTCTGAACAAAAGTGGTCGTGAAGGGAACTCGATCAAAACAAGTACCTTGATTGTAAAAAACCGTTTGCCACTTTCAAAAAAGAGGCATAAATGTGACAAATTCATTTTAGTTTCCATTAAGACTGTCATATCGGAGGATACTGTCAAGAAACTGTTAACGAATAAACAGTTTTACCAGAATTTGGAGTGATTCAGCGCCTCATGCGACCGCTCCCATGAAAAAATGTATTCGATACAAAAACATCGATGCCAGTTATAAAAATATAATTGTGTAAAACGTTTTTTATAATGCAATTTCAGATTACTCATAAAATACATCTTGGCCAATTAATCCTTCAAAGTGCTCAATATGCTTATACATACATCATAAAACTCATTTACATGGGGGGAAAAGCAACAGAAAAATATTATTTACAACTTTCCCAAAAGAAAAGTAGACGGAGTTAAGCATACCAGTAAGTTTGAAGGTCAAAGAGATGATAATCAAAAGTACTATTCTAGAGGTTACAAGAAACGTAATAAAAAAATCTCTCATCGCGGGATTACAGCAAAGCAAACAAAATATCTTTTTTTATTTGGTTTTGGGATCAAAGATAGCTAATGAGCGTTTGAAGTGGAATCTTTTGAAAGTGGAAAACCAGATGATACATATAATTTATATCAGTGTAAATGTGTATTTTTTATTTTGTCAGAAAGCATTTTGTTTTATTTCATTCCAAAAAATAATTTTTTAAGCCTTTTATATTTTCAAGATGCTCGCGCTCGAAGGGTTATCGCGCCCCCCCAGGGGGGCGCGCCCCACAGTTTGAGAAGCACTGACTTAGGGTAAGCACTGAATTCATGATATTTAATAATTTGAAAAATTAGAAAAAGTTCAAGCTAAATATGAACTATTATATCTCGTGCATCTGTGCTGCTGTTTATTGTATTTGATCGTATAAAATATATGTTAAGCCTAAGATTTAAATTCATTCGATGTTAAGGTTTAAAGTCTGTTGTACGAGAAATAATATTTTAAAAGAAAATCAATACAAATTATTCTCACTCAATTTATCAATTTTTTTAAAGATTTTAAAAGTAATTCCATCTAATGAATAGATATACATTTGCAGGCATTGACTTGACAAGATTTTAAAGTCTACTTTATTTCCAAAATATGAAAATTTTTTGAGAATCTCCTACAAAAGCAGCTAGTTCAAATATTTAACGAGTTATTATCTAAAATATTTGGAGGAAAGCACTGCTAGGCTTCCATTGTCAATGAATACTTGTATTTTATTGGAAAAACGCTTAAATTGCTAAAAATGTAGCATTTATATCCAGTTTAATGATTTTAAACAAGAAAATTTTATGTTCTAATATTGAGAAAAATGCTGTAATGAAAAACCTAGACGATTGAGCATTTCTTTCCAGTAATGCTTTTTCTTAATTGTTTTGCAGTGAAGATCGTAGATTATATATAACTTTAAAAATTAGTTTTAAGGTTTTATGAATTTTGGATAAACATGACAAAACTTCTTGCAAGTATAAATAGTTCGAGTGTTGAAATGCTTAGTATTTCTCTCAATACAGCATCTATCTCGAACCACAAGATCAAAAGATTATGCACACATTCAAAACCATTTTTATTCATATTTACTTCATATAGCTCAAACTATTATGTTTAAAATTTACACACGTTTCAATGCACCAGTTGCTAAAATGTGTAAATGATTCTGAACACTGTATTGAATTAAAAAGAATATTTCTACCAAAGAAGATAAACTTTTGATGAAACCCATTTCACCGTTTGTTAAAAAAGGTTACGGTCAAACATCATTATAATGGGAAGTTTTCAAATTTAATCACAAAAAAGTGTTAAACATGTGTAATAGGTAGAGGAAAAATATGTAAATTAAGCAGAAAGTAAAGACAAAGGGTGAGAACATTATACCATCTTAATAATTATCTTCAACTAGATATTAATGATTTTAAATTAATAAAAAAGTAAATTAATTTTAATAAGCGTAAAAGAAAACATCTTCCTGGCTTTCAATAAACCTCAGTAATTTTGAATGTAGATTATTTAAAAATAAAGTGTTACAAAAATGAAGAAATACATTTTACAAATTTTAATTTTATTAACAAGCCCTTTATGGAGTCTAAAAAAATCAAATCACCTTAGGACTATTTATCACGCTTCGTGAGTACTGGTAACAACATTTTCATTACGTTATATGAATTATCGCTAAGCAAATGCGCGTTATGTAGGATTCTGCTATACAGGCGAACAATTTCGTTCATAAGACTAAAAAAATATTCAGCATGGTTACCATGATTATTCTAAGTAATATATAATTATTTTAGGTATTTAGAGAGCCAAGAAAAACTTTCTGTTTATTAAGTTAAAAGAAATTTTCAAAAAGCTCTACACTTTCTGAAAGTAGCATGCTTTAAATAATATATTTATAGTTTTACATTAATCATACATCTATCTAAATTTTTACACATTTTAAATTCCGTTTTATCATCATCGTAAAATTCTGTTAATGTTACAAGCAAGAAAAACCTGTCGCTTAGGCAAGCACTTAAAAAAAAAATTCAAAATGGGGCTTTTTTCCTATCAGCATTAAGACGGTCTCTGTCTAAATAAAGATTATTAAATTTTCTCTAAGGGAATTAAAACACTAATCACTTTAGACGCTACCCTTACTTTTATACATCAGTGTTTTTATTAAAAATATATTAGGAAAGTCTTGTTCTATAATTAACGCGTAATAGATTCCTTTTCCAGAATTAATGTATTTTTTTATCACTTTTTCTTTCAGGATGACTAATTTGCTACTTTTTTAGAACACTTTCATCATTAAATCATTAAATGTAGATTGAAGAAAAAAGATTACTTTATTTTATTTATTAGATTTGACACAAGCAAATTTAATTTCATGAATATCTAAGCGAGTTCAACGTGTTGGATTAAAATTGCTTAACCAGAGGAATGTTAGAAACTACATTTTTCTTCTCATTTTAATTTAAATTCTTTAAAAAGTTTTAGAAATAAATTTATTAAGGTAATAATAGTATATTAATATTTTTTTCTACAAATAAGTTTTCAATGTTTCAATTCGTAGCATATTTATAGACAGTAAAATTTAAATTTTTGGAAATTTAACTCTAGATTGTCCAAAGAAGTCATTTTGACTTCTTTTTAATTTCAATTACAAAAACAATTACATATATAATGCACAATTTTATACAATTTCTTAGAATATATTTTTCCCCAAGTGAAGTAATCTTTTTTTTATTGTTAACATCTACTAATAATTTGTTATATGACTGTAAATAATATAAAAAAATATTAAAACTTAATTTTTAAAACAAATTTCCTTACACATTAATCATTCTTTCACAATGCAGTAATTTTGACTGCTTTTGGGCAATATAGATATATTAAAAAAAGTTTCAGTCTTTCTAGTGTTCATATATGTAGGAAATTTTGGTAGGTATCATGTTTGAAATTTGTAGCATAAAATATTTAAATATTTTTTCTGAAGATATGTTACAAGGAACATATTCACTCTTCTTACATGAAAAAAAAAACATGAAATTTAGTAGCTTTAATTTTAATTTTTAATTTTTCAATAACTGAATGCTTAAATTTGTAATTTTTTTATATGCACATCAAACATTTTTAAAAAACAAACGTGTACATTAAACTCTTTTTTTTTACACAGTAGATATGTTCTTTAGAAAAGCGTGGAATAAAAAATTATGTACACAATACATGCGACTTATGGTAAATTTGTGGTTATGTTCCACAATCTTATATAAAAATTCATGTAGAATGAAAAATCTCTCAAAGCACCGAAAGAAAAAGTAATAATTACATACATTTTACATATTTATAAAACATAAACAACTCCTTTTTACTACAAAATATAAATTAAAATTAGTCTACATTGAAAATTCATTCTATAAGTACATACAACATATAAAGTCAAACTGAATTTAGGAATAAAACTACTGTCCATGTCTACTTGATAATAAGCAAGCGCATTTATTACAAACTGGATCAAAAATGCTATTTTCAGTAGATGTATCAGATATGCCTCTTTCTGTCGGCTTTGATTCAAATGATGAATTATGTTCGTTATTAAAGGCATCATTTTTTGTTTGCTACAAATATTGTTATTAGCGACTGTTTATTTATTTATTTTTTCGATTCCCCAAGTTGCTCATATAATTATTGATATCCCATTTTCAAAACTTAAATTTTAATGCACTTTTTAAATTAGGATCATGAATAAAAATGTTGTTCCATACTTGTAAAAAATTCCAACCCCGCACGATTTAAATCAGCAGATAATAGCTGAACTTCACCTTCGACTTCGTCATTATAGACTTCCTTATTGTGATAAACTGTCATAATTCCTACCAAATTCTTCTTATTTAAAGGACCTTAAGAGGACTTGGTACCCTAAAAATCACAAACCTATCGTTTTTTTTTATTTTCATTTAATCTTATTCTTTGCATTATTATCTTTCGATTGATATATCACTTGTGCATGTCGGAAAGTTAGAAGTTGAAGAAAACTTCATTTGAAAACAAATTAGGCAATTCAGCCACACCCCCTTTTTAGAAAAAAACCTAAAAAAATGCGTTATGATAAAAAAATCTATTTTATAAATAGAAATAATAACTATAAAAAAGAATGTGTAGTATTAAAAGCAGAATATTTCCGAGGCAATACAATAATGTAATTTTTCTTCCTTGTGAAATGTGTGCATGTAAATTTTTTAAAATAAGGCATTTTATATTAATAATTTTATAATTTCAGTTCTTATACCTGATATATTTTTCATACAAATGTAATACTTTAATATTATAAGAAGAAAAACAACTAAAATTTCTGTCGTGACAGAAAAAAAAATTAAGTTTTTCTTGAGTTTTCTTGTGCAATTAATACTCTCTAAAAGTTGATCATTTATAAAAATGTGTGGGTTGAAAACATATGAAAATGCAATTATTTTAAAGAAGAACGTATAAGTAGTATCTTAAAGTGGTATTTTAAGTTTAATTACGCTTATAATAATTATTTTTCAGAATTATAAACTTAAAAGTGGTTTTTCTCAGTTTGTGTTTTTCGAAACCTTAGTGCATTCAAAATGCTACTCCTTCGACAATTATTTACTAATCACTTCAATTTTTTTTCCTGCGTGTTAAACATAAAGCATGTAATAAAATTAGGGATCCGTTTTGCTATAAACTGAATACTTTTTTTTAAAAAAAATAAAATGTAAGACATGTTGGCTTTTTCGTTGATTCTTAGCCTGTATATCAACATTTTATTTTTTTTTTGAAAACGATAGAAGTTATTCTAAAATCGATCCCTAAAGTTGTTAAAAACATCCATAAGAATATTATAAAACATTTCAGGTCAAAAAATTAGTTTTTACAAAAGGAGTAGGATTTTAAAATTTTCCCAATTTTTTTCAAAAAATTTAATTTTTAAAATTGTGTGAATAATATATGAAAATTTTCATCTGGTAACATTTTCTTGAATAGAAACATTGTATAAAATGTTAAAATATAATTTTTAAATACGTAAATAAAGAAGTTTGCTCAAAGGGTGCCAAGTCCTCTTAACACAAAATACAATTATACTGAAGAATGAAACGGTGTATTCAAGTTGAAGTACAAAAAATTAAAGAAGACAATTAGCATAAAATTAGGGTATTCCCTGTAACTCCAGACTACAAAGTAAATAAACCATGAAGACACTCACCCATCATCTAGATCACAAGTTGACCTTCTTCACTGTCAATATTAGAATAAAAATAAATTTGAAGTGATGGGATATTCGTGCTAGAGCAATAAATTCGTGTAAAAAGTATATTGGTGAACCATGTTATTTCAAATTCATGTAAACCAATGGATATACTTGATTATAATTTATATCATAAATAAGAATTGCATTAAACGAAATAAAATCTATTTTCTCATGATATGTTATTTTCTACATTATAAAAAAACATAGGAAATTAGATGCTATTCAAAAGTTTATTTAAAAACAATACTAATAAAACATTGTTATAATAAGAAGTGAAATTCATAAAATGTATCTCAAAAGAGGTGTTTTATTTGTTATAGGATTTTTTCATTACTATGCTAAATTACGATTTCAGTTTTTTTAAAAAAGAAGAAATTATTTTCTATAAAATGACAAACATTATGTTTTCTGCTATATATAAGGAAGGAGTTTATTCTCAAATATTCTTTCAAATTTGTAAATATTTAGTGATAAGCGTATTAAATTTTTCAAATAAATTAAAATCCATTATATTGTAGAAATGAATTGAAAAGTCACAAAAAAAGTTATTTTACTAAATTTGTATGAAGATAATAATCTAAAACATATTTTTAAAATGTTATAAAATCTTTTTTCTGTGAGAAGAATGTAAATAAGATTTTTTTTTTGCACACACAAGCGTAATTGAATGGAATGGAACGATGTGTACAAATTTAAACTTCTTTGGCATATTTATTCTAAAAAAGAGTAAAATTAAATTTACAGGCATATTAAATTAAGATAATCAGAATAAAAACAAGTTCTTTCTATAAAAAAAAGTAATTAATTTGATATACCCTAAACTTGAAGAAGAATTTCATGATTGGTTTGTTGGAATGATGTAACATAAACAAATTACTTGTTATCAAAACAAGTTGCTTATTAATTAAAATTATTTACTGTTATGAATGTCAATAACCTAAGTAATATTTTCAATACACTAAAAATTGCTTTACATATTTTGTTTGAATTTTTTTTTAAATTTTGAATCTTTAGTAATTTTTAACTTCTTTTTTTTTCAATAGGGTATAGCAAGGGTATCTAAAAATCATAAAGAATAAAAACTCAGATTTAAAAATATTAGAAAGCTTAGTAAATTGAATCAATCGAAATATTTTTTTTTACCTTTCAACGTTGTATATGTAAATATATTATTTAATATTCTTAAGCCCTAAGGGGTGTTAATTTTGTCTCGATGTGTGAAAATACAAACAATTTTCAAATGGTAAACATTTTTAAATTTAAATTAAATAATTCTAATCTTTTATACATTGTGTACAAAAGATTATGGTTTCAAAAAAGTACACAGTGTTTAAAATAAAATCATAATTTTAATAATTATAAGCATATGGAAGTAAGAAATAATTTTGTAATAAATATTATGAATAAATATTATTTTAAGAGTAATGATACCCTATTCAAAAATATAATACAATAGAAAATATATTATTGTTTTTAAAATTATATTTTTTAAGTTGCGTGGATGATATTATTTACCAGTAATTTAGAGTGCCGAAATATTGTACAATTACTGTATTAAAGGAAATATTTAAAATGAAAGATTTTCTTTTTAGAAACATGCGAACATATGGTGTTTCAAAGTAAGTTGTTCAATATATTTAATATGTGTTTAAAATTGTGCTTTCAAACGTGTATTGCAATGGTAAAATACATTTAATTGTAAATTAAAATAATATTAAGAAAAAAAAATAAAAATCCAAACAAAAATTTTATTTTTTCTGCATTTTTCTTAGTAGTTATGCATAATGAATGGATATTGAAGTAGTCTATAAACAAAATATGAGATATATAAATATTTAGGAACGTTGTTTATGTTCGTTTAATGACTATTATTTGATATTCATAATTATTTTTGATATTCATAACTGTTAATATATATATTAGAGGTTGCTTAATAATAAAATAAATCCTTATTCTCAAAATCGAAAGCAATTAGTTTTTCTGTAAATGTGCTTTAAATGATAAAAATATTTCTGAAGAAAGGTTTTTTTTTATTATTAATTTTTTCCCTAAAGTTTCGTACAGTATGCCGTTTTTTTTCCCAGCAATGCATACACTTTTCCTTGCTTGAGATATTATTCAATAACCTAAACACAATATCTTCATGTATATATACTACTGTAAAAGTTCAGTTTGTTTATTCTATAAAGATGTACTTGAAAATTATTCTCACAATTTTCTTTTGAATAACTATATTGTTTCGGATTTTTAGAATTATCATGCTATTGCCAGTATATATTTTAAAAAATTTGAGAAAGTTACATTTAGATACTTGCTTTATCAGGAGAGTAAATTCGAATACAAGTGATTACTTCTGATGTGTGTGAAAAGGAAATAAACCTTTACCCCAATTTCCTAACAAAATAAGATTTTTGACTTAAACTTAATTAACTTATTTTGCTCTCTTTCGTTTCAAATTTCACGAGGTAAAATAAAGATAAAATGGTTTTCGATAAGGTCGATAAAAATACTTCATATAAAGAGAAAGCTTTAGCTTTAGTAACTTAGTTGAAATGAAAATATAACTATTTCTATTTCATAATATTTCATAGCACTGGAACTACAGAAAAGCTGATGTCTTCGAAACTCAATAGTTTAGTCGAAGTCTATAATTTTATGTTTTATACTAGGATACAATGACTTTTCTTTTAAATAAACATTTTATGGCTTTAAAACATCTGCAATGTGGATATCATTTGTTTCCGAATTTAAACTAAATTGTGTATAAATTGAGAGTACATTTTCTCTTCAAAAATTTATCCAAAATCCAAAACCCGTATATAAGCTGAATTGAAAAAATTTGATAATGAGGTTAAAATGTTGTCAAAAGAGTAACATTTTTTCAATCAAATTGATGTAAAGTAAAACGCCAGACGCCAATAATGATAGAATTGTTTATGTCATCCCCCTATGAAGCTAACACATTTTCCCCCATTTACTTATTGCCTTGTTCACTATTTCTTCTTGTTATACTTAAGTGTACTATTTCTGTCTTGTTTGCATGGAAATTGATTGGGAAGAGAAATTTGTATACATTACGAGATCATCAACCTATGTTTCTCTCCCCGATTAAAAAAAAAAAAAAAATGAATGATCATATGCACTCAGACATAGTAATTAATGGGAGTGCATTTTAAGAGATATTTTAAAATTCAGATTCTAAAAATGACTTAGACAGAAATTTTTATGAGAATGTTTTCTTTCTTTTGAAATAAAAGTTACATTCAAAAAAATTCAAAAAATAATTAATTACAATTGTTTGTATATAAATAACAGAAATAGTTTATGAAAGTGTTTTTCTTGTACTACGTTTTTTCTTTCAGATTAGCATATCCGTGTATAAGCAGACACCTTTTAACTTTGCTAATGTTCAAAATTATCAGCTTTTTTATTTTAGTATTATGGTATATCAGTTAAATACCATAAACAAATGCATGCTTATTGATGCTTCCATTACAACAGAAACACAGTTTACAAAAAGGAATTAAAATGCTTAAAACTAAGTAAAAACAATTTGTTGATAGAGTTATATCATCAATAAACTAATCCATAAAATTCAACTTACTGCTCCATAGCTTTGTAAGAAAAAAGATATTTCACAGTTTCTTCACTCAGATCAAAATAAAAAAGGAAGATTTATCGCCTTGTATCCAAGAACCCACCAATGACTCTTGAAAATTCGCTAAAAACGTGTCAAAATGTCAAAAGTATTAAAAGACTTTAGAAGCACGAACAAAAATGGGATTTTTTTTCTGCCGGGAGTGTTTTTTTCGCTTTGTTCTTAAAATCTTCCCGATCTTTTCGAAAGAATTCAGGAAATCGGAATGATAAAAGAAATAAATACGCCGGCTGTGTAGCGCGGTGCTACAAAAGAAGTCTGCACTGATTTCGCTTCAACGAAAAGTTAGTTGATGAAGAGTAAAAAAAAGAAAGAAAAAAAAGAAAATTCTCCCCATAGTCAAGAGTAGTATTTTATTCGTCGGTAAAAGGTCGATATTCGGTGCTAATGACTAAGGTCGCCTTGATAAATTTAGACCGATCGGAAACTCTATGAAATGAAAAGAGGAAGAGAAAAAAAAATAATTGAGGCTATAGCATAAAGACAAAAAAAAATAATTCGGGATCTAAAATTTCGATGAAAATGCCTTCTAGCTTAGCAAGCAGAAAAGTTTTAATTAAAAGAAGCAGAAAGTTCTTTCCGCTTTCGATACTGATTGGGTCGAATGAAAAATTCAGCGATTTCTAAGCATGCAAAGGCGGGAAATCTGGGTAGACTATTTAAACCATTCTTTGCTTGCAGTTATTTTGTTACAAAAATATAGGGGAAAAGTATGGGAAAGGACATGAGAATGCTATTAACTACTAACAAAGGCAGTTATTCAATTGCTCGTTATATATTTAACTATTTTCAATATGGTGTATGGGCCTTCTTTATTTTTATGTATGTGTACTTTTAACGAATGTATACAGTTAAATGTTATATTCAAGTGAATACATTTTAAGCATAAATTATATATATAAGAAAGCTTTCTTATAAAAATGTTAAGATTAAAATGCTTAGACTGAACAATCTAGTTACACTCTTTATCATTATTATTGAATTGGTACTAAAATGAAAGTAAGCTAAATAATTTTCTTGATAAAAATAAACACAATTACCATATTTATTCGAAACGAAGCCGCATTTTTTGCCAAAGGCGAAAAAATTGGATGGGCTAAATTGAACCGGATAAAGACGGATGCAGCAACTACAGGTTCATGTATGCATTTACAAGCTTTTATTTTACTAGTAAAATAAATTAATTATTCACACTTTTTATTCGTTTTCACTTTAATTTTATTTTAAATTTCGTTAATATTGATAAAACATTTCACATTATTATTTTTATTTTTTTTACATAAATTAGTTGAACATTTGGAATTAGGGCTATAGAATTAATCAAAGCTTAGATTCGAATAAATACAGTGTTTGGATTTGGGAATAGTAAATTTCAGAAGTTTTCATAAATGTCTAGAGAGATAAATTAATAACAGATTAAGGTATGGATGTAATGTGCAATCACCTTCATAACATTGGACGGTAGGTGCAATATTTTACAAGCTGTTGAACAAATTACTAAATACATTTGATGTTAACCCCTTATCTTCCAAGGAAAAGTTGTAAGTCCCGAATGCAAATTTTTTTCACACGGATGCACATACTTATGCGGTGCATTGCAGGAAAAGAAAAGGAAAACAATAAGAAAATTGTTTTTTTGAATTAAATAAATGATTCAGAAACATTGCCAAGATCATTGTATTGCATTCCAAGGCCTTCGTAATAGTTTTACAGATGTGCATGATAAATAATTCATCCTTGGAACGACGTAGATATACACCAACGATATTTAACTAAACGATTGAGTGAGGCATATATATATATATATATATGCAAGGATAATTAAATTGGATTAAAAATTAAATTCCCTATCTAGCACTTATCTCATATTTTTCATTTGATCTTCAAGTGTCAAACTAATCAACCATTTATTTCTTCTGAACATATGGCCTAGCCAATAAACATGTCTAATTCCAGATCGTTAGATTTAATAGTCCTATATGCCAGCATTGACTTCCAAGTACACTTAGAAAATCACAGGTGCTTCTCACATCTGGCTTAAGTGGTAAAACACTTAGATTTTTCACTTTGGCGTTATTTTTCTCTCTGCCTCTCAGAGCGTCACAGCTTGTGTAGATTTCATCAAATAAAGATCCTTTTTAAAATTAAGTCTGATTCTGGCTTAAAATATGTCATATATATGCCTGGAGCTTTCAAGGGACTCATTTTTTTTATTTTGCAAATGACACACGCTACAATAACACCTAAGCTCTTATTGAGCATTTTCTCCAATATTTTTCGACAATGGAATTAAGACTAATTAGTGCAGGGAAGACGAGTCAATGTTCAGCACTCATAGTCTGACCAGAGCCACACAGAATACAGTCCGTAGAGTTAGGGATACTATTATCTAGATATGAGATCTCAGACAGTCATGACCTGTCTAAAGCCTAAAATGAGCTAGCTTTTCTAGGAGCCCTCGTTCAAGATTGCCCAGTTCTTGTCCTTCGACATCTCCGCAGCTTCCATTTTAAAATTATACTTAAAGGCCATATTAGAAGAAAGCCTTAAGGAGTAAAATGTTTAAATCATCATGGTTCTTTGGTTGTGGTTCTTTTCTTAGCAATAAAGTCAGCATGCTCATTCTCAGCAAAGCTGCAATGAGCCGATAACCACTGAAAATAAATTTTATGAGAACAATCTTTTAAGAACGATCTGCATTTTAAAATTCTTTGTGAATTATAGAGGTAATTTTGAGATAGAGCTTGTAATACCAATTAAGAATCGGAAAAGAATACGGCCCTGTAGAACTCGAAGCTTCTCAGTAATATTTGCTTGAACGCTACTGTAATAGCTTCAATCTCTCCAACAAAGGCAGTAGTAAAAACACCTAGTGGTAGGTAAAAGCTAAGCAACTCACAGACGAGATCCTTAAAGGACTCTTATCTTAAGCAGGAATGTAGAAACATAAGCTATCTAATTGTAAAAAAGCCAATTGATATACAATATGTCGCTTACAATCACGAAGGAATAGTTTAAAACTACAAATTTTATTATTCCTCAGTACTTATTAGAAAAAGCATAAAAGGAATCAATTAGAGGAAAAATTATCCCGCGTCATATAACACCAACAAAAAAACAATATTCATAAGTTACTTATTTTTATTTCATGCACACCAGTGCTTCTTAAACTTTCTGTACTTGCGACCCAATTTTCAATAAGTACTTTCAGAATACCCCCTCCATACAATAATAATGTATTGAATTCAACTATAATATACTTTGACGTAAAGCTATAAAATTAGACTTTAATTATAAAACGTGCAAAATATTAAGATAGGTATTAAATTTTGTATATAATTTTGACATGCCCATAGGAGATTATTAAAAAGATTCTGGAGATTATTAAAAATTCTTCTTAACTTAGAAATATTAAATTAATTATGAAACACATGGTGCAATACTGATATATTTATACGTGTATTATATCAGTGTAAAAGTGTATATTATTTTATCTTTTATTATGGCAGGCGCACCTCACAGTTTGAGAAGCACTGATGCACACTTTGAAGAGAAAAAAGTATGAATCGTAAATTTTTATTTTAAAACGTTAAAGGTATTAATTTTTCAAAAAGTATGCTTTTTTAAAGATTATTGCATGTTTCTAACGTATAATTTGGAAAGGTGTATGAGTAATTTTTTTGGTAAGAAAATATTTTACTAATCGCCTATCTCTGCATTATTGTAGTAAATATAATATTAACAATTAAAAAGGCCTTACCTTAAATGCTTCTATAGTTAATTATGTGTAATGAAATGGAAAATAGGAGATATATTTTAAAATGTATGATGAGATGCAAAAGTATTAACTTACTTTTTTATCTCGCTTTCTAAAGTTTGAATTATTCATAAGAAATACGGAACTGTTTTTTTAACATGACAAAATATTTCATCAGAAAATTTTTGAATTCAATTACATTAATGTCAAATCAATACAAAAAAGTATCAACAAAATCAGAACATGAAATCTTGTTTAAAGCTAACATAACATTTCAAAACATTTACTGAACTACATCGAATCGCACTAAAAACATTCATTTTCACAAATTTACATAAAACAGATTAAAAGACATATTTTTTATGAATAATTCATTTTCTCTCATTTTTTAGCTTCACGGAATGAATTAAATTCCGTCATTGAAAGGGAACTCTTGATTTGACATGGTAAAAACCGTTGTTCTTTTTTTGAATGATCTGAAATTCATTTAAAGAATGACATCTGTAAACAATTCTTGATTTGAAATATCAGAATTTAAATTAGGTTTTCAAGATCCGATTAAATTGTCATTGTAAATGCAAATATTTTTTATAAGTTATATTGCTTCTTTTGAAGATGTAATAAATTATGTAAAAATAAATGAAAAAAATTGCAGTGATTGCTTGATAAATCTACAAATTACTTTGTATGCAAATTTGTTTTTAAATAATTATGTATTTTATAAGATCTCTATATTTTAGTAATGCATTTGTTGTACCGGAATCTTAAGCATTAAGATTTTAAGCAAAATTATGTTTTATGTGTTGCATTAAAAATATAATTGCCGTTTATATATATATATATATATATATATATATATATATATATATATATATATATATATATATATATATATATATATATATATATATATATACGCAATAATTCCCTGTAGTATCCTTTTGATTAACTCTTTGTACTTATACGAGTATTTAAAGAAACTTTTTTTCTTTTGTTTAAGAAATAACACTGTAATCCTAATCAAAATCGGCTAGTCTGAAATCCCTATCCCACCCATTCTATCAAAACAGAACTACTATAACGTAATAATCACGCGTTTGCACTGTTGGTATAAAAGCAAAAATCTTGTGTAGTCGCTTTCTTCGTCTGCTTGTCTTCATCATATAAGAATGTGAATAACTCCAGCTTTGTCTTTGTGCCCGATAACATGCCGCTGCCTATCCAATGTGAAAATGTACCGCAATTGTGTTTTAATCTATTGATGTGTGCTTCATAATAAGCAAAGGAAAAGTTATTCTGAAGATGTTTTCAATAAACCTGATATGATAACAAACCAACACCTTCCAACGCTACTACAACATCTTTATATATATATATATATATATATATATATATATATATATATATATATATATATATATATATATATATATATATATATATATATATATATATAAATGTATGTATATTACTAAAATGTTTTACATCTGGATCATTTCAATCTTTGGTGTCATGCAAAATGAAGTATAAGAAAAGAGTTCGAAATTCCTGTTTTGAGAGCTCATTCTGTTATCAAGTTATAGATTTCTATACATTTCAAAACATATTGCATGCATTAAGCATTTGTCTGGTTGGAAATAAAAATATAAATAATAAAGAAGAAAAGAGAGCTGTTATAAATCGCAATTAAAAAAAAAACTAAATCCCACATTAAAGGGTAACACTGAAATTTGTGAAACAAGATTTACCTATACAATTAATGAGCTTATATTATTTCCCCTTACTTCAATTGTGTTTTAACTGCCCAGAAAAGCGAACTATATATATATATATATATATATATATATATATATATATATATATATATATATATATATATATATATATATTTATAAGAGGAAAGCTACTCACTATCACATTCACAATATCTTCAAAACTATTAAACCTACAGTCTTGAAACTCAGTAGGCAGGATTTTTCATGGAGTAGACATCCTCTAAGAACGGATTTCGCAATGACCGTACCCCAAGGGACGTTACTGGGGTTTAAGGAGCGCTACAGATAATTAGTTTCGTTTTTAAACTACTAGACTTGCAGCCTTAAAATTTCATACGCACATACCTTTCATAAAGTAGATATCCGCTACAAAATCAGTTTTGTGAAAATCGACTCCCTAACGGCGTAGCGGGGGCCAAAAGGGCATTTTACATAATTATTTCCATTTTAAACTATTGGACGTACAGTTTTGAAATGTGGTAATCAGATTTCTTTCATAGAGTAGAAATCCCCTACAAAATAAGTTTTTTGAAATTTGACCCCCAAGATGCGATGCGGAGAATTAAGGGACGTTATAGGTAATCATCTCCTTTTTTTAAACTACTAGACGTAAAATCTTGAAATTGAGTAAGAAGTAGAGATCCGCTATATTATGGGTTTTGTTAAAATCACTCCCTAAGAGGCGTTGCGTGGGCTTAAGGGGCGTTATAAGTAATTTCTTACACTTTTAATCCATTAGACGCATTGTCTTGAATCTTGGGAAACATATTCCTTTCATGGACTAGAAATCCGCTACAAAATGGATTTTATGAAATTTAACACCCAAGTGACGTTGCAGGGATTAAGGGTCGTTATACATAATTATTTCTATTTTTAAATTACTAGACCTTCAATCTTAAAATTTGGTAAGCGGATGCCTTTCATAAAGGAGACATCAGCAACAAAATGCGTTTTATGAAATTTCACCCCTAACGTTGCTTTCCTCAAATCCTCATTTCCACGGGTAAGTTAGGCGATGATATCCAATGATGTTAAGTTTCCAGTTATTAGTCCCACGTCCATCTTTTAGTTAATTTTGTTTATTGGATGAAACACATAGAAAACATCACACAAAGAACATTACGTATACAAAAACTACCTCTACAAGCCAAACAATGTATATGTACACTTAGCTGACTTGCAGCGCCATCTATATTAAAGAATTTAATTTACAACAGCCCCAACTGATTTTGCGGAGAATTAAGAGGCGTTAAAGGTAATTATTTGCACTTTTAAACTATTAGCCTTGAAATTTTGTAAGCAGATTCCTTTCATAGTGTACAGAAGCGCTGCAAAACAGGTTTCACGAAAATCGCCCCCCAAAGGGCATTTCGGGGGATTAAGGGGCGTAATAGATAAGTATTTCTTTTTTTAAAATAATAGTTCTGCCTACTTGAAAATTGGTAATCATGTTCCTTTCAAAGGGATAGAGTTCTTCTAAAAAAGTTTCGCGAAAATCGAGCCACAAGTAGGGTGCGAGAGGTCAAGTGGAGTTCTAGAGATTAATTCCTGTTTTTGAATTGTTGGCCCACATACTTGAAATTTGTTAAGTATGTTTCTTTGGATGAATAGAGACACACGAAGAATGGATTTTACGGAAATCGACTCCTGGAAGAAAAGGGGTGTTCCTAGGGCGAATTGACAAAAACAAATTCCCCTTTTCAAACTACTAGAACTATAATAATGAAATGTGGTGTGTACGTTTCTTTTGTTGAAATGATATCCACTAAGAACGGTTCTTTTGGAAATGGAATCTCAACTTGGCTACGGGAAGTACAAGGTGTGGCAAAAAAACCCCGGACAAACAATTTTTTACATAACTTTATAAAAAATTAACAAAATATATCAAATAATAATAATAGCACACTCGTACTAATGAATAAATCTAATTGGTTTCAAGGTGACCTCCGTTTGCAGCAATGCAGAGGCGCAAACGCTTGCGGAATTTTTTAACAACGAACCTTAAGTCTCTGACCTTTAATGTACCCCATTTCCACAGAAGTTATGGCTTTAGAGAGGCCAAAGTTTTGTGCGGTTTAGTGTAGACCCTGGACTATAAAATGGACCATTCACTGTAATCCATGGGATCGAAGACCAACGAGTAGGTGGGGATTCTTCAGATGATATCATGTCTGGAAAATTTGCCTTGCCCCACTCTAGCGACTTTTTGGCTTTGTCAACTCATTCAGAGTCTTGTTGAAGCGTACAATTTGAGTTTCCGAAATGCATTTGGTCCCACGGAAGAACAACAGCTTCAATAATATCTATCCGACACACTATTTGATTGAATCTAATGCCTCTTCCACAAAAACCAAAGGTGTTTTGCCACTTGTACAAATTCCGCTTCAGACCATGATCGACTTTGGATATTGGCGATGTTCAACAAATGCCGAGGTGCTTGAAGCGTCCATACACCAGATTATATTGTTTGGGGAGTTATGAACTTGTTGAACCATAAATATATTCATATCAGTAAAAAGGAATCTCTCCCAAAGATGACTTGCCGTCCGTCTCAAAAGTTTTCTGTATTTTCCGAGCCGTACTAGTTTGTTCTTTTCAGTGAGAAGTTGAACTTTTCGCATCTTGTAGTTCTTCAGTCCAAGCTTCGTTTTTGCTATCCGCCTCATCCATCTGTCTCTCATCCCCATGACACGAGCAATCTGTATCATGGAAACCCTCGGATTTCTCTGAACTCGCTTTTCGATGGCCTTACTATTGCTTGAAGTCTTAACAGTGCACTTTCGCTCACTTCCTGGACGTCGACCATCATTGCCAAGCTCTTTGAAAAGGCAGATTACATTAGACACTGCTTGCCGAGGTCCATTCAGCAAACAAACTGCCGTTTTTCTTGCTGAAGCAACTCTAAAATAGCAGACCTTTTGTTCTGCTTTATCAAAAACACATAAATCAAAGTAAAAAGTAAGGAATATAACTTAAAGTAGTTTATTATTAAAGTGCTATATAAAGAAACATGAAACATCAATTAAAAGGAAATTCGTTAAGTTTTCTAGAAGGCAAGACATTTGTCCACGTTTTTTGCCACATCATGAATTGATATTAAACTTTCCCTGAAATTTCTCACGCATGTTTATTTTACGGAGTGGCGATCCATAGAAAATTGGTTTTGCGGAACTCCACTTGGTTATTGAATTAAGAGAGTTAAAAAAGTTATTCTACTTTAATTTTAGATATTATTAAAAAATATTAGAAGTCTTTTTATATCAAGAGGATAGAGTTACAGGTATAACTATACACTCAGGAACATTGAAAATACCGACCGAAGAAGGAAGCTAAGTACAATCGCGAAATTTCGCAAATAAGTACAGCGTAATATGATATGCAAATGATCCAAGTTTTGTGACAAAACGCGCATGCTCATACACGCTACAATTAGGCAGAGGGTGCTATATAAGCCAGCGCAAATTCGAAGATTCATAAACGTGACGATTACCCGCCGATTGTAGGAAGACTTTGGTAAGCGTAACATGCCAGGTAAAAGTGCTAGAAGACATTTCTCACAGTTAAACGAGTTTGAAAGAAGCCTGATAATCAGGACTGAAACTGCAGGGTGGTCGACGCGCCATGTTGCTGGCCAAGTGGATCGTTCGGTGTGTGCCGTTAGAAATTGTTGGGAGCAGTGGACACGAGAAAGTACCCACACGCGGAATATCAGGTCTGCAGCAGACATGGAAGACCAGGAGGAGAGATGATCGAATGATCGTGCGACAAGCACTTGTGGGCCCCACAGTAACTCGTTCAACGATACGAGCAGGCGTAGGCGTAACAATTGTTCCACAAACAATTTTCAGACACCTTGCAGAAGCAAATCTTAAATCCAAGCGCCCTTTCCGTGCACTCCTTTTAACACCGGAACATCGGCAACTGCGTCTACAGTGGTGCCAAGCCAGATCAATGTGGAATGTCACATATTGGCAAAAGGTTGTGTTTAGTGATGAATCCCGGCTTGTTTTAAGGACAGATGATAACCGTGTACGGGTGTGGAGGCGCCCTGATGAGCGGTATAATTCCCCCCACACTTTTCTACGTCACACTGCCCGCACAGCTTGTGTAATGGTCTGGAGGACCATAGAATATGATAGCAGGTCCACTTTAATTGTGATGCGTGGAACATTAATGGGCCAACGTTACGTTGATGATATTCTTCGACACTATGTAGGACCTTTCCTAAATGGTCTCCCAGGGGCAATTTTCCAGCAAGATAATGATCGTCCACATACAGCAAGAGTTGCTCAAGACTTCCTACGTCATTTTCAGACTTTTCCGTGGCGCTCCCGCTCCCCCGATTTGTCACCTGTAGAGCACGTGTGGGATCAGCTAAAACGGCAGATGCCATCGTGTCCCCCTGCACATGATTTAGAGTTGGCTGTTCAAGATTTGTGGGCCCATCAGCCTCAGGACAACATAAGGTGTCGAATTAACTCAATGGCGGACCGTGTGGCGGCATGCATTGCAGCTGGAGGTGGTCCAACGCGCTATTGAACAAGCCCAGTATTTGTGTCGTTGCACACCCTGTATTTGTTTAATTGTCTTGATTTTGAGATCAAGTGAATCTTTCATTTATGTCATTATGTGTATTAAATTTCATTTCAATCCGATGCTTTCTTCTTGGGTCATTATTTTCAATGTTCCTGAGTGTATGTTTCAGTACAATCGAATTCTTAATACATATGCTAGGACTTGGATATGAATAATTTATAAATACATAAACAATATATACTTATACAACATCACGAAATACCCAGCGAAATGGGTGGATAACGGCTAGTATTTAAATTATAGTAAAAACACACTTTTAAAAACAACTATTGTAAATATTTGCCTACAAAATTATGAACATAGTATGGCAATACTAACACGTTCATACAATAAGAAAAATCATCATATGCTGAATTTTTTATGCCAGAAATGACAAAACGCTGGTTGTTTTACACGTCTATAATAATTATATATTTTTTAGAAACTTATTTTTTTAACCCTCCTCTAAGCGCGCTTGAGAAAGTGACCTCTTTAGGTGCGTGGCATCTCTCAGACACTGCACCTAACGATTGAAGATGATATAATGATTTAATTGGTATGGTTTGATATTTAAATATATACGACAAATATAATATTTAAAACATAATTTGAAATTGAAACATTTAAACGAAAAAACATCAAAAAGATAAGGGTTAGTTATCACTTTGTCACCAGTGCTTACATTTTAAGATTCCTTGTTGAACTCAAGGGAAATGGATTTTTTGTAAAATGCGTTACAAAATGTTAATGTTCTTCTCTTGATGTCCTGGCAAAAGGGAACAGTACCTTCTCTTCTAAGTCCCTGATGGTATTTTTCTCTTGTTAATTCGTCTTGAATGGGTGTTACATATCTGATATTTCTTTAATCATGAGTCAAAATGAACGAATCATGTGCATTTTACACTCAATCCTTCTTCGCGGGTGCTCTTTAAAAAGTTATTCGCCTTTTTTTTCTATATTTGATTGATTTTGCTTTCCGCATAGACAGTTTGGGAATTGTTTCCAGCTACATTGAGAATTGCATAAAATACATTGACTGGGTAGGCACGCGAGGAAAAAATACTTATACAGAAATTTAAAAAGAAAAACTTGTTTGGAATTATTTTCGTATAAAACTCAAAACTAATATATTTTACAAGAAAAAAAAATCAAAGTTAATGAAATAGTACAGTCTTAAAAACTGATACTGTTAGACAAGCTGCATCTATCAGATTCAATGGCCTCTACATCCGAAATATAAAAAAAAATCGCTTACGTCCTTAGAACTAAATTCTAGGGCAGGTGCGGAAAAGTAGGTAGAAGAAAAAGGGTCCGTCCAACCCTCCGTATGGATACCGCACCGAAGCTGTCTGTACCATGTATTGAGATTCACGCACCTGACGAATGGTTAATATCATTAAAGAGATACACTAATAAAAATACAACCAGATATTATGAAAAAAATGTGCAAAAACGATGAAGGCCACAACGTTACAGTCAATGGTGATCGGTATAGAGCCATGATTACTAACTTTTTCATTCCTGAATTGAACAATCATGATGTCCAGGAGCTGTGGTTCCAACAAGTTGGAAGTTGGAATTTCATACACTCTCTATATATCGATATTTTACATAAAAATAATTGTATTTGTATTAATTTCATACTTTACTAATCAGATAATTATTTATTACAATATTATTACATTTTATTACAATACAAATTTATTACAATTACTTGTTTCATATCCTCAGACGACTTTCTGAAATAGGATAAAATGAAGCACAGTATTTACAATTTTGATTTCGTACAATTAGGGGGATTTAAATATGACTAATATGTGATAGGACGTGAGAAAAATAGTAAAATTTTGTTTTTGTTCACACATGCATATATTATACATCATATATATATATAGAGAGAGAGAGATAATCAATTAATATGTTATACCAGCAGGTGTGTGTGTATACGTATATATTTAAATAAAGAAAAATTAAAGCAGTCAATTTTTAATAAACAGGACACTAGTTTTCCTGCTACAAAAGAAAAAGAAAAGTTACAAAACTTTTTGGGTTTTTTTGGCGAAATTCATCCGCTTGAATTTTTTCAGTAAAACATTGTTGCCTTTTTTTTAGAGTTTTTGAATATCATTGGATTTTCATTAACCTTTCTTATTTTCAAACCGATAATTACTTCAATTTTTTTAACATCGGAAACATAGGGGGAAAATTGAGAAAAAATTGATTTCAAAAAACTCAATACGGTTTTACTCATTATTCTACTCGAAAAAGTGTACTAAAGAAAAATATTTGCCAGCTATTAAAATTGCATTAATTATTTAACTTTGTACTAATCGTCAAGATCAGTAAACTGAGAAAAGATGTATTAATTTCACTTTTTAACGATTTTCTTCGTTCTTATCTCCTTTTAAAAAAACTATTAGTCAGACATTTTTGTTTCATTAAATTCCTCAAACAATGTAAGTCAAGAAAAAATATAAACATAAGTTAACTATCTATTTCCAAAAAAAAATACAATTAATCACGATAAAGGATCATTCTCTTCTTCGAATAGTGTGATGCACCTATTTTTTTAAGCTGTTAATTTTTTAGAAAAAGTAAAATAGTCACATGCATTACGTGAGTGAATTAATACGTAAAATAAGTTTTATTAGAAGCAAACTCATTTTCTACGTTAAGATTAGCTGTAACACTTTGTTACATAAAAATAATAATTTAATCACTTATTGTTATTTGGAAAATAAGACAAAGATTTACTTTGAAATAGATCAACGAGCATTTTTTCTTGGTAATCAGTTTATTACAGATTTGTACAAACATTTTGCTCTAAATATAGTTAATTACTAAGTCGGGTCGGTGCAAATGATGGACCCTATTTAAAAATCATGTTTTCGAAATTACTGCATATATTTCAATAAGTGATTTATGAATGAAACGATAAACATAACACATTTTTTTTTCCACCAATGATCAACAGTCTTTTCAAGATCGCTTTGATTTAGATCTAAACATGGCTGCGATGACAGAGAAAAGTTTTACATATTAGAGAACACACGAGTTTTTTCAGATATTTCCGTGCAATTTGCATTTAAAAATCTCTAAGGAAAAGAAGCACCATCAAACAAAAGCTTTCTGCGACGGCATCATCAAGTTAAGAAAACAAGTTACTTGTGTAAAAAGAAAAACAGTAAGTCCCGGCAAGTGTCTTGGAAGATGAAATGGAGAGGGCAAGGCAGGGTCGAAGTCTATGAAAGTTGCCACCAATGAACTTGGAATGCCCCAGAAAATGGTATAGAAAATTTTACGAAAAAAAATTAATGTCAAGCCGGACAGTTTGCAATTGACACATTTTAACAGTATTACGAACCATTGATGTATACAGTATTACGAAGCATGCTACAAAATGTATTTAATGAACTGGATTAAAGATCGGCCATATGTTGTGTAACAAGAGGATCATACATCGAACATTTGAAACAGAAAAATAACTTAATATATTTATCTTTACATTTATATATCACTTATTTTTATACATGCAGTAGTTTCGAATATATGAATTTTTATAAATTGGGTCCATTGTTTGTATATTCAACCGGTGAATTATTTTCCCTATTACTTAATTTAGACTCTTCAACTTCCTAAAATTGTTTTTAATCAAATCAATTTTTTATTTAAATTAATTATGCGATTAGATTCCCCATGCCATTTGTTTAATTTTTTGATTGAAAACGTATAGTTTTATAAATTTTTACAAAGGCCATAAAAATACATACATATAACCTTTGTTCTGTACAAATTCTCTAAGCTATGGATGGTTGGGTTTTTACAATGAAACTTAAGTTAGAAATGTGTTTGTCTGGAACAGTGTTCTAAATACGTGATTGAGAATGATTAAAATGTTTAAATTTAAAAGTAACCAATAACATAACATGTAACAAACTTTTAATTAAAACTCCAGTAAATTAAAGGTAGCTTTAGAGTAAATAACATGTAAGTTGTAAAGTAGTAATTGTAACAGCAATCAAATATGCTAAAAGATTCATCCAACAACTTGTCTATTGTTAAAATAAGATTTACTTTAATGCACAATCTAGCACTGTTCACTTAAAAGCCACACTTTAATTTTAAGATTATGTCTAAGACGACAGAAAATCCGACAGTCTTAATTCTAATTTTAAGAAGACTTGATAAATTGCTTAGAATTTTTCACAACCCAACTTCACAGAAAACGTGAAACTTCTTTGTCAAAAACTAATAATTAAAGAGTAGTTTTCTACTACTCCTTACTTCAATAAAAAAAATCAGTCATTTTTCTTTTTATTTTTTCAATCACGAAATTCAAGGACTTAGTTGAAATAAGACATGCCTTCAGTAAATGACTTAAATCACTTTTGAGTAGCAAAGAATTTTTTTTCTAATTTCGAACATTACTTGAATCTTTTCTAATCTTCGCTTTTTGGTGCTTCGTTGCCAAGAACACGTGATCTAATAAGGTTTCAGAAAAAAAATATGTCGAATTCAATTGAGAGCCAAACGAAAGAAATAAAGTGAAAAAAAGAAGAAAAAAAATACCGATTCAGGCTGTTAGGCATTCAGTAAGTGAGAAAGGAATTTAGAATAGTTTAAAAGGAAAGGCTTTATTGAGTAGTTTAGAGAAATATATTATTATTTCTTCTTTCCTCAAAAGTTCCCTAAAATTTCAAACTTGAGCTGTATTTAGAAGTTAATAACAAATATAATGCCGAAATTTTCAAAAAAATTAATAAGCTCCTCTATTTTTCTAAAAAGCAAATAATATTTAACTTAATAGGATAAAATGCATCAAAAATTGCATATTCCAAATTCTTTCCAGTTCTAAAATGTCACTCATGCTAATTGAATCAACAAATAATTGAAGCATTATTTTTTTAAATAAGAACAATTTCTTTCCTTTTAAAAATATTTAAGAAACTTGCTTTGTTTCCAAAAAAAATTGTTCTCATGTCTTAAAGCTTAACTTCAGATTTTTACCTCGTTTTATTTTTTAAACATACAATAAGCACCTTTCAAGTAATTGATGAAGGAATTATTGAAGTAGCTTATACCATTTAATTAAGATTTTGAAAATAGATATGAATTTTTTAAAATGTAATATTTGTTACTTTTGAATAGAAATAAAAATTAGTCATAATGTTTTCTTAGTTTTTAAAAATGTTTCCCTTTCCTTCTCATAATCATGATACAACAAATAAAATATTTTTTTTAATACTGAATTTTGAAACAATAATAATTTTCTGCACCAATAGTTTAGCTGTACTATTTTCCTTGCTCCAAATTTGATTAAATAAAAAAAAGATATGTTATTAAGCACTTAATATTTTGAAGAAATATTCATTAATTATATGTTATAGAATAATTGTATAAAACCATTTAAAAATCTTTAAAATCTAAATGTTTTTAAAGCATGTAATATGCTTACAACTTAACAAAAGAACGAAAAATATGTTTTCATTTTCTTTTCCTGATAGTTTAAGATATATTAATGTATTTTTAAACTATTACTTAAATACTTTTATTAAAAGTTTTTTAAGCACATTAAACATGTTTAAAGACCTGACGAAAGAGGATTCTGGAGTAATTTTCTTTATAATAATCTCGCTTTAAATGTAAGTGCAATATTTATCCTGGTGTAATTTTACTCCCAACAATATTTTGTTTGAATATTGTTCTGAATATTTTGGGATGCTTGAACTCATACTGATTTCAGTTTTAAATTTCCATGAGAAATTGATGATTTTGTAGATTAATGATATAATTTAAGAGTAAGATTTAGAATTTTATAATTGGAAAAAAAATTGACAAGTATTTGTAGCAGTATAAAATTTGAATGTTTGATTTTAAGTTCATTAACATTCTGATGCTTAGTACAGTGAAAATCATTCAGTACGTATCTCAAAATGTCCTTTTCTTCCATAATTAGGGCTGTACACGTTATTGTTGCCAAAATTCAAGTAGGTGTACATTTGAGGGGAAATATCTGTTTTGGAGATTGGCTGCAGTAATAAGAAAAACACATAGCCATCTAGAATTTATTTCTGTTACTGTCGGAATTAATTACACATCATTACTGACAAATCAAATTTTTCATTTGTCGGTTTATGAAATGTCATTTTTGGAACAGCGTGCAAACATCAAATTCGGTAATTTTTCTTGAAATCTCTAGCTGAGCTACTCGAAATGTTAAAGTAAGGGTACGGAAACGATACCAAGAAAAAAACCGTTGTGTACGAGTGGCATAAGCGTTTTTGTGAAGGTCACGCAAACATCGAAGACCTACGTACTGGGCACCCCTCTTCTTCTACCACAAATGAGAATGTTGAGCTAGTTCCAGAAATCAAGTTTGCGGACAGATGAATAAGCATTGAATCTATTGTATCTGAGCTTAAAATTTCAAATGCTAGCATTGAAAGCATTCTTCAAGAAGATTTGAAAAGGAACATAATCATGTTTATTTGCACACAATTACAAAAATGTTATCACCTGAAGAAAGAGTTGCCATGTCCAGGGATTTGATAGGCATGACTGATGAAAATGATGCCTTCTTGAAGAAATTCGTAACAGGTAATGAGTCATGGTGCTTTCTAAGCATCCCTCAGACAAAACGTCAGTCAACTGAACGAAACCAAAAACATCCTCAAGGAATGAATAACTTTGATTGGACGAAAGCCGAGAGAAATTATGACGAAGCAACTGAAGGACCTCTAAAAAATTTGACCCAGGAGTGTTTTTAACTATTAAACGAACACTGGGACAACTGTGTGGAAGAAAGAGGATCCTACTTTGAAGTCTAATATGGTTAAGTTATAGTTCTATTTTTTAATAATTTGTAACTGATCTATTCTCTGGGCACTTTTTGACATTACCAAGTACATATTATTAAATTAAATTAAAAACGATAGTAGCTAAAAAAAGTGTGTTGTTCTAAAATAAACATTTGCACTATGTAACAGTTCTATAATTTGTTAATGCAGAATATTATCTAATTTACTCATTTCCATCAGAAATGCCTAAGGAAAGTTTCTCAAAAATAGCTATTGACATTTTATATCAACTACTATAAGCAGTTTATGCGCTTGATTCAATGCGAAGTTTAAAGATTAGTATTGTGTGTGTTGTCTTCTAAATATTCTTCCAATTTTTTTCCTTTACCTTGTTAATTAACCTTTAAAACATATTGGTTAATATTCCCAGATTCTATAGTATTCTTAATCTAATGGGTTTATTTAATAAGAAAAGATAATGCTATTATTATTAGGTTCTTAAATTAATCAAAATAGTTTTGAAAAGTGATGTACAAGCTGTTTTTTATTGTATTCCTTTTTCGCTCATTTAAAAGTTCACTCATAGCATATATGATATAGTTGTGGACTGAGTAAGCATAAACTTTTGACTTTCAGTATTTTTATCAATAGTTACAAGTGTCTATTAAAAATTTTTTGAAATCATCAGGCTTAAAAGGTGAAGTTATAGTTAAAAATCTGTTAGACATGTAATGGAAATGGATATTAGAGAGCATTTTCTTTTAATGAAGTCATCTTAGGATTAAATAATAATAATAATTAATTATTATTATTATTTTTTGTAAATTCATATTTCTGTTTGCCGAAAAGCTTTTAATCAGTTAGATATCAGTTCAAATTCCAGTTCAAAATTTGGCAATACATTATTAACAGTTGCATGCATGTGTAGGTTTCAATATATGGGTATATAATAAAATATACCAATACTTTATATTCATTAGCTATTACTTTACTCAGTGCATTTTTAAATTATTTGAACTAGTATATTAATACTTATGTAATAAACTACCAAAAATTATTAGAATTTTCAAAATTTCATTAGAAATCTCGGATTATCAGTTTCATTTAGCCATTTTCAGGTATACTTCAATTACAGATAATTAACTGTGTGCTAAAGCAATTAAACAATTCACCCAAATCAATTCGAAATCATTCTAATGTACTTATGAAGGAATGCAATTGGAATGAAATAATTTTCGAAACTATTTTGGTGAGGTCTCCCAGCTGTCAATCTCTTTAACTGTTAAGTCCGGATAACTTCACTGCACTAATGAGTGCTATCAATTGTTTAATTGAAATTAATTCAATGATTCATTTATGAAGCAATTAAATCCTTATTTTTGAAAATGGAAGGAAAATAAATCAGAGTAGGGAGTATAATTCAGTGAATGGAGCTCATTATTGTTGGGGATAATTGCTAATTTCAGAGGTAGCATTCCAGAAATATTTTCCATTGTTTAAATGAGCTAACACAGATTTTATTTTTACTTTAATATTTTTTATTAAATTTTAGTTCTTAGTTTGAATAGAGAGTGGACGTATAGAAAACTCTCTACCATTTATCTTTATATATGTATGCATTTAAAAATTTAATTAATTTAATTATTTATTAATGTTATTATATCTGTTTATTTAATCTGACTATTGTGCAATGTAAAATTTGTTCCAGGCAATAAAATTTAAGATAATTTTTATATATATTGAGGTTATGCACATTACTTTTCTGATGTGGTACCTTAAAATATGGAAGTTTAAAATGGTTATCTTATCAAAACCGTTGAAGCATACTAAGTAATGTTTTAAATGTACTTAAACATCTATAAAAGTCCCTTATTAGAGTTGGTTTTTACAATATCCTTTTAAGGCAGCCTGCATAAAAATTTAATTTCCTTGTGAAAAAAAGCTTATATGATTTTTTATAATTATTCGAAAAAGGAAACATCTCGAAATACCTAGCGGTACGTTAAACGTAAGAAAATTTTGAGGGTTGTTTGAAAAGTTAGTTAAATAAAAACACAATAAGTTTTATTATTAGCTACCTTTCTTTATAAGCTGCTTGGAATAAAAAAAATATATATAATAATGTTATAAACACAGAAGAAATATAATAAAATCAACGAAACTTAAATTCACTTAAATGTTATGGATTCTATTTCTAAATCAAAGAAAATAAATTATTTTGCTATAAATTTCTCTAGATTAAATGAGAGAGAATTCAGAAGTTTTTATAATACTATCAAGTCTTTTTTAATAAGAAATTATTTCCAAACTCTTTAAATAGTTATTTCAGCTTGCTTAAAGTCAATGATTCAAAACTCAGTAGAAGGTAAAATAAAGTTATGAAGACTTCCAAAAAAAAACTGCAATATTGAAATATTTTACTTTTAACCACCAACGTACAATTTGATTACGTATTAAACCTTCACAAAATGGAATTTTTCAAAAAATGCGATACTTTTATTAACAACAAAGATAAATTCAAATTATTAATTTCAGAACCTTATGCTGGGCTATCTATCCTCGTCTCAAACAAAATGAAATGAAGACTAACGTAAGAATTTAGGGAAATCGGATTTTATTTCCCGTATTTTGAATACCTGCGAATTCCAGTTCGAGAACTATCCTGAGTTTTCGGAATGATGATAATTAAGTTTGCCGAAAATTCGAAAAGAAGAAATTAATATGCCCTTTTGCATTCCGAAGGATTTCCTGAACTCTATTAAATAAGTTCTCTCTCCGTATGCGCGATTGAAGATCAAGGAAAAATGCGCTTATTGTCTTCCAGCGAATGTTTCGCATAACTTTATTGTTTGAAATAGATTTTGTTTGTAATGATATTTTGATTTAAAGAGAAGTCTGAAGATGATGAGGAATTCAATTTAGAAAGTTTTGTAATGGAATATATATATATATTTTAATGCATTATTTATCAGTTTCAAATTAATCAAATATATATATTTCAAAAAACATTCATGATATATATATTCATGAGTTGAATATTTATTTGTATGTATAGGTTTTTCAACGTATTAAATTTCGTTAACGTAAATCTTAGTTATTATTATTATTATTGTTTTCCTCTCTGAAAAATAGAAAGTATATAAACTATATGAGTCATTTCGGGAAAAAAACCCTAATTTCCAGCTAACTTGGATATCATCACACACATTTTTTTAAAATTGATTTTAAATTAAGACTTTTCAGGAAGAAGGAAATATATATTTCTCTCCCCGGTACCTTTTACAAAATTCCTGGTATAATTTTTAGTAATATTTACGACTGATGTTTTTATTATTGTTTGACAAATTAATTTCTAGTCAATTGAGTTACGGCTAATCTTTAAAATATGGAAAGAAATAGTTTCTTTTTGATGATGTTTTGTTGAAGAAGCATACTCGAATAAATTTGCAGCTGATAGTTACTACGTCAAAACAAACAAAACAACAGACAAGAGCCGGAAGATTTGTACTATGTCTTTGATCCCGATTAACTTAATTACAACCAACTTATTCATAAAATAATTTCATTACGAATGAAGGAAGACAGTAAAGCAATTGCATCAGCGAAAACTCCATAAATTTTTAATGTTTTCTTATAATTTCTTTTCTTAAAAAATAAGTTTTTTTGCTTTAATTTTTGTGTAAAGAGTACGAATTAAAATAAATTTGGATTACAAAAGTAAATTTTATAACTTTTTAAGAACTCAATTGAATTTTTAAGAAACATTACAATTTAAAATCTCATTTCAGAACGTAAGATGAAATTTACATGACGGTACATTTGCACTACATTTCAGTGAATAAGATAGCTGAATGTAATTCTCGAACAGATCATAAAACCATTCTCAAAATCGTTGTTTTTTTTTCAATTTAATATAAACTAGTATAAAAGAGATGTTAGTATCCATATTAAAAAATAAGTTTTAAACGACATATTAAAGGATAAAATACTTTTATAACCTTCAAACTAAAGCAATTAAGGAGCTTTTTTTCAGATGGTTCTGCCTGATGCATTCATTCCCCGGTGGCTGGATAATTTTCTGTGCTGCGCCATATAGTTAAATACCAATTACAGCAATGTAATTTTGACACCCAATTTCCAGTTTAAAGGGAGGCACCTGACCTATGAAGATGCAAAATTGTACAAGAATTTTAATTTTGCCGAAGACCCCAAAGCCAAACACGCAATCTAGGGATCTTTAACATACCGCATAATCTTGCGACATGGACGGTGTCGATTTTCTGCCTCATGGAAATCCATTGACTTGGACTGGGGTCGAATCCACAAACTTGGATGTACGAGGTCAGAATCTAACTAATTATACCACTCAGTCGATAATAATTAAGATAATTGAACTTTCTATATTTCCAGCAAGATGGAGATTCGTTTAAAAATATTCATATGCTGATTTTTAAATATGTGGAAAACTACTTTTTTTTCATTTTTAATATTTTATTACATTTGATGTTGCTTACATTTCATGCAGATAAGAGTTTCCAATTTTAATTAATTAATTACGTTAATAGCAAGGTAAATACGAGAAATATCTCTTTAACTGAAATCTATTACTATTGTTCTTTTGACCGACTTTGTGTGAATTAGAATAAATTTCGTTATGTAAAACTTTTTCTGCAGAAAGCTTTTATCTCGTAAATGCTGGGAAACTTTTTTGTCTCTAAGATTTAAAAATTGATTAATTTTCCAATATTATTCATTCCAAATGTTTGCCTTTAAGCCTTCAAAACCATTCCCCAGATAAAACCAGAAATTGCTTTTGCTAACTTCGGTACTTCCAGAGCTTTCTAAGAACCATTTTTATCATATCACCTTAATTAATCTTCTCCCTAAATGAACAGATAAATAACACAAACGAGACCATTTTCTGAAGATCCCCTTAATTAAATTAATATTTTTTCAAACAGCCAAAGCTCATTTCTCTCTTCCATATTATTTATCAGATTACTGATACCAGTATCTTTCACTAGTACAAACAAACACGGCAAAATAAAAATTATATGGCTGGTCTCCCCCAAAAATCATTATTTAAATAAATAGTTCGGACTGTCTACAGAAAATTAATTAATCTCTGTCACAATAATTTCCTTAAAAGAAATACTTTTAGCCCAGACAGACACAAAAGGAAATATCTTGCTTTTCTTCATTTACTTCTATCCTGAACCCTATTAATCGAATTTCCACCCCTAATGCACAATCATTAACCAATGTCCTTTCCCAGTGAAATGCTGGATTCTTTGTAATAGGCCTCCAAAGTTAATCATCGGACGCGAAGAGTAAGAAAAAAAGGGGGGAGAGGAAAGCTAAGAGAACAGTTTTCGTTGTCCAATCAGTGCTGGTCAATTCCGATTAGTACATGTTCTCGAAATGAAAGACGATTAGGGTATCCTCTGTGGAGCCTCAAAGATGATTCTTTTTTGTTCCAAGTATAATTCGAACTTGATGTTCGTAACTTAAAAATAGCAAATGGAGAGTGTACATATACGGTAGAGCATTGAAACATGACTGAGAAAATTTGTTTCATCATAATTCTCTATAATACATTTTTATCTCAATTTGGAGCATACAATCATGCTATCATGCTGCATAGACATCAGTGAACGTTTTGGATTGATTGCCATAATTTTAAACAAAAAACTCAGTGAAGTATTTGAAATTATTTGGAAAAACTTCAAAAACTCATGATTTCAATACAAAATCAATTCTTCAATATAACAATTTTATTTTTTTTACTGTTAATTTTATGTATCCAATAAACATCAGTGCATGTGAAGTTATTATTTCCTAGATAGATTATTTATTCCTGGAAATATTTTGAGGCATTTTATTGAAGAGGGATAAACCTGCGTGTAGAAAGGCGTCAATGCACGTTAAGGTATCCGACAACTTGCGACAACTTTTTTTTGAAAAAAAGGAGATATGGAGATCTTTTTGTGATTTTTATATGTATTTAGTATATTTTAAGGAAAAAATCCTAAAATTGGTAAAAGAAAAAAATATTATTATTAAAATGGGAAAAAACTAGTAAAAATGTACGAAAAATTACATAAACGGGGCCCGCTCTGTGCAAAGTTTTTATGAACAAATTTTCAATTTTGATGTGTTACTTTGTTATTCCTGTTTGAAGTGACCTTCAGGATAAGAGATATTTTAATTTTTACAAAAACTAGAGCACTTTATCTAAGTCATTATACGAAATTGCTCAAAAAACATTGACTATATTCATATAAAGAACTGCAAATTTTGAAATAAAACAGTTATTGATAAATCTGAAGATCAAAACACTTCTACTGTTATGCAGAACATAATCAAAAAATTTCAGCTAATTATTTTCAAAACTTTTTGAGCAATCGCGGTCCCCGTTTGAGTTTTTCGAAAAAAACACATTTCGAGTAAAACGCATTTTAAAGTTTGACAGCTTGTGTAAATTTATGGCATTTGCTTTTACTAAAACGCTTGTAGTTTTTGTTCTAGTGAAGGGAAAATAAAGTACTTGGTAATGTTATTAAGTTAATAAAATGGTCTATAAAATAAAGTCATAAAGAAATTTGCCAATTTTTGAAAAAAATCATGGTTTTAGGGTAGTCGGATACCTTAAATATATCAATAGTAAATATCCTTTCATTCATGTGGTATTGTATTTAGAAAATCTGGGTGCCAGCTGAGGTGTTGTTCTCGTCATCTGACCGAGGTTCAATATTAAGAGGTCCCCCACCAACAGCCCTTGCATTGCAAAACAGAGAGGTGTTAATGTAATCTTCGAACTCACTCAAGATCAAAATGAGTCATTTTCTTAACCCCTTATTTGCCGCTGGTGTATATACGCACCTTTCTGCTCTAAACGTATATATACGTCTTTCCGAAATACCGTTCTTTTCTCTCCACTGTTATGAGTAAAGCTATTTTGAAGGCTGAAATGCAATAAAATGATCTTGACAGTGTATGCAAATTTACTCATTTCAGAGAAGAATCTACTTAATTGTGTATATTTTGTCTCTCACCAATGCACCGTTTTCGCGTGCATATGAAAACAATATGTTGGGAGTGGGGACTAAAACGCGTAACTTTTAGTTGGCAGCTAAAGGGTTAATACATTTCTCAGTAATCTGCTGAAAATCCTAATCTTAAATAAAATTCTACAATTAATATATTTTACCGTTTTTAAGAAGATACATCTACTAGTACTTTCATAACTCATCATCCGCATAAAAATATATCGGTGAATTCTAAACTGTATAATTCAATGTACATCACTCAATCTATACACATGAACTTTCCTTATTTCAATACATACGAAACAGATTTTCTTCTTATCTTTTCAGGCCTTACAAATATTCTGCATGTGTATAGATTAAAAAAGCATGCTAATATCGAGATCAATAACTATGTTTTTGAGCAACAGTTATAAAATGGGGGGTAGTGAGTTGGGAATCATGTAATTTTATTTTTCTAAAATATGAGTTTCCTTAGGACTGCTTCCAGATAGTAAAAAATGCATTAAAAATACCAACCCTCCATTGATGTACTTATGCAATATTTGTTTTCAATTTGAAATTAATAGCGTTGTGAAAAATAGTAATCGTTTCAAAAACAAATAGATTTGCCTAACACCAAGTGTTTTTATGAATACACCCTTGAACACTAAATTACAGAACTAAAACATACGTTTTACATATATATTGGAAACTAAATATAAAAACGTTTGCATTGTCAAACTAACTTTGTCACGTTCTTATATGATGGAAATTTATTCAAAAAGACGTATTGTTGAAATATTGCACGAAAATAAATAAATTATTATTTATTTTTTTCATACATTGACTGAAAAATAAACATCAAAGAAGAAAGTATTGCATCGTATGCCAATAAATACTAGCGTCAGTGATGCTGTACAGAATAAAAACATTTGTCATTTTAATGGACTTTGTATTATTGATCGTTGTCTTTCTGTATTTTAAAGAAATTTAGCCAATACAATGTAAAACATTAAAAGCGATCCCTGAGAAACAAACAGAATATTTGATTTCTTGTATGTAAAACTGACATTCAAATACATACGAAAGAAATATCACAAAAGGAAATAGGAAAGACAGTGATGCGAAATTTAAACTAATTCAATTGTTGCTTATATTTTGACATCTTACTTTTTATGAGTAGAATATCTGTATCAATAATATTCTGAATATATATATATATATATATATATATATATATATATATATATATATATATATATATATATATATATATATATATATATATATATATATATATATTTCATATTTTCACATTCATCAGAATTGTGTTTTTTTATTTCCAGACAAGGCAAATTAAAAGAAAAAAAGGAAAATATTTAAGTCATTCTTAAAAACAGGAAGGGCCGAAAAGTAATTAATAGAACATACTTTTGTAGTATGCAACCTTCTTATCTAAAATGGAAATCATTAGAGAAAGTGTTGAACTTTTAGTAGAATACTTACCAAGTAATTTAATATGTTTATTTATATGTGAGTGTTTCCAACGATTCTCTATTTCAGTTATTCTGATAAGGATTTCCTTAAATTCATTTTGACCCTGCCCCTTTAAAAATTCGATTGTTTTTATTTAGCTACTTAAGAGGAATGGAATTTTAATAACAAAGTCTTAATTGTTAAAAAAAATGCCACATCGCCATACATTTGCGCCTAATTAATATTGCATCCGACTTCTTTTTCTGATCAGTTGGTGTACTGAGAATTCAAAATCATGTGGTTGAGAGCATCTTCGAAACACCTTTAATTTATAGAAGGATTTTGGAAGGATAACTTTTTTTGCCTTAATCTTTGCTTAGAGGAATTCGTGCTACCATTGCTGCCCTTAGGCTTCCTTAATGTCGTCTTGGGCAATGGGTTTGCTGACAGAATCATCGCAATTAAATAAATGGGATCATTAAGCCTGTTCTAATACGTTTAGGTTATTATTACATCCAAACTGATAGAGCCAGTTAATGTTATATGTATAGCATACCGACATATGTACACTTCCTATGAATAAGTAATTGGACACTTGTGACAAAATAGATCAACAATATTTATTCAAATTCAATAAATAGTAGAGTCTCCACCTAACGCAATTATATCCTTTACCTTTTGGGGCATGTTTTCAAGTGTTTGGATGATGGACAATGGTATTTTCTTTCATGCAGATCGGAGAAGACGTGAAATTCTTTCGCCGATTTTGGACAGATGCTGTACCCTTTAATTCCGCCATCCAGCCTCCCCCCCAGAGGTTACCCCTAGGATACAAGTCTGGACTCAGTATAGACCAATCGAGTCGGTTCACCATATTATCATCATACTAAATCGGTGTAGACTTCGCAACATGACAATTGGCGTTATTGTCCTGGAAGTAACAATAATCTAAACCAACAAATTAGGATTGCGTCGGGCGAACATTTTTGTATAAAATAGTGTATTAGAATTGAGTTTGCCATGAATTATGTTAAGGGTCACAATCCATAAAATGAGAATCATTCCCCACTATAATTCCGCATCCGCCAAACTTTACTGTAGGCAAACTACATTTTTACAATAGGTATACGCCAAACTTTACTGTAGGCAAACTACATTTTTAAAATAGGCATACGCCAAATACACACACTGACATCCGATTCACTGAAATAAACCTTGACTCATCGTTCTAGAGAACCTGTTTCCGCTCATTTACGATCGAATTTCGATGGGATCTTCACCAGCTCAAAGGAACAGTGTGGTTCCATTTTGTAATTAAAGGCTTATGGGTGGCAGCATGATCTAAGAAACCAAGTAAATGTGCTTCCTTTTGGACAGTAATTATCAAAATATAGTTCCAGATGTTTGCCGGAACTCCTGGAGTATGCTTGGACAACGGTTTGGTACAGCTTTTCGGAATTTCTTTGGAGAGCACTCGTAGGTCTCAATGTCTTAGTTAAATGGGTCTGCCGGGTCTTCGGATGTAGTCCAATCTGGACGTCCAATTTTCGATGACTTTTTCCAACATTTGTAGCCGTATATCGGCAATAACACGGCGAATGTTGCCTTCCAAATGGTCAAGCGTTTGTGGCTTATCCGCATAGACCAATGACTTTACATTGCCCCACAGAAAATAGTCTAGCGGTGTTAAATCACAAGATCTTGGAGGTCAATTCACAGGTCCAAAATGTGAAATGAGGCAGTCACCAAACGTGTCTTTCAATAAATCGATTGTGGCACAAGCTGTGTGACATGTTGCGCCGTCTTGTTGGAACCACAGCTTCTGGACATCATGATTGTTCAATTCAGGAATGAAAAAGTTAGTAATCATGGCTCTATACCGATCACCATTGAATGTAACGTTGTGGCCTTCATCGTTTTTGAAGAAGTAAGGACCAATGATTCCACCAACCCATAAAGCGCACCAAACAGTCAGTTTTTCTGGATGTAACGGTGCTTCAACATACACTTGTGGATTAGCTTCACTCCAAATGCGGCAGTTTTGTTTATTGACGTAGTCATTCAACCAGAAGTGCGCTTCATCACTAAGCAAAATTCACTTATGAAAATCGGGAACAACGGCAATCTCGTTTTGGGCCCATTCGACGAATCTACGCCTTGCTTGATCATATTTAAAATGTAATTCCACAAGATTATCTTTCGAATAAAAAAGATTCATGTCAATCGAATAATACATCGTTGTTTTATTGCAATTTAAATTCCTATACCTCTAAAAAACACGCTTTATATTAAGTATAGAGTATATATATATATATATATATATATATATATATATATATATATAGTATCAGAAACACAGTAAATGTTGAAAATCAGAACACGGTTAATGTTAAATCAGAACTGAGTCACCAGAAACACGGTTAATGTTTAAAAACATTTCTTTGAATACTTGCATTGGACAGGGCAATACTTTCCCTCCTAAAGTTCCTGGCTTTAGTTACAAATTTTACTGCAGATGCTGCTTTATGCATATATATATATATATATATATATATATATATATATATATATATATATAAACAGTAAGTTTACCCAAACCAAACCAACACAATTTAAAATCAAAATACAGATGTTCAAAATAATTTAATGCATAAAAATCGTATTACAATATTTTAGATGGCAATTCATCGCAATCAGGGAAGAAAATTAAGAGATTCTACTTTCCGCTCAAGTGTTCGGGTATTTTCCCGGTAACTGTATATTAAAGAAAGAAATTATAAGAATTCTCGCGGTGAAGCTAAGCCATGTAGAGCTCCTTCTTGGTTGTGGAATTCTTTGTGAGCATTTCCCAATGCACTATTCCCTCCCAGTTCCACCAAACGCAGATTATGATCTTCATAGGGTAGATGTTAAGCTTGACTCTTAGCATTTGAGTATCTCTTGGGGTCACTCACTCCTTTCTTTTTTTCATACGTATGTATAGGCACCATTTTTCTTTTCCCTTGATGATTCAATACGAAAAGCGCTGTTGATGACCATGCGTTTTGCTCGATGACGAGCTTCATGTTTTGAAGCAATTTTAAGGCGAATTTCTTTGTTGTTTTCGTTAAGCTCGTAAGGCACACATGCTCACAATTTTTCAGCTAATTCCATTAACTGAAGAAGATTGAGATTATTTTTTGGCCAATTCATTACTTGTTTCGTGACCATCCTCCTTCAAAAGTGTTTTGAGATGCTTTTCGTCAAATTTAGAAGGTCTTCCACTGCAGGGTGTTTTGTCGACGTCAAAATTGCCATTTTTGAACTATGCAAGCCATTTCGGGTTTGTAGACTCACTTATGACATCTTATCCGTATTCATTGCAAATCTCCTGGGCTGCCTTTGCAGCCTTTTGATCTCCATGAAAAGTAAATAAGATCATGTGTCGAAAATACTGCTTTTTTATCTACTGGATATTCAATTTCTAAGCCTCAAAAGAAATAAAAAATAAAATTACTGAAAAAGACAATGAACACAGTTTTGTAGATCAGGAAGAGCTCTATCGAAATTCGTCAAGCCATTAAAATATCGTTGTAAAACAAAAGAAAATATAAAAATGGTAACAACGTATTCCCCTACATAATATACGTATGTACTATATATGTAGAATTTACAAGTAATATATACATTAAAATTTTTGTTTGATTTTTAACAATGTAAAACAAATTTACAATTAACCCCTTAACTGCTGTTAAAAGTAACGTGAATCACTCCTTAGCACCACCGTTTGTCGCATATGTATGCATATGTGGTACATGGGGAAGAGGGGAAAAGAAAAGGCACATATAAGAAAATTTTGTCTGAAATAAGTAAATCCTCCACAAACATTGTCAAGGTCATTTTATTGCATTCCAAAGACTTTAGAATATTTTTACTGATAGCAGCTCAAATATAAGAATCGCACTTTGGAAGGAGGTATATATACATCCGGAGCTCTCAAAGCACCGATTGAACAAGACGGATACATACGCCTGTGATACTTAAGGAGTTGAGTAAACTCTACTCTAATCCAATGGAGGGAAACTAGTAGCCCGCTGAACGAATTAGAAAATATGCCTAGAATCGAGATTTCTTTCTCATCTGAGAGATCAACAATTCTTCTAATATTTTTATTTATTAGGGAAAGAGAATATCTGAAAATGTTTCTACTAAAAGATCATTTGCAGAGTTGGGAGAATGGGGTTACAAGATTTCAGAATTTTGTGAAAATTGAGTACAAAAATTCATTTTGCTATGTTTTTTCGTTATTGTTGATATTAATACAGCACCTAAGGAGTAATAATTTGAACTTATTAACTTGCAATTGGCTCACGGTGTGAAAGAAATGCTTAATGTTTTCATATTGACCATTACAAATGTCAGTATTACAAATGTCAATACTGAAAATATATTTTTCTGTATGAAAAAATTTGCGAGGATTTTTCTGCAAATAAATTTTTTTTGAAGGAAAATCAACAAGTGTAAATTTAGATGCATGTTATATGACATATCCTAGCAAGGATTCAAGAGAGTTTAAACGAGCGATCTCATTCTGACTTTAAAAAAATGTAGAAAAGTATGTTAGAATATACACATTTACCTCATCAAACAGATTCTTCAATTAAATGTGCTTACAGTAGTAGACATTAAAAAGAAGCACAGTAAATATTTTGAATTTAATTCCCACTATTTTGTATAATTTATGTTCATTGTATTATTATAGGAATGCAATCATTTTCAATAGGTATTCTTCATTCTTACATTGTGGCCCGAGAGCCAAAGTAAGTTGATCATCTATGTTGTAATTTGTACTTTTTGTAACCAATAAAGAATAATATATTTATAAATGCACTTAAACTAAAAGGAAATCTTTTAGTTTACTAAACCTGAAACAGGTTTATGGACCAATAACTTAAGACAACTTTTTTTCAGAAAAATAGAGATTATTTTTAATTTTATTTTTCTTTTTCATCATTTAATTATTCTGTAAAATTATCGTATATCTACAAATTATACATATTTTAGGGATAGATATTTTGTTCAAGTGCTATGCATCGATACGAAAGTATAGCTACAGATTCAAAGGATGAAAATAAAAAAAAATCTTCATGAAGAAATTTTAAAATATCTGTTTTTTCAACAAATTTTATATGCAAGGAAGCAGATTTTTTTTAAAGTTGTAGCTCAAGATTTGATGATAGTAAATGCTATAAAAAATAAAATGCCTCTCCGTCCTATTATTTGATTTGTTGAAAGCGTTTTTTGAAAGGAAGAAAAAAATGTTGTTACTGCTAATGAGATTTTTACTTTCTGTTGTTCTCTTTAATTGAAAAGTGTCTGAAAAAATTCCTTGAATGCATTAAATTTAGTTTCGCCAATTACTTTTCGATAAAAGTGTGCCTGTTTTTATAATTGGGATTCTGCAATCAAATTTTATCATTCGGCTTGCATTCGCTTCAGCAGGAGTCTAAGAATAAGACTAAAGAAACAACTGGATCTAAAGAAAACATTCTTATTTTTTCATAAGAATTAAAAAAATTCTTTGTAATTTAGAAGTCAAATTTTTCTATTGTTTTTCTTTATATTGCAGGCAATTTAATGTAATATTTGTGTACAACAATGGTTTCAACTACTTATTCTTTAGTTATTAACCCTTCTTTGCATGGTCGTGAAATTTCCATCATAACATAAAATGAACAAAATATTTTTCTCAAAATAGGGGTACTGTAAACTAATTGTCATTGGAAGCTTTTTCCAAGAATATTACGCAGTATGGGAGGTAAAAATAACTCTCAAATGTCAAAATTGTTGTAGAGGTTTTGTGTGTGAACTTGTCATTCCAGTGTTTGTGATGGTCGGAAGAAATGTGTGATGTCTTGATTATTTTTTGTATATCAAATTTGAATTTTTTTTGCTAATAAAAGCAATAATGAGTATAAGAAGAGTATTTTTTTGTGTTTTTATTTCTTTTTGTGCAATTTATATAGAATGACCCAAATAACTTCAGCAAAACCGTGTCACAGAACTTTACATCAACATGCAGTCGATTTTCTAATGTATGACGAAAATGGGGTTTTTTCACTATATGTTTATTTTAAGTTATTTTTGAAGAGTATTTTAGAAGAGAGGGATATTGAGAGAAGGTTACTTGAACAAGCTAGGAGGCTGTTGCCTATCAGAAGATGGCATTGATGATGAAAATTCTGAAAACAAGTACACCGATGAAGATTAAATTAGATTAAGAATAATGTTTTTGTTACTATCAAAGGGGAAATAAATATCAAAAATTATTTTTTGTTTATTTTGCACTGAGTTAAACATGTAAATTTGCATGTTGATGGATATTTCGACCATACTGCTTTTTAATTAGTTTGCATATAAATTATTTTACATATTTATACCTTGGAATTTTTAAACAATTTTCTTTTAGTCTATAGCATTACTTATTCCACCCTAATGTATTTAATTTACACATAAAAATTATTAAAAGAGGGTTTAAGTTAATTGAGACATCTTTTCCAAAATAGTTAATGTGGTGGATAATTCTAAGCCTTTCGTCTCATGAATAGTTAGTTGAAAACATGATTCTCTGAAACTAAATTATTATTAATAATTGAAACAAGTACAAGTTTAACTAGCTATATTAAGGTCTAATGCGACATGTAAGCTATAAAAGTCTCATCATTTTTTGCAATATATTTATCTTCCATTAAGTGAAACACGAACTAAAATTAATTTCTTATAATTTCATTTGCCTACTGAGGTAGTTAAAACTTACAAGATGTTAATTTAGAAGCATAATTCAATCAAGGGATGATTAGTCTGAACAGAAATTCCCAAGAGATCGTTATTTTGGAATGACTGAAATTTCTCCATGTGATGTTAATCTTCTTTAGGAGCATTGGAAATTCCATAATGTTAAATATCTTCAAGGTTTCTCTCATAAATTCCCCCAAACTAGAATACTGAGAACATCAACCTTTTTTTTCTAATCTTTTAGATGAAGTGCAACAGTAATTAATAGTATTAGCTATCACAAAATAGAATGAATTATTCGCAAGTTTTTTTCTCACGGTAATTAAACCGAATCAAAATGTTTACCAATAATCAAATGTCAAACAATCCTTATGTCTTTTGTTTAAACAATAATTATATGTAAACTTTACTGGAAATTCCCTTAACAAACTACATTTCGCATTTAGAATTAATTTAACTACTCAGTAACATTATTTAGCCTAAATTTTTCACTTTTAAAACTGTAATGAATGCTAAATTAAGAGAAATTTCAAACAATAAAGACCATATTCTGGAGTTGTAAAGTTGTGTTACGAATGAATACAACCACAAATGCCACATAGCCGGCATGCCTATATCATTCCTTATTTCCGATGACTACGTTAACATATCTTTCAAAGCATTTCTTCCTTATAATGAGCAATGAAAATTGCAATCTCATCCAATTACAATGCACCAGTCAACAATGGAAGTGAAGATAAAATATTAGCCTGAAGCAAGTGACGCCTTCAATTGCTAACAGGACATCCATTCAGAGGTAATCTCACGAAAGATCATCGGGAACACCTTCCACAAATATTGCGTACCAGAGACATGGTTAGAATTCATTATCATGTGTCAACTCTGAAGTACCGTGAATTAGTTTTAATCCCAATGGAATGTACATAATTGAAAGTCTGAAAATAATTGCTCCGGTGAAAGGTCTGAAATCTCAAATTGTATGGTATTTGGTGTTTGATGTGTGGATTTTCTCAACGGTTACGCTCTGAGTTGATGAAAATTGATTGTTCATCTGCGTTTGTTTGGAGTATGGAGAAGTAATGTCTTTATAAATTGTTAATATTTTCTTCCTTCGTGGGCGTATTGTAGAGTCTATCATTTAAAACACCTAGAGAATAGCCATATGCAATATTTATAAAACTATTCTTATGAGTGTTTTTAGTGATTTATTTGAAACAGTGTTAAATGAGGAAATTTATACAATGCACTGAAGAGCCAAATGTTATACATTTACAATGCGTGTAAGGGTTTGATACAATGTAAAACACATATATTCTTCATTTTGAATTTAAAATACGATAACAATTTATGATCGAAAAATTAGCTATAAATATTTGCTGAATGTCATGAATTCATTTTTTTAAGATAGATAGTAAACTAGTTGAGAAGATAAATGGCTCTTATATTCAATTAAATAGATCAAGGTATTATGTTTGATTATTTGCAATTTATTTCCTTCATACTTAATAAATAGGATACGATAAAAGAAAAATGTTGTAAAAAATTCGTAATTTTACATAATCCTTAACATGTGAGACATATATTTATTTCTTATTCAGATTTCGCTGTTTTACTGCAAGTAACAGATATTTTACAAAGCCTCATTTTTTATAACTGTAGCGGAACAGAGCAGAGAAGTAGCATGACTTTTTAAAACTTTGTAAGCCCCTTTTTTATGCATATTTAATACCTCAATATATTTAGGATTATACTTAAGTATCGGCGTTTATAGATAACAAATATATACGGAATACAAACACTTCAAAGACAGCTTAGGAGATCGATGGTGCTGTAAGGGTACTTGACAACGCTGTGTTTGATAGAGCGAGAGAGAGGAAGAGTATAATTGGGTGAGTGAATATTAACATCGCACTGTTCAGCTACACGAGAGTTTGTGGCGACGGACCACGTAATTTTGAACCATGGTCAAGTGACGTGGACGACATCTGAGCTAGCACTGACCTCTCCTAACTACCACACCCCACTAATGGGAGGACGTTTCAACTCTCGACAGATTTAACGTGCACCCATGCCCTACACGGCGGGTCTTTAGAGGTACTGGGCTCGAACTCATAACATACCTGCCATGATCCGATACTTCGACCACTGCAGAGTATAATTGGGAGTTGTATATCAAAAATTTAGTTTGGTAGCAGTAATTGCGGAATAAAGTGTTGTTCGATAAAAATTTTGAAGTTGTTTTGAATAAAGATAGGGATGTCAACTAGTATAAAAGGGAATACTTCCACAGAAACTAATCTATCTTCCTATATTAAAAAAAATTAAATAAATACTATATCTTAATTGTTTCAAAACAATGATTAAATGTTGCATAATTAAAACAAAGTACAAGACGTCCTGTATTTAGGCTCAAATTTAGGATGTTAGTCAAACTGGTTTTTAGATGTATTTTTACTTTTCAATAATACTTTCATTCAAATAGATAATTTTAAACCAAGGGAAATAACACTATGATTTAATCCATTTACGTGTTATTATAAATTATAATGTAAAAGGAAGATAGCATGTAGGCTGTTGTGAATTTTATATAGTTTATTTTTATATTTATGTTTTTCCATGGTCGTAAGTATAAATGGTTAGCAGTTGCGTAGGTTTTAAATGAGTGCGACGTTAAAACAGTTACTAAGACGAAAAAGAAATGAAAAACAAACATCGATGCTTATTATAGTTTTTTCCTTTATTTTTTCTTATGTCGAATTTTATCGATTTCTCAATTGATTTCTGTTGAAACATGAATCAAATTTGATTTCTCCTTCCGACAGATCTTGCTTGCAGACAAATGGATAAAAACAATCAAAGTGTTTGGATTTGTTAAAAAGATCATTGCTAATTTGATTTGATCCAGTAGTATCAACATTTAGGCAAACTGTGATTCTCAAAATTTACATTGTAATTTAATTTTGGTTGGAAGTTCATTTGCCTCAATTTAAACAGCCATAAAGTATAAAATTAAGTTTATTTATTCGTCAATGAATTAAAAATAATTATTTGAAATATTAAGATGACTGTCTACCTTCGGACCCAATTTTTTTTTTTATCAAAACAAATTAAGTGTTTTTAGGAAGAAATATATATACATATATATATATATATATATATATATATATATATATATATATATATATATATATATATATATATATATATATATATATATATATAAAGACATAAAAAATTTAAATAACTATTGTACTTTTAGAAAAATCGGTTGTGTTCAGGGAAACTTTACCAAATTTTTACTAAAACGGGTAACACTGTATAAAAATTTCTGATACAGTGATCATATTCTTCTTTATACACAACATACATATTACGGTGCTCTTCAAAATGAACCAAAATCTAAGAGAAATATTAAAATACAAAAATAATTACAGACAATTATGCATAATAATATGAATATTTTGATATCTTTTAAGATTTTTCTTTATAAAAACTACGCTAAATAAAAAAAAATATTTAACCTACAACAAAACTTATGGTCTGCTTTATGAAAAACAGTAATAAACATTTCCACAAAATTTTAAAACGTTATCTGGTTTGGTCCTTAAGGTATGATGTATCGGGTAGAGTTTCTTTCGAAAACATAATTTTGAAACTAATTAATTTAATGTTTTATCTTACTGCCCTTTTGCACAGAGAGTGATGTTTTTTTTTAAATCACTATAACTTTATTTCTATTTTGCGTAAAGGAAAAAGAAGAACTCTCTTTTGGAAAGAAAAATGTTCAAACTATACCATTTTGAACTTTAAAAAAATGCCTTATGTAGACGAAAATCGACATTTTCAAAACAGGCAGTCACCTTAAGTGGAGTTTGGAAAGAAAAATGTGCTTCTGAAGGTAAAATTGAGAGTGCAAATCCAAATAGTATTAGTAAAGTTATTTACATAAGATGAATAAACTCTTAGAAAGTACCAACACAAATGTTTCAATAGTTATCTAAATTTTATATCTTACTTTTATTGAATATTCCATTCCTGTCTTTTGCGGGAAAATGATTTGTAATGTACCTAGGAAAATAAAATCGTCAATTTACGTATGACTGCACAAAACTGTAGTCCAATAAGTAGTTAACCCGGGCAGCGGACTGGTCTACACCGTAAATCGAATTGTACCCGGCCACCTAAGGAACCTTACATTATTTCTATTTTATTTACTGTGGTGTATTTCTCTCGGATCTGTGCGACTTCCCATGAGAATCCTAGGAGAGGTCAAGGGCGAGCTGAAAAACATCATTTAAAGTCGCATCAATATAGCGCATGCGCAAAATGTAATACATATAATGTAAGTAACCAACTCCTCCCAAACTCTAGTTCTCTTTTCGTAAAAGGTATATACATATTTAAACTTTATTTATGGCAATCCAGTACATTAGTGTAATTTAAATATTTGATTATACAAAGGGCACATTATGAGACAAAATCTATCCCCCCAACTTTCCAGAAAGGATATTAAGATGTCTTTCAGAGATCATGTAATCTGTAAAATTGTCAACACTTCCTTCTTAGTGGGGAAAATTTACAATTATTGACCCCTGTCAATGGTGATAAAAAAGTTGGGGATAACTGATTCTGAGCAGTGCTCCCGCTGCGTTTATTGCGGCAGACCGGGCAGCGTTTGAATATTTTACAGTAACCCACTGAGAAGGGACGTTAATTGTGTATACTTTAGATTGTGTGATTTAATAATTCTAATTTAATTGAACTTGAACATGCCTTCCGAATGAAATACAGCTATACCAAAAATCAAAATAAATAGATTCAACACGGTGTATGAAGTGATTTTTATAAAAGTCACACAGAAAGGAGAGAAACGTACCTAAGAAAATAAAAAGGAAGTAATTTAATGATCAATTTGCTGCCCGGTACTATTTGATCCACGGAGTGATAAGGGTCGGTGGCAAAAGAGTTGGAGACCACTGAAATATAGAAGTTCTTACGTCGATTAAATCTCTCCAGATTTTGTGGTGTACGAGATTGAAGAGTTTGTTACAAGCTCAGTTGCATCTTCGTTCCTTGAATGGGATTCCAAATTTAAAAAAAAAAAAGTCTGATGCACCAGTCTCTTTTCCCTAATTGCTAAGAAGTTACGCTGACAAACGTACGAAAGATTCGTTCGTTTCGCTAATTGCTGGGAAAAGGTTTCGTAAATGGGTGGCCAAGCGTTCTGACCATTTTCCCATGGCAGTCCAAGAGATAAAAAAAAGGCGACCGTACAATGTGCTTTCAGTTTCTAGCGCATATGTGATGACAGCTCGTCTGGGGGATAACACTCTTACTATGACTCCGCGCTCTACAGTCAAGATTTCAATTGGATAGGCGGTGAGTGACCATGAGAAACTGGATGCATAAAAGGGAAAGCGAGAGAGTTTGAGAAAAAGACTTTTGCTTGTGAGAATCCGGAAGAGGCCTCTCAGACCTGGGAGTCCACGAATTAATGAAAACGAATGCGGATTTAGAACCAAGGTTTTTTTTAGTCAGCATGAGCACGGTGGAGATGGAGCCAGCGATATTACACCATCTGTGTGAAGTTACAGAAAAGCGAAGACTTTCTGTAGTGAACTGTGGACCCTTTGGCATATTGGATTCCCGAAAGTATAATTCTGACTAATATGTTTACGCTAGCGATATAAAGGCGTTATCGTGAAAGTAACCCTACATCTGTGAACCCTTCTTGCAGTTAGATTATTCGGGAATAATAATTTGATTATTTTGTTACTGTAGTAAATAGCTTAACCCTTAGCTTTTTGAAGCCATTACAAAATGTCCGTTACAATTAGTCCTCGTGTTACTTCAAAATGTGGTGCTTAAAACAATCAAGAATAGTAAATAAGTAAAGGAGGTTAATATTTAATATGGAACGAATGTTTATTTGCTTTCGAAGTGTTTTATAGGTGAGGTACAGCCTAAATTGTCTCCAACTATTCACTAAGTTTTGCAGTTCATTTGATTTAAGGTCATAATAAAGGAATGTATCAGACAAATTTATAATCATAAGTAAAATGAAATAAACAAATAGTGAATCCTTATTTTGTACAATTTTATCAGTTAACTTGAAATTTGACAATTATTGTCAAAGAAAAAAAATCTTACGTTCCTAAAAAAGCCAGTATTCTTAAGAAAGTTATCTCTTAAGATTTAAGTACAATGAGATGCAACGTTCTGTAAAATTAATCGTAGATATGCCAAACTTCAATGGCATAATTAACTCAAGAGAACATGTTTGATAATAATGTCTTATCTTGAGTTGGTTACACTAACTTTATAACTATATGAATTTTATTTTTTACAGTTCTTGTAATGGTTACAATTTCTGTCTACATAAACACCAATAAATTCCAGCTGTATTTAAAATAAGAATAAAAATGTACTCGAATTGAAAAGTTTACTTTAGTAGTGTTTTTCTGCCAGACACTAAATACAGCTGAGTTTTTGTGAGTTTTGTGTACTAACAAATAACCCAACATTTAATAAAAGGAATTCCCTAGTCCAACAAATAAATAAAAGTAAAAATAAAACAAGAATCTTTGGTATTTTCTTTGATTCATTTTCACTTTAATATCATATTTCTAAAACTCTTCACATACAATATTTTAAGTGTGCACCATATTTTATTTTGTATTTTGCTCACTTGGTAAAATATTCCTCCGAGCTTTTTCATGTTATTAAATATTAAGTTATTCGATTCTTCGTTGGAGATTTTGAGGACATATAACAACACCGACAACTTTACAACAAAGATAGACGCTAATGCAATATCATTGTTTCCTGGATAGTCTCACAATACACCATTAAAATGCAGGACACGTCAAAAGTTGAATTCTTGTGCACTTAATAATAATTTCCTTGCTGTCCAAATCGAACACGTATACTTCAGATCTTACGCATGCATTCATAGCATCTCATTTATATCACAGCATCCCTCTCATCTTTTATACATGCTCCGTTTTTTATCAATCCTCGTTCGCGGGTTATGTGATCATACAGAAATTCTTTACTAGATAACATACACACGGTGAATTTCATTGCGTCCTTTGAGGCTCTATCAGCAAGACAGCCAAGAATAACAATGATAAATGAGAACGACTGTCAAAACCAATTTCCATTATCATTTTTCGGTTGAGACGCAAAAGCATTGTTATCGCTGTTTGTTCAGTTCGTGTTGGAATTTTCGAATGTCTAATCGATAAAATCTTTAGTGAATAAAGCTTTGAGTTGTCTGATTTTGCCCAAGCTTTAAAACTAACGATAAAGTTTTGCAATGCAAATGAGGTACAAATGGAGACCCTCCTTTAAATACCTTCCCTGGATAAACACTCAACCCCGTTGAAAACAACTCAAAAGATAAACTTTCGCCTTTTCAGTAGGAGTGTAAATATTGCCAATGGAAACTTCTCACGTATTTCATATATATTTAATGACCACACGGGATGAATATGTAGCTGTAAAGATAAGTTTTTTTCCCCCAAGTAGGAAGAAAACACATTTTGAAGGTAACACTTTTGGCAACAGCGGAGTGTGAAGCTAAATTTAATGGATTTGTCGCTTAAAACAAGTGTTTTTGAAAGATTGCTAAAAAATAATATTCGAGAAAAGGAAACTCATTTCATCATGATGAAACTACTTTTAAAGCTTCAGTAATCATAGGAAAGTATAAAATGTTTGCCTGCAAGGAATATAAATGAAGTGAATTGATGCTTCAGGACTTTAAATATGATAGGGATTGGTTATAGAAAACTCTGAATGGAAGGGGATTCATTTTTTAATACAGATAATGTGTGTGTGATTGGATGGTTGGTATATTATTTCAAATTACGAAACCAGTTAAAAATTGTCATAAAAAGAACTTAAATGACGACTCATTGCATATTTTATTGTAATTTTATGTATTTTAGCTCGATTTTTTTCCTTTCTTAGAAAAATGACTAATACTAAAGGCATTTTAGTATCTTTTTCAATTAAAAATAGTATGAAGTATTGGTAGATGTTAAGCTGAATTAAATAAGTAAGTTTCATGCAATGCGTAATATAATAATATTAAATGTTATTTAAACAAAAACTAAGGCAACTATGTAAAATATTGAGACTGATTACAGGAAAAAAAATATTTCTAAAACGTTACGAAGAGATTAAATCTGTAACTTTTCAAAGCCCCAAATAAGCTTTTGTATGTAATCTTATGCACCGTTATAATGTTTTTATATACGCTAAGAATAGAGATGGACATGAAAAACGTACCTTTAAAATGTAAACACCCTTTCTCTTTTTGCATTCAAGTGTACAAACTGGAGTATATAGAAAAATACATAATATGATTATTATTTATTTAGCACTACCACGCGCGCGTGATGATTGTTCTTTTTTTATCAAATAATATTGCTATTCATAACAAATTCAGTATTAATTCTTGAATAATTTGAGTGCATTGCTAAGCCAACAGTTTCATATTTTTTTTTCTTTCCAAGTAAACTTTCAACTTCAGCTACAGAGTTGCTAACGTAGATACATCAAGCATTCAGATGTGCTTTCAAAGAAAACACATACGTTAAGGTAATGTAGATTTGTATGTCTCTTATTCGACAAATATTTAAATATTCAAAAATCAATTACAAATCTATAACAACCTATTTATTACTTTTCTAAAGTAAATAAACAGGTTTTTGTCGGAAAATTAACTAATAAAATGAAATAAATTTTGCAAAATTTTACAACCTATAAATTTATGTGATCCAACTTCGCTGCAATTTAGAAAAAATAAATCAATTTACTCTAGAATTTATTTTAAATAAAAGTATTTTCGAAATTTTAAAAAAAATCATCCTATTTCGATATATTGACTTTATCTTAGAAAGTGATTTAATAAATCCATTGAATAAATAAGTTTGAAATTAAAAATTCCTGATTCATTCGGTTTTCAACTCATTCATGGATGTCAACCATCCAGTATAGTAGTTAGTGACATTGACTGCTGTGTCGTATGGAGCTGTTTTGAATCCCAGGAGAAGGCATAAATGTTTGTAAATATATAGGGCCCTCGCGGCATGGGTGTAATCTAGATAGCCGTCAACCCGTGAGTTCTCTCGTGAGGTTGGGGGAACGAGAAGAAAGGTGGGAGATCCCTAACCTCTCATAGGATGTTCTCCATCAAAATTGGGGTGAAACACACAAAGCCAAAACATACTGTCACTTTCATAGTGCTCAAAGCTACGAATACCGACAGGCGTGCATCTAGCCTTTTGCCACGATAAATTTCACGCACCTCGATCTGACATCGTCAGACATGTGGCATTAGTAACAAAAAACTAAGACATGTTCTTAAATAAAATATTACGTACACCTGGAGAGGTGAAAATTATTATCTATTTGAAATTTATACTTCGTATTATACGGAATTATCATAATATTCTAAAACTGATTAGTGTATATTTGTTTTTAGTTTTTTCTTACTTATGCGGACCACCTTCTGAAGATAAAATCTGTCATTGTGTTAGTAATTTAAATAACGAAGAGTAGTACCGTATTATTCCATCGACCCACGCAACCAAATCAAAAGAAATCACCAGTTGAAATGCTTCTGCCAAATGCTTACACCGTTTTTTTTATTATTATTGTCTTGGCGGAACGAATTTCCACTATTGGTTGTAAATCACAGATTTTGGCGACGTTCTAGATTTGATGCACTTGCTCCGTGGTATAATGCGTACTTACGGAAGGATTATGATAAAAGAGAAATAAATAATAATAAATGTGTAATATATATATATGACCTTTCTTCGTGAGTGATATTTAATGATAATTTTAAATTTAATGTTTCCTTTATTAAGGACATTATTATTATTCGAAAAAAATAACTACATATCTGAAAGATTAATAGCATAGCTTGAAGATAACAAATAGAAATACTTTTCCATTTCGCAGGCAGAAATCTTGCCAAGCAGACTTTATTGGCGACAACTCACAATATATTCATACAAAATACTAATAAATGTTTGCATAAATAATTTTAAACTTCAGAGGCATGAACATTTTAATATTGCTAATTTTTTTTCAAATGATTACCAGCAGGAATATTCCGTTTGGCATCTGATTTGGCATCATGTTTGGCGAATTTATTCCTTGTGCGGTGAAACAGAAATGTGCCAAAATATGTTAAAGACATCCGTACGTGAAAGTAAATTAATAATTATTACAGCAATGTTGTAACAATATATATGTTGTATATATTTTGTTTGAAAAGATGGCGGGGTAATTTAAATATATAATTTTATTTTACTGCCTATTTATTAATTGAAAAGTGGAATTTTGTTTCAATATTGATAAATTAATTATGTTATACGAGTTGTGAAATATCTTTATAATAAAGATCATTTCATAAAATTATTATTCTCGTTACAATAAGTTATAAATCATAAAAAATAACAGATAACATGTATTAGACAGTTTGAGTCATAGCCATTTTCGTATTTTCTCAGAACTTTTTCAATTTTTCATTCTATTTTTTATACACCATAAACTCCTTCTTCGCCATTTATTAAATGTATTTATCGTTTCAAAAAAATTCACAGATTTTTTTAAAATTTATTATTTTACTTTTTTAGTTCTCTGTAACAATCTATTACGTATCCTTATCTGGTTAAAGTGAATTGAGACGCGTTCTTAAGAGTTGAAGAGAACAAAAATTTGTCCCAAATAAACTCCCCATGAATTCCAGGTATCATTTTTCAGAGTAGTAATTCCTCTAAGGCTTCAGCGAAGGTTTCCGATGCGAAATGAAGGGTAAAATGACAAATTTGCTCATTGTGACATGAACTGGATTCCTAGTGTGAAAGGAACGATTTATATAGCTTTTGCTCCTTATCATTTTTTTAACTTGACACGTTTTTATTGAGAAGTTAGCTTAAAACTGATTTAATAGTGGGAGTTTTGTTATTTAATAAATGATTGATGGTGTAGGGGTAACTAAATGGATTACAGTTCATTTGGACAATGCATGTGTGTGTTGGGTTACAATTTATAAAAATATATTTTAATTTTAATTTTAAATCTTATTTATTTCAAAACAGAGCAAAAATATTCAGGAAATCGCAACATGAAGGATTATTTTATTAATTATTTAAGTGGTTATAAATAATACGTACCGTATATTTCCGAATAAATTTCGATTCATATATAAGTCGAGATTACGTTTTTTCCTCTAAAAATTACCTAAAACTTGAAAACAATTTCCTGTAAATCAAACACATGAGGACGAAAATACTTCCAAGTGGACTAAATGGGAGGAATATTTTGCAAACAAATTGCTGTACGACGTCAACGACTATAGTTTCATCTAAAAAGTTAACACATTTATCCCATTCATCTATTATTTCGTACATTACTTGCACCAGTCTTATTTTTGTTTGAGAAATGAGCGAGGAGAAAAATTCGATTACGGCAAGTAATTATGCACTTATTATTTTACTTATTTATTTCTTTGCGCTGTGGAAAAAACTTGTTATGCACTTAACATATACCTTATTTATTAACATTTGTCATATCATTTTACATCACTAAACAATCTAGTTAGTTATTGCAATAACAGACCAAAGGTTCAACACAGGTATTCGATATTTTTCATATCTTAATACCGAGATACTAGTTTTAATACTGGTAGTAGACATTTTAGAAAAAAAAAAGAAAAGAAAACACGGGTGTTTTTTTTTTTTTTCATTTGTCAGTTTTATTAGAGAGTTTAAACATCACAAAAATAATTCGTAACTTATAAATTCAAACAGTATATAAAGAATCTCACAAAACAGTAAAAGAACATCTTACTTATTTAAATCAAAAAAAAGAGTGTAAATGTCTGAGGTATTATTACAAATTTTACAAACCTAATATTATGAACTGATTTTTTATGTTCTTTAAATATATACTTATTCATTATTATGGGTTATTGTGTATGAGAAACAGCACACACAGGAATTTTTCAAGGGGGAGGGGGGATCGGGGTCGAAAATTCACCACTCTTGTATTATGCACCTTCTGATTTTGTCGATTTTTGGGAACACAAACGCAGTAAAAAACTAATTATTGAATAAATAATTAGCATTAATTAATAAATGTAATCATTAATAACAAATACTTAATTAAATTTTATGTACTACACTGCCGGACAATTGCTAAGGACGGATAACACTATCATCCATAGCAACCACAAAATGAAAGGAAGCAAAATGTGGAAAATTAGAATAAGTGCGGAATATTAGTAAGAAGAAGTATGAGTATGCAATTTTTTTTCCACGTCTGTTCATCACGTGATAGCGTTCATAAGAGCTTTAAAGGTTTTGACGCGTGTGGACAGTTGTTGTTTCAAGTCAAAGTTTTACAGGAAAGATTTAAAAGACGAACTTAAAATTTTTGGCATGTCTTCCCGACATCACATAGATGATTTTATGCGTGGCCGAATTATTGGAAAGATCGAAGAAGGGCGAAAAATAACATGTTGCCAGGGAGTTCGACATCGCTCACAGCGTTGTTTCACGGCTGTGGAAGTCATTTAAAACTACTGGAATGTGTAGTAGACGGCACGGGGGAGGTCGTGTTAGAAGTACGACGCTTGCAGAAGACAGATATATCGTCCTATCAGCAAAAAGGAACAGACGCACCACAGCTCAGCAGGTGGCAAATCAGTTTCTTGCTGCCTCAGGAAAGCAGATCTCCCGAAAAACTGTTGCCAGACGTTTGAGGGGAGGAGGACTATACGCACGCAGACCTGTTGTGTGTGTCCCATTGACCAGACAGCACCGTACTGCCCGTTTGCAATGGTGTCTTGAGCATCACAATTGGACTGAACAGGACTGGGCATGCGTACTATTCTCAGATGAGAGTAGGTTCAGTCTGTCATCGGATTGTAGACGCCAACTGATCTGGCGCGAGAGTGGTACTGTTTATCGTTCAGAAAATATCCAGGAAAAGTACCGATATCCGACATGCAGTATCATGGTGTGGGCCGGCATCATGATCAATGGCTGCACGCGCCTACATGTGGTTGCGAATGGGACTATGACGGGCCAACGATACATTGATGAAGTTCTACTTCCTCATGTTCGTCTTTTCCGTGGTGCTGTCAGTGATAAATTTGTTTTTATGGACGACAACGCAACATGTCATCGAACACTCGCTGTTCAGGATTGTCTAGACAGCGAAGGTATTCAACGTCTCGTATGGCCAGCGCATTCTCCAGATCAAAACCCGATTGAAAATGTGTGGGATGCTTTGGGGAGGCATGTTTCTGGTCGAAACTATCCTCCGACAAACAAGAACACCCTCATCCGTGCACTCACAGAGGAATGGGATAAATTGCCACAACAGCTGCTGGATAATGTTGTGCAAAGTATGGTACGACGTGTGGAATGTTGCATCACACTCCATGGTGGACATATCCCGTACTGTTACCTTTCTTTAAGGTGCCTGCTGACTTTTAGATGCATTGTTCCATTTCTTCGTACGCAAATCAAATGAACATTTTTTTTTCTTTCAGATGTTTCACAGCTTTTGTACTTTCCAGAACAATAAATGTTCTTTATTCTAATGTCTGAACAGTGTGGCAACTATATTTTATCCTACTAGGCCTCGTGTCTCGCTTAATGTTATGCTACATAGCAATTTGTGATCCGTCCTTAGCAATTGTCCAGCAGTGTATATACTTAGAATTATAATAAACCGGAAAAAGGGTTTTGGACAGTTTTGGAAGGAGGGTGTTCCAGACCCCCAGGACATCCTCCTTGTGTGCGCCACTGTGTATGAGTGTATATATATATATATATATATATATATATATATATATATATATATATATGTGTGTGTGTGTGTGCATCTAATATATGTTATAAATGCGAAAGTTTGTAAGTATATTTGTGGGTCTTTCACGCAAAAACAACTGAATGGATTTCAATGAAACTTCACAGTAATATAGCTTATACATCAGAATAGCACATAGTCTATAATTTATAGCATAGGCTATAATTTATAAAGATATTGTATGAAGTGACCATAATATAAAGATATTTGTCAAGTAAGTAGGAAAAATTTCAGCCATCTGCGAGCAATTGTAGCTTGCGCTGCAAGAAAGCCCACGTCAGCATATATCTATCTTTTGTTTGTGAAAGAACTTTTTTTTTTTTGTTTCGGCTACGCAAGGTGCTCGCTTCTAATTAATTCCACTGATCAGCATAATGCCTATTTTTTTTATTTCAGAATAAAATTAAGTTTTGAAGGGAGAAGATGTTATAAATCTCTCTTTATTTTAATGTTCTTTTATGATTTTATTATGCACATTTGATAGTAAGAAATTGATCTTTTTTTCCAAAAAATGCTTTTATCAGTTCTGATACTTAAAGTAAATAAACTTTCTCATTCACACTGCATCACTTGGACAAATTTTCAAAATTTATTTGTGATTAGTAATTAATTATAAAGCTATAATTTTAATTGAATAGGCAGATATAATTATTTTTATACTTATAAACGCAATAACTACTGTACTGTATTTTTTGGAGTGTGAGAGTGAGTGAATATTAAAGTCGCACTGCTCAGCTACACGAGGGCTTTTGGCAACGGATCACATAATTTTAAATCTTGGTCAAGTGACGTGGATGACACCTGATCTGGCACCATCTTCTCCTAAATACCACACCACACCAACTTAGAAGGAATATTCTACCAATACTTAGCAGGAATATTCTTTGAAATCCACTCTTCCAAGATATATGACAGCACGGGTTCCATGATGAGTATTTTAGCGGAAAAAATAGTTTGTCAAAATTTAAGTGTCTTATGTTTTTGTATGTTAATGAAGACCTTAGAAAATGATTTGACTACTTATTTTAAGTGAATGGTTAATTAATTTTACAGTGGAATATCTTTAATTAATTTATTACCTCTAACGGATTAAATTTTCCAAAGTGGAGTATTTTGTTTATGTATATCCCTTAATTTTCAATGTAGTGATCCAAAAAAAAGATATTGTAAGAAAAAACTGCAGTAAATCATAATGCGGTGAATAAAGTATTAACGAGCATCACGCCCCTACACGGCGGGTCTTACAAAGCTCTAATAAAGCTCGAGCTACGAAAGTAGCTAGGCATTTGCCAACTTGACTCTATCGTTAACATTTCGCTATGTTGTTCATTGAATCGCCATTATAATTTAAGAAACGGCGTTGCTTGCGAATATTACAATTTTAAAATAAAATAAATACAACAGAAAGTAATATTAATGCATTACACTTTCAGATATAAATTATTTACACTACTTTAAGCGTTCTTTACGCTAAACTTTTAACAATGTGTTACTTTTGGTGAGCAGAGATCAGCTTAGCGAGGTATTTTGAAAAATCGACCCTCAAGAGTGTTACGAGGAATTATAAATAAATAAAAATCTTTTTTATCAGCTATTAGATCTACATACTTAAAATTTAACAAAAAGTGTTTTTTCTTTCTTTTTTTTGTTTGTTTAGCTGAGATACGCAAAAAGCTTTTTTTGTTTATAATTTGCAATTCACATAAAATTAACTCATTAAAAACTTCTTTTTCCTTCAATCTGTGTTGTTTAATTTTTCAGTTCACCCGTGCGAAGAACGGGTATACTAGCTAGTACATATATATATATATATATATATATATATATATATATATATATATATATATATATATATATATTTCCCTGAAAGAACAATATTAAGAAGGGTATATCTTGAGTAAAAGAATTATACAATATATAGGGTTTTTTTTAGAGGTATAGAACTTTAAATTGCAATAAAACAACGAATATATTATTCGATTGAAATGATTTTTTTATTCGAAAGATAATCTTGTGGCATTACATTTTAAATATGATTTCTGGCATAGGACTGCCACGGCTGGCTCGGATGTAGTCCAATCTGGACGTCCAATTTTCGATGACTTTTTCCAACATTTGTGGCCGTATATCGGCAATAACACGACGAATGTTGTCGTCCAAATATTCAAGCGTGTGTGGCTTATCCGCATAGACCAATGACTTTACATAGCCCCATAAAAAATAGTCTAGTGGTGTTAAATCACAAGATCTTGGAGGCCAATTCACAGGTCCAAAACGTGGAAGTAGGCGGTCACCAAACGTGTCTTTCAATAAATCGATTGTGGCACGAGCTTTGTGACATGTTGCGCCGTCTTGTCTGAACCACAGCTTCTGGACATCATGATTGTGCAATTCAGGAATGAAAAAGTTAGTAATTATGGCTCTATACCGATCACCATTGACTGTTACGTTGTGGCCTTCATCGTTTTTGAAGAAGGATTCCACCAGCCCATAAAGCGCACCAAACAGTCAGTTTTTCTGGATGTAACGGTGTTTCAACCAGAAATGCGTTTCTTTGCTAAACAAAATTCTCTTATGAAAATCGGGAACAACGGCAATCTCGTTTTGGGCCCATTCGACGAATCTACGCCTTGCTTGATGATCGTTTTGATGAATTGCCAAACCAAACTGAGAATAAATCACTTGACAGCTGTTAAATCGGTCGCCATCTTGGAAAGTAATGGCAACTTAAACTTCTATACTTGAAAAAAAACACTCTTTACTTTATATTACCTTAGCGCATGTACGAAAAATCTTATAAGAATAATGAAAATTGTCTCAGGATATTTTATTTATTTAAAAATAAATTTTGAAAATGTGTTAGATTGCATTTACTTTTTATAATTGTATTAATCACGTTGCTTATTTTAATATGTTTAATTATTATCGATATTATTCATGCAAAAATTAAATCTTTCATCACCCTACATTAAATGTTGCGATTAGATCTGCATTTTTACTATAAAGACATGGAATCAAATATCCATTATTAAATCATTGTAGTGTGGTTTCATAATATATCCAAAAAAAATCCTCTAATGAAAATATTCAGCCGAAACTCACAACATCAATTATTTCTATATTTGCAGTCAATATTACATATCAATTATTCAGTTGCATATCATGTAAATAAAAATATATACGGCAGAATATAGTGTATTGTATGGACATCACACAAGTAAGCTGTGCTGTCATTGAAATCATAAATAAGAGGCTGTACAACATTAGGCAAATTAGACGGCATGCTAATACATTCGACTGACTGGAAATGCCTGCAAGAGGCATATGATAGAACAATTGATCAATAGCAGAAGTTCAACGAGTACAATAAATCATGTTTTCTGCAGTACAATATTCTCATTTGGAATGGTATATGTCATTTACCTGAGTGAGAAATGATACGGGGATGAATAAATAGACCATTCGAAGAGAGGCGTGGGCTTCTGTAGAATATAGTTTGCTGTGAAACTATCTAATACCAGTGCAAAATGTAGCTTCCAGATTATTCAGAAATATCATAATGATCTTAATTAAGATTTAATAATGCTAATTGGATATCCAGGATCTCTCATCTTGCTTGAATACAGGAGGAATTAGAATTAATCGAGTCTGGTAGTTGTAAACTTATGTCATAATTTACCGGATTATTCCAGTATTGTGTTTGTAATAAGGATCATTTAATATTGTTATAACTCTAATGAAGTACACGGGTTAAACATAGACTTTTTAAAGACAAATATATAGTTATTTGAATTGGAGAATATATGGGTTTAAAGTTAAATCAATTTTTTTGCCGTATTTATAAAAATAAAAAGAAACAAACAATATATTTTTGACACAATGTTTTTTTAATTTAATGTATTGTAATTTTTGTTGTTTTTTAAAATAAATCAAACGTACTTTAAACCTAATTTTTAGAGACAAATTTATAAGGCTAAATTAAATTAGTTTCCATTTACATATATGCTATATTGTAAGATAGATTAATTCTCAAATTGTTTCTTACATTGTTTACATTTTTCAAAAATAATGCATTTTTAATTCAATTACGAATACGAGGGTGAGTTGAAAATAAGTTTCCATTGTCTACTGTTAGAGTTGTGTATGAATGTCAAAACACATAGCATGCTAAATTAAATGTAAGACATAACTTTATGTTTCCACATAAGTATCAAGTTCATTGAGAAATTGGTCATACTGCTTGATACGCTTTTAATAGCGCTCGAGGAAAAACGCAGACTGAAGAACCGAGTAACAGTTATAAGCGAAAATCAACATAGCAGGGGAACGCGTAAGACATCGATTTATCATTGGGTAGAGTTCGGCCGAAATCAAGCAGATGGCGCTGCTGCAAAGTCTGCGCAAAGCAAAGACCTCTCTCGGTGTGGTCCCGGTAGGTATGGAGAGAAGGTGCGTTTTTAGTTCAGACGAGGAAGTGAGCGTGGTTATCCACTATAAATGGACCCGTGGAGTATCAGGGGAAGAATTCTATAATTGGCTCGTGGAAGTATATGGACCTATTGGCGTAACGTACACCCCCACATCGCGTGGGGGCCCAGGGATCTAGGGTGCCTGAGAGTCACCGAGTACCTACCCTTTGTAAGCTCCAACTTGAGGGTCCAGAAGCTGACTTTGCAGGGTGCCCAAATGTTCTCCATTGCTCAACTGTAACCATATGTAATGAAAAAGCAAATGGTGCCACCAATTCAATTATTGACGTCAGGAAGTACTGAACATAGAGAGACATAGAAGGCCACGCGTAACATTGCGGATGAAAATGTGAGGATTGATTGATTGATTGAATATTAACGTCGCACTGTTCAGCTACACGAGGGCTTTGGGTGACAGACCACGTAATTTTGAACCATGGTAAAGTGACGTGGACGACACCTGAGCTGGCACCCCCCTCTCCTAACTACCACACCAACGGGAGGACGTTTCAGCTCTCGACAGATTTAACGTGCATCGCTGCCCTACACGGCTGGTCTTTAGTGGTACTGGGCTCGAACTCATGACATACTTTCCATGGTCCGATACCCTAACCACTGGGCTACCGCAGCCCTGAAAATGTGAGGAAGGTAGGTGACACGATTAAAGGAAATAGCGTATTATCATCGATGGTGAACGTAGAATTGGACATGAACGATTTCACAAGATCATTAACGGCATTCTTGTTTACAGCAGTGTCAGCACGATAGGTGACTCTACAACTGACTCTGACACACATGTAACAATGCATGGAGGTTGGAATGGAACATCTCGTGCGTTTCCATGAAAGTGGCAATGCCTTACTGTTTCGGATGGTGATTGAGGATGAATTGTGGGTCCTCCATTTCAGGCCGGGGATGAATCTATGTTGGTGAAACATCAGTCATCACCTGTAAGAAAGAAATTCGAAACAACTTCCTTTAAATGTAAAGGAGTTTTGTTGCTGGACTTTTTGGAAGTTGAAACCATCAAGGCTACGTGGTATTGTAGAATCCTATCGAAATTGAAAGAGGCGATTCGAAAAAAGCGGCCCGGGTTTTTCTGATCGGGTGTTCTGTTGTTGGATGACCATGTGAGACTACACTTGGTGACGACAATGCAGAACCATATTGCATCTCTTGTTTGGGAGTTCGTACACCATCTGCCATGCAGTCCTTATTTTGCACCAAGTGACTTTCATATGTTTCCGGCCTTGAAGAAGAATCTTGCCGGAAGCGCATTGGAAGCAATGCTGAAGCCAAATAAGTCATTAAAAACTTCTTCCTTATACACAAAGCTCTGAGTTTTTCCTGGAAGGCTATTTGAAGCTTGACTAACTGTATGATAAATGTCTCAATATATTTGACACTTATGTGGAGAAATAAAATTTTGGCTTATCTTTAATGTCTCATTCTATGTTTTGACTATCATACACAATTCTGACCGCAGTCGAAAGGGAAATCTTATTTTCAGACTCACCCTCGTGTGCAAGACAAGCGAAAGTCTATCCTCAGAAACTATTTATTGAAACAAGAAAGATGAAACTAAATAAGTCAATTTATATTTCATATTTTGTACAGGGCCAAATTCCTTAGCACAGAGACTGTTCAATAGCTTCCACACTATTAAGTAACATGAGAACTGTTGATACGGACCTCTTAATCCCGTACCCTGGTCAAGTACCGACGCTGACTCCTGAGTTGGTAGCCCTCCAGTCCAAATTTCCCTGTTATGCTAACAAAATAATTTTGAGCATATACGAAGTTAATGTGCAGCACCTCCTCTACACGGTGTACCTTGAGTGGCACTAAGCCCGAGGTGATGACACGTCAGCAATGATTTCCTGAGCACCACCATTTGTCTACCCCTGCCACAAATCCCTTCACCAAAATTTTTAAATTGCAGTAATACTTTAACATAACAAGCAAGATCAAAAATAAATTTCAATCTCATTTATAATAACTCCTCAACAGGTCAATTTTTATGTGCAAAATGTTTTACAAAAATGCACATTTTTTTATTGCGTATATCTTAGCATAATACTTAATAGAATGAGAAAATGAAAGAATTTTATTTTAATTTTCAATTTTAAAACATCCATACTATTTTATTTTATAATTAGGGTATACAAAAGGCACTCAGTGTTTGCTTTTTATAGGAACAATTTGTTTGCTATAAGACTTTTTCATATATCTTGAAAGAATTTCTCTCATACTTGCAAAACGTTTTCCTGCTCGTACCTATTTTTAAATGGTTGAGGGTTATGTGTGTGCGCGCATATACACACACAATTTGAAGCAAAGTGTAATACTAAGTGTTACCTTGCAATCAGCAATCAAGATAGAGATACATCGGGTTTCTTTTTGGATTATCTTGCTATTTTAATTTTTTCTCAAGCAATACACTGCATATTGTATTGGTGATTCCTGTTCTTCTTCAAAAGGTTTCAAGAGTTTAAATTCTAGTGTTTAAAGAAAAATTTCTGCCATCACCTTAAACAAATACCTGGATGAGAAGCATTTCAGTACCTTGTGCAAACTGCATCTCTTCCACATAATAGGAACAATAATATCACTATAAGGATTAAAAGTACCCCCAAATCAAAATAAATGGAAGGAAATAACCAGTACCCGTACAGCATACGGGCTAACCGGTTGCTGTCAAATTTTGGTAACCAATACTGTGTATTAATTTTCTATTGCTTTACTTTCTTTCAAACAGTATTTTTATTATAATTGATATTCTCTCCCTAATGAAAATAATGACAGATAATTTTCAACATCTCTATCTAAGCTAAATGGTCTTTGCAAAATGAACATTGTAGAAAGTGACCGGAATAATGACAAAACATTACACGCTTACGTTTCCAATCTTGCATGATGTATAAACGTCCAGTAACGTTCACTGAATTCCTAAGTGTTTCCCTTACATTTCATTACCTGGATTCTGCAAATATATATAGAGAGAGAGAGACCTTGAGTTCAGTTTTCTTTCTTTTATCTCTAACCTACTTCTGCGTCTAGTAAAAGATATAAGCATCTAAGAGCTTGAATAATTTAGTGAGCCTACGTTCTGTTTTGTGTACCTAATAGTTCTTTCATTAAGCTATTGTGCCGATAAAAACGTGTTTTTTTCCTATTGTTGTCAGAGCTCAGAATAATAAATGTGAGAATGGGTGTCAGGATCAATGCTGTTCATATCTTAAGCTTCCCAGAACTAATGAGTTACGTTCAATACATATTGTTCAGGTCTTGTTTACTAGAAAAAGTTCTGAAATCTCAACTTATATTCTTATAAAAAATATATATGCACATTTTGCTATGATTCCCAGTCATAAAATTTCGTTGAACAATAATTAAATAGTTCGCCAGATGAATATTTAATTTTGAAAAGGTCCAATGACTTTTGAAAGTTCTTTCAATACTTGAGTATTTTCTTTTGAATTGATTGTTTATACATACTTTTATATCAATATTGGCATTTAACACGATGGCCTTGTTGACAATTTTGTCTTATACACGAAATAATATGAATTATTTTTTCCCTGGGAATGTAAACTTCAAATATTTCCTTCCTGTTCAGAAATTGTAATGGTTACCGAATAACGTACCGTAAAATCCGGCGTCTAACGTGCACTTTTAACACAAAAAATACAATCGAAATTTAAGAGCGCGGGTTATATGCCGGTTTTAAAAATAACAAAAGAGATGAGTGCATAAAAATATATTTACTTCTACACAAATTGAAATTTTGATTATTTTAAAGGAATGCATGCCTTATATGAATAAAAAGCAATGTATTTCTAGAAGTATACTATTTTTTTTCAAAAATCTGGAATAATACCTCGTATAAGTGATTTCAAAACTTAAGATCATTGTATATGTACTAGCATTTTAGATTTCTTTATAAAAAAAAGGGTGCGCGTTAAATGGCGAATATGACTAAAAATTAAAAAAATACAGCTTAGAAGTATGGGTGCACGTTATACGCCGGATTTTACAGTATATTGTATCTTACCAATCATTAGTTACTGGAAAATTTAATCATTTTATACACAATTTACAAGATAGATTACAAAAAACACTCATTGTTATAATCATGGCTTTTCTAATCATGGTACAATCAATCTGTAAACTTCTGTAATAGCATTATATAGTATTAGATTTTTAAGTTTTCTATCGAAAAAAATATGTTTTCAGGAATTTACTCATCCCCGTTATAAAAGAATTCAGTTTATTATTATGGTTAATAGATATAGCGTCATGTTAGTAGCTGCAGAACCAGCTAAAAATAATTATTTCAAAAAGGTGAGTGAGTGTTTATTAACATCGCACTGTAAAACAATACGCGGGCTTGGCGGATGAACCTCAAAAATTTGAACCTCGGTCAAGTAACAAAGACGATAACTGAGTGTGCACCCCTCGTCTCTCCAAACTAACACAACACACCAATAGGACGACTGAGTCTTGACAGATTTAACGTAAATTAGTCCCTCTAACGGTAGATCCTCAGTTGCAAAAGACTCAAACTCATGACACTCCGGCCACAAGTTTGTGAACATGACCACTAGGTTGCCACCTCGACACATTTCTTAGAGCAAGATTTAAAATTGCACAATCTATTTTTTAATATGATAAGCAGAATCTTAAGATAAATTTCAAAGTCAGTTATTATTTTTGTATAGATTAGTTGGATTTAAAAAAATGTAGAGCCTTCTTCACAGTAGTACTGGGCTGATTTTCCTAAACCCATCTCAACTTCTCAACTCATAATATGCCCATCCAGAGTCCATAACTACGTCCACTAAGTTATCACACTCTCAAACTGTGGGGTGCCCCCCCCTAGTAGGGCGTGATAACCCTGCAAGGGGGACGCGAGCTTATCGAAAAGTCGAAAATGAGAGGTTTAAAAAATTACAAATTTACTGAAAGGAAGCGAAACAAAATACATTCTGACCTAACAAAAGTAAAATACATATTTATACTGGTATAATATACTTAAAAATGCATCAGTACTGTTCAATGTATTTGATATAATTAATTTATCAGTACTAAGTTAGGGACAGGATTACTAATTATTAGTGACTCCCATATGCTTGTTATATACAAAATTTAATACCTATTTGTACGGTTTATAATTAAAGCTGCATTGTAGTATTACGTCAAGATATACTATTATTCAATCCAATGCATTGTTATCATATTGAGGGGGCGCGATGAAAATTATGACTGAAAATTGGGTCGCCAATATTTAAAGTTTGAGAAGCACTGACATAGACATTGCAAAAATTATTTTTACGTCTGACTAATCCCATCGGACTGCATAATTTCAGTTCCATGTGTTAACGTATATTTTATATTCAATTTAAGTTCAATAACTTCTTTTTTATATAACTTCTTTTTAAGTAGTACCTCGTAACGCAGTATTTTTTAAAAAAATACATTGGATTCTTATGAAACATTTTATGGTAGCCATAAAGTGTTAAGGATATCCAATATTTAAAACAAAATGCATTTAGTTTCAAATCAAGCTGAACGATAGGGATGAAAAATAGAGTATTTTTAAAAATTGAAACTGAAACAAAAAGAAAGCAAAACATTAAATAAATGATTACACTCAATGTTTATTTATTGATAATCGATATAACCATCGATATTTTAAAATAATAAACTGTTAATAATAAAAAAGTGCTTTAGAATTAAAAAGAAATTCTTTGACCAAATTGTAATTTTAATTATTTGAAAATTTCTTTTATATTTATAACTTAATCTCAGTTTTAATTTTACAATAACAAATAAAAAGAAAAATAAATTATGCTTCTCCACTTTTATACTTTTCACCAATAAGTCAAACTGATATCGAATATAAATACTAAACATTCCACTAATTCAAATATTGATAGGTCAAGAAAAATATTGTTGAAAACATTATTGGTTCTTAGATTGGGAAAAACGTTTTATGGAAATATTTTAATCTTAACTTTTTTCGCTTATAAAACGTATGTGTTTCGTACACTTATAACACTATATTCAAAGTCATTCCTCCAATTGTATGATGCGTTCTTCACTTTATTGAAAATTTAATATGTATAGTTACAGTTTCCTTTTGTCATGTTGTAGTGTAGTATAGTTAATCTCTTCTTGTCTACTTATATCCAGCAAGTAGGTCAAGAAATTGATTTTTACAGCAAGAGCTCAATCTCTATACAGATTCCTATAAATCAAATTAGGTTGAAAACAAATACATATATCTATATACTGAACGTATTAATTACAGAAAAATAGGACATAAAGTTTGCTTTTGGTACATAAAATATTTCATAAAACACTAATAAGTTAAGATTTAGTATTTTTGCTCTGGTGGACAAAACAAGAACTTCTTAACTTTGTACATATATTTAAATTTATACAATCCTCTTTTTAAAGTTAGATGTGAATAAATGGCAATGTATTTGCTATATTTAATGGATTAACATTATGCACATATCACGATAATAGACTGCGAGAAAAAATTTATTAAAACATTAATACAAAAGTGTTCATAATAGAAACTTTATTTTTCAAAATATATCAATACTATTACCTGAACATTAAATACAAATTATTTATATTAACTCAGTGGCGCAACAACCCATGGGGAGCAAAGACTACTGTGCCCAACTCAGTATGCGTGACCTTGGACTCTGATGCATGAGCAGATGTTCAGATCAGGAGGTCAGGCGAAACCCACTGTGTTAAGTTCCTAAGCAAGAATGATAATCTTTGATTGACTCACTGAAGAGATGAAAGGCTGTGTCAACCTTGCCCAGGCGGGGGTTTGAACCTCTCACCTGTGGTGCGGTAGCGCGATGCACTAACCACTTAACAAATTATTTATTCATATATTTAATTATCTTGAAAATGTTTGTCACTTTTAAAATAGTAATGCTTTCGTTAATTTTCATAATAATTGTTTAATTATCGTGGTACTTTTTACAGAGATCCTCACTGATCATATAATTAAATAAGTATTTTATATACTGAGGAATTAATCGAACATAGTTTACATTTATGGAAAAATAATAATTTTTGAAGTGCTTAAAACATTTTTATCTTACGTGTATGGTATGAAAACAATTTTATGGTATATAAAACAATTTATAATAAATATATATATATATATATATATATATATGTTATTTGTAATGTGTATTGCTATTAATTTCTGTAGCCATTTTCCTCTAATTCCTTTTCTTTACGTTACGCACGCGCATTACTTTATTTTTTTTAAATAAAACAATGTTTCAATTAATTACAAAAATAATCAAAATTCTAAAATTAAGCTTAAAAGTATGGAAATTGGTGTTATAGTCATCACTGAAAATAAAATAAAAAAATATTTTTCTTCCTATGTTTGCTGTTAATCAAAGTTAATTAATTCTAAAACCATTATAATTTTTTTTTTCTTTAATATGAAGAAAACAATTTACTTTTTTTTATTGGTGCAGTGTAAAAACATATCTTTAAAGAGTAAGAATAATTTCAAAATACTCGTGCTTTTTCAAAACTTTAAAGCGAAAAACAGGCATTGAACAGTGTGATTCGAACTACTTAAAATGTGAATTTTACATATTAATAGACAATGATGAGAAATCCCGTTTAAAGTTTTAAGTAGAAACCTTAAAGCTTTTTTAAATTTTTAAGAAACCGTTAAGTGACATAAATAAGTACCATTAAGAAAAGAATAGTACTTTTAAAGGGATGTCGAATTTTTGCGATGTTGCTTATTCTGTTTCATTGAATAATGATATCGTACAAAGAATAAATTTCTCAAGAATTTTTAAATACACAATAAAAATTAAAAGCTGGATAAACAAGTATTGAAAAGAGTTGGAATAGTAATTTTTAAAAGGTGGAAAAATTTTCTCACAATAATTTCCGTGCAATCCATTCCTTCAAAACACAGAAATAAATCAACGATTCTATTCAACACTTACCTGAAAAGAAAAAAGAAAATATGAGTGTATAATTTTAAAAAATCATAGTAATTCAAATTTAATTGAAATAATGAAAAAGTAGAATATATTTAGTTATATATATAATACACATGTAATATGCATAACAAATTTTTTTAAACATTTCTCAGGTATTATAAATTTTTAGGAAAAATACAACTTACATTTAAAGAGGACCTTTTATAAAGGTCTATACAAGTACTTTTTCAATTATAATAACATAATTATTACATTTAACATCGTAATGTTTTTAAACAAATTGTTGTATTTTCCTTATAACTTATTACTGTTTCATTTGTATAATATATACTAACTTATTTATTTCACATAATGTTTATAAATGTAGCTCAAATAACTTAACTCTTAATACTTATAAAATAATTTTAAAATCAAAAGTTATCATTAAAATATGAAGTGAACCATTTGAACCCCCTGTACACCTAATGATGGACCAAACCCCCATTGTAATAATTATGCAACTGTTTATCATAATTGATCAAGTTGTAAAACTGTAATTCCTATGTGTGTATTATGTAGTTTTATTTATTAGTTCCTTTTCCTCCAAAAATTCGTTTTCTCCATTCTCTTCATAAATTAATCACTGAAGATGATCGTACAACACTTGAATGATAAAATCCTCACACTTTGATAAATCTGCAGCATCCGGGAAAAAAAGAGTAATTAGTCCCCTTGGTTGTTAACAAGTCTCGGTATGAGACAAAACCATTCTTCAACGACTTCAGTCAAAATAATCGTTGCTATATTTTTCTGTTATAGCTTGAAATAACGTTCTATCGCAAACGTATTGACGACATTATATGAAATGAAGTACATGGTTGTCAATTTAGTGTGTATGATACATACGAAATCGAAGTTGCTACGTTGGCGAGTTTTCTTGAACGTTGGCATTATTTCGATAGTACGTAATAAATTTATTACGGTATGAGGTCAAACTTTTTTTATAAATACCAAGATATAAGAATACTTATTCAATGACCTGTGACTAACTTTACTTTGATAATTAAGGAAAGTTCTTAAGAATAATCCTATAATAACATTTTTATAGCCTAGCCTTATCAGAAAAAGTATTACAATTAAACCTTTACACATGGTTATCTAAAATTTATGACAGAAAACTACACCTTAAGTTGAGGAAATTGGTTTGAAAAAAAATTATATTTCTAGTCAGATGATCTTACTGCAAAATATATGAAATTAAAGAATAACTTATGTGCAATCAAGTTGTATAAATCTGAATTTTGTTCAGAACATATATAATCAAACAGCCACACAAAATGAAACCAGCTGAATTTTTAACTGAAAAAAGTTCCAGCAGAACTCTAATAAATTCCAAACAGCATAAAATCAAAACTTACATTTAAATAATTTGTGGAGTCAATTATTTTTAATTATTAAAATATTTCCTAAATTTATTAAATATTTTAAAAATTATTTTTAAGGGAAAAAATGGTAAACTTATTGATGTCAAGTAGCGAAATAATTTTTAGTTCTTCTAACGGTGAAGTAACGGCCTATTATGCAACTAAAATAATCAGCCATTAAATTCGTCTTGTTGGCACACCATTAACTTTGGCAGCTTAAAAAATAACCAAACTCAGCAGGAAAAAGTTTGCAGTGTGACAAACTTAACTTCAGAATTTTCTGTCTCATATAACCGCACCTTTTTAGTCGGCATTACTCTTCATCTTTTGCTAGCTTTTGTCACAAGGGTCACACGCCTGTCTGCAAAAGAATCTTTTTTAACATGTCAAGTTATTTATTTCGTGTCTCGTGTCTAATTAGTTAATCCCCACCAACGGCTGACCTAAAACACTGGAATTTAATTTGCATTCAGATTAGTTTATGTTTACTTTAACCCATATCCGTAGATGACATTACAAAAGCAAAAAAAAGGCTAGTTAAAATAATGATCTCAACGTCTTAAGACATAAAGCTTTAGTTTCCTTTAATTCAACGAACTATATTGTTTAGCGAGTAAAGCAATAATTGATTCCATGGATGGCAAGCATTATTTTAATAAATGGTAAAAATAGCTATAAAATAAACTGTTGATGACGAATAAAAATATAAATTAAGTTTTTTAAAAAGGAACTAACGCATTTGAGATTTTGTATAACATATAAACTCTTAAAACTTCAATTCAGTTTTTATATCTGATTTGAACCTAGGAAACATTTTTAAAGAAAGTTTTTAAGTTAGACTTAAAAATTCACCAAATCATAATAAAATATGAAAATGCATTTTAATTAATTTACAATATGTTTATATAAAGGCATAGATATGCATTGATGTGGATAACACTTTGAAAGGAGCATGGAAACCTTTCGTGAAACAGTTTTTATTCATTCTTGTAGACACTTTCATTAACTTGGTTGCTTTGTAAGCTGATGTCAATTTCTCCCAAATTAAGGGAGGGGGTTGTATATATATTTTGATATTTCTGCTAATTCATTATGTTTCAGTTTATGTCTTTAATGTGTAAAAAGTTTGACATATGGCTATTATTTGACTAGTTTCAAATTTTTAGTTTAAGATGTTTAGATGTAGCTCTGATTGTTATCATAATACGGGGACTGCAAGGCTTCAATCCTAAGAACTGGATCGATTTTGGGAAGATTCAGAAGCACATAAATATATATGCAAACGTACATACAATTGTATACATACACACACATGTATACTACACGTAAAACATTTTGTGTGTGTGTGTGAATTTGGTATTTAAATAAATATTTTCAAGAGTCACAAATAATCTTAAAAAGTATATTATAAGATACATGTATATGGCAAAATTTCAATCTCAAACCAGTTTCAATTGACTATCAGAAAATAATTATTTATATTGCACAAAAAATAACTGATTCTATCACATTTATTCAAATTATGCTATGCTTCACCACTATTTATTTCCTTTTTTAATGTGTATATAATGGCTGACTGATGTAAAACAAAAATAATAATTTTAAAATGTATGTATTGCAAATCTCTTTGATATATATATATAACAATAGATAGCTATTTGCTACAACAGTCATATGTGATTAATTTGTCATCAAGTCATTAAAAACTACGTATTTTTGTAAATCAGATATTTTCATTAGATTTTATACAAATTACACTTTTTTATTAATGGTTCAATAATGAAGGTTTGTAAAGACACGTTTTGGAATATTTTTTTGTTTTTAAATTTCGCACACACGTTAGAATCTACTTGCATTTGCAAATGTATCCTAAATATATAAAATATTTACGAATGTAAAACTGATTTGTGTATGTTGTGTGTGTTTTTGATTATTCATTTTAAATAAAAACATTCTAACATAAAAACCCCAGATGCTTCCACATACTTGCGGCAAATAGTTCTTTCAGCCATAACATTAAAAAGTCTGCAAACAAACGAAAAGTTGCCTTCAAGATATATGATTGGAATAATGTAAAACATATTTATTTTTTCTCTGATTTTCTACATAAATATTCATCAAGGCGCATAATAGCAGAAAGTTTGAAACAAAATTGAATAAACGTTGCATTCAAATCATGAAACGTGAAGTGTTTTCGCTTAAAAAAACATGTTTGAAAAATATCATTTTGTCAAAATATAATTTAAATTTTAGGTAAAATGAAATTTGAATTTTTAAAACTATACTTGGTAAAATAAATTAAATTTATTACCGAAACATAAAATAATGGTAATGCAAATATAATGCAGAGAATGTTACGTTGCTATAATGGTTTTCCCTTTTTGATTGCATTATCTTTATTTATAAAAACTATTTTCCAATGCAATTTATACTGACTGATGCATGCACTTTTTTTTCTGAAAATAAATAACTTTAAAGTGCAGGCTAAAATTAATTCTGCTGAGAAACTTTATGTACATAAGAATAAATAGACTATGTATTTGATTCCAGTTTTTTGTTGAATTTTTAGCATTCTTCTAAACTTTCAAAAGGCTCCTCAACAGGAGTAATACTGTAAAAATTTTATGAAATAATTATTAGCAAAATTTTGCAAAAATTATCAAAAAGACATATATTAAATGATTTATATTTTCTAAGAAGTAATTACATATATACAATAAAATATTTATATCGGAGCATTTTAGGTAAGCGAGATACTATGATAAAATACTTACTTTGAATTTTAATGATTAAATAAAATGAACTGAAGAGATTTTCAAATATAGATAAATTATCATCTATTGCAAGTAATGTGAAAATAATTAAATGATAATTATGAGGTAGTTCATGTAACTGTTCTACATAATGCTACCTTAATATTCGTAAAAATAATTACCGTAAAATCCGGTATATATCGCGCAATTTAAGCACAAAATATATGATCTAAATTTAAAGGTGCACTTATGTGATACGCTGGGTATAGTGACGATTTAAGGTTACTTTGTTCCCTGAACGCAGAAGATCTACAGGCCGTCTTGGCCCTAGATGATTGAAATTTATTACCAGAAAATCTGGTTTAAGTTCATCCGGGCTTTTCTGGGCCTCTCCGGGTCCCGGCCCCTGACACCCAATGGATAAATCAGCGCTGGCCGGATATAAAAAATACAGCTTCAAAAATAAAAGAAATAAAATAAATAAAAAAGATGAGCATATATATAAAAAGTCAGACCTGTATAGATCGGAATACTGCTTATTTAAAAGCAATAACATACGTAATGAACTTAAAGAGCTGTTCTAGAAGTATACTATATTTTTGTTTTCAAATGGATGGGATAATACCTGCAGTAATAGACTTTAAAACATAATAGCATTCCCACATACATTTCAAGCTCATTTGTGAAAAATGAATTCACATTATTCGGGGTGCACATTATTCGGCGAATATACCTAAAAATTAAGGGAATGTAGCTTGAATGTATGGTCTCGTTATACATCGGTGCGTTTTATATACCGGATTTTAGGGTACTAAGCATCTAAAAATATTATTTCTCTCGTCAAATAATTAACCATTTAATGCATAAAAACATTTTATCATATGTATAGTGAGGCAAAAGCAATTTAAATCATTTTAAAAATAAAAGTTAATGTACATAAATTGATTAACTAATTTTTAAAAAGAAATTCGAAATTAAACTGAGGATTTAAAATACACGATAAAAATTATTCATGAATAGTATGACAAGACATCTAATAAAAAGTACTTTAAAGAGTTGTATGTATCATATGCAAAGTATAATTTTAAATTCTTAATTAATTTTTTTGCTTATAAACAGCAGAGGAAGAATGTTATAAATATTTTATAATTGAAATAATACATCACCTAAGAAACATTTTGTAATCATCGTACTTTCTCTCCAATACACTAAAATATATATCATATATAATTTTTCAGAAACTGTAATGACAGATGTGTTTTTCAATTTCTAATGCAACATATTATTTATGTTACTTTTTCTCTATTTAGCTTTATTGTTTTCATCGAACAAAAATTGTATGCGTAAACTCTCTTTATATACTATTCCAGAAAAAAAAGTTTCATAGAGTTGTATCCTTGTATATTTTGTATTTTTTAAGCCAGACTAAACTTCAGTTAGTCCTCAGTATTTATAAATCTCGTTGAAAAAATGTAGATTCTAAAAATAGTTTCTTATAGCTAAAGACACTCCATTTTCTTAAGGGTTTCAACTACTGTATTTTCATTTTTGTTTGTTAGGGATTTTAATTTTTAAAAACTAACACTCAAGATCATAAATATATTTACTCTTCGGAAGAATGTTAAATACTTTTGCGTTGCATTTTAGCAATAATCCTAGTTTAAGTTTGTCCACATTCATCCATGAAGCTAAAATGAAAGCAAACGTTATACGATTTGTTTTACTTATTAAGATACATGACTTTTTGCTTTTAATTGTAGTACGCATAAAATTAAATATACGCACATATATTTAATAGTAATTTACGAAATTGATAAATTACTATTCTGTTAGATTTGTGATTATCTCTCACTCTGTCTGTTCTACGCGTATCAACTATCAACTAGCCCTTCATCCAAATTTTGAGCGGACATTGTGGAATATTTATTTATGTATTTCAAGATTTTACTACAATCTTCCATGAGATTTTTAGTGAGACCAATCTTTATTACTTTGCTTTCAAGTGTATAATTTCATGGGATAGTATAGGCGAAATATCCAGGATGCCGTTGCATCATGTAAGAATTTGAGATAACTAGACAAAGTATTGAAATATGTTTCACTGGTATTCTATGGCTCAATGTGGAAAATTTTCTAGTGCCCTTATAGCTGCACCATAAGAATCAACAACCTTTAAATGCGGAATATGAAATGCGGATCATAGATCCGTATCAGAAAAATAGTGAGATTCAATATAAATAGAGTGAAGATTCAACATTCATTGATTTATAGTGATAACAGTCACGAATATTTAATCACAATTGTCATTATCTACCGTGGTTAACGTACTGGCTGACCAAGTTTATTTAATGACTGAGATCAGCAACGTTTTTAAAGAGTAATAAGAGTTACCTGACAACTAATACTACGCAAAACAACCGCAACACTCACGGTGGTAAGTATGATAGAAGAATTCGGGAGAACAAAGTAGTGAAATTTAATGATGGGGTACAGCAGCAAAATATCAACTCTAGTGTATCCAGTAACATCACATCATTGGTTGCAGCATTTCTTGTGAATTTATAGGTTGACTCATAGATGACTGGAAAAATGTTATTCGGATAAATTAATCACAATTTTAATTTAGAAGGCCATGAACGGAGCTCAATTTTAAAGCTTTATTCTCATATTTTTGTTATTTAAATTATTCCAATGTTTTTATTTTTCACTCTAATGTTTTTACATTTATTCAAAGTAATTTTTCTTTTTCCAAAGCACTATAAACTTAACTCTACTATTTTAAATTTTAATTTATATTATAACTTAATAATGCAGTTCTGGGCTAAGGCAAAGCTTGCTCACAAAGTCAAAAAAGAGAGGAGGTGAAGTTTCCTTCGGGAAACAGGTACTCCGACGACCCATTCTACGTATAGAATAGAAGTCCATGAGAGAGGGCAACCAGTGACTGACTGGAACTGGTTGCTCATACGTTTAACTACATGTATATCATTTACAACACCATTCACATTTTTCCAAGATGACATCGAACCAATTCTTGACGTAAATATATGCAGTTATTGTAAACAATATTAAAAAAGCTTTTCATAAATAAATTAGGTGATGTATGTCTTAAGTGAAAAAATAAGAAATTTATGTTTAAGTCTAAAATATTTTTGGTTAATTTATTGTATTTTATTTACTAATTTATTTATTCTTTAGTTTTCAGTTGCCTTTACATATTTGTAAACTTAAAAAAAATCATTTGCTTTCATTTAAAAAACTATTTATTTACTTATTAAAATATAATAAGAACTGCAAAAGACTAAATAAACATACATCGATTTAATCCTATCCTATTTAAATAAATAATAAAATAAGATACAATGTATTAATACAATCTACAAAATTTATACACATTTACCAAGACGATACAAAAAAGAAACATTCATTATTTATAACAGAACGATTGAAATTCTGGCGTTGTTCAAAATAGAAGATGGGGACATCAGTTCTAATATTGTTTAGAAAATAATGCTCAGGGGGTGACCATTCATAGAGTTTCAAAGCTTTAAATTGATACCTGAATAGCCCCACGAGTAAACGTGGTCAGAAAGCTTTATAATGTTACGCAAGAAAAGTGTGAAACGAATAGAATTTATAAACCCCAACGGCCCAGATGGGTTAAAATAGCAATTTATTTTCGTTGGAAATGTCTCTGCTTCTAGACTCGACAATTTATTTGTTCAATGAAACAAGATTTGATTCTTGAACTGTAAGTATGCATTTTATACTTTTGATTCAAAAGAATAAAATACAAATTTACCTAGAAATTTCAATTTGTGATCTTAAATTTAACGGAGTGTATTTTTTTTAAAATTTAAACTGTGTGAAACAGCAAAATATTTAGATTTTATATTGTTCTTCAGAAGATTAGAATTAAAAAATGAATTTATCTAACTAATATTTTTTTGTTTAATTTGATTGAAAGTATTGTTTTAACATACTTTAAAAATTCTTATTGCTGTAAAATAAATAGTTTTTTTAATAATAATAATAATAATATATATATATATATGCTATGTAAAATTTCTTACGCAAATCAAAAACCAGAGAATTTGTAGAGTAATTGAAATGTTTCTTTTTATAAAATATTAATTTGTTATGTTGAGATATCAACTTGAAATCTTTCAAATGATCGCAAACAATTAATTTATATCTTTAAAGAATAACGCAGTAGATCCTAAAATGTATATACAAACGCATAAAAAATGTCTCTCTCTTCTAATTTTTTTTTTACTAATAAAATATTTTGAGAAATTTTTATTTCAAATATTTCAGAAATGCTGCATACTTTATAAACTATTTTTAAAACGTGTGCTTTTTTTAAATGAGGAACAGTTGCTAATTTCAAGTAAATTATACAACTGAGACCAAAATTATCTTTATGAAGTCTTATTACTGGAAGCATCTAAATATTTTTATTCCTGAATGTATTCTAATTTAGGAAGAATTACTGCATCATTTTACAAAAGAACTTAATCCAAGCCTTACTAAGGTCATTTAAGCCAAGTAAATATTTTTTTGCGTTGTTTAGCTTATAAAAATTTTAATGAGTTCCAGTCATTAAATATCCCAACATAACTTAATTTGGTTGAACTTTAATGCAGATAATTTTTTTCTTGTGAGGTTTTAATTAAATTCTAACTATGATGATATTCTGGTTTAGAAACGCGCCTTACGCCTTATCCGACAAGTTGAAATAAGGAAAATAATATATGTGAGGAATAGTGCCAGATACTTCTGTTGCATAACCACATGCAGGGAGAAAAAAATGTCATAAAGTAGTCCACAGTAAAGTCCTAGGATATATAACTCGGGTATTATACCCGATGCAGAAATTATTACTGTTGCTACAGTTAATGGAAAACTGCTGAAAATGATGAAAACATTAATGCTGTGGGCACTATGCAAACTAAAAAAATATCACATAGTGAAGAACTAAATGTTTCAGAAACCGTTTCTTCCGTATTTTGAACAACAAAGCGCGTCGTTAATGTACTTACTGTTCTTTCGTTATCTTTGTAATAAAGCAGCAAAACGCGGAGTACTTCTACAAGAAAACATTACGCATTTCTTTGAAAGAAAGTAGGAATTTTTTTGCAAAATCTGCTACTTATTTTTTTTTATTATTTACACCTTTATGCTTCCATTAAGTATTTTTCTGAAGTGTGACTGATCAGATAAATTACTACGTACTACGTAATCTTTAATTTTTATTTACTCGTAGAAAATGCGATATGCTTTCATGAAGTACGTACTTTTCCTTTATTGTGTATTTGGGGAATTTATTTCCTGTGGTATCCTCTAGCAAAAACCCGGGTTAAAGAAGGTTGCATTTGCATTTAACCCTTTCACTGAGTCGATAAATGAGTACCAAGCTTTCTTGGGAACTTAACACAGGTGGTTCCACATCAGACTGACCACATGACTGGAACACTTGTTGATGCACTTCAAGGCCCAAGATCGCGTATACTGAGTCAGACTTAGTAGACCTTGGCCCTCGTGGGTTTTTGCGCCACTGAGATAAGTTCTTCTCTAGTAAACGGTACGTACAAGGACAGACAATATTTTCTCTGAGCAAACATTCTTATTTCTCTTTTTTTTATCCTATTTTTTATAATCCGGCATTTTCATAAGCTCGTCAATCCTTCGGTCCAAATTAGGCAAAATTATCTGGACTCCCCTGTATATCAAATTCCACACATCGCATTAAATACACGCGCATGTTTTAAATTATTTTATAAAAAAAATATTTCATGTACATATGAACTTTCGAAGGAAATAGAATGTTCGAAGCTTTATAACTTGAGTAAGTGAAGTCAAAAGCAGATGCAATTAATTAGTTAAAATTAGAATTCCAATGTAATCCTTTTTCAGGTTAATATACCCATGATTTGTTCTGTCTCATTTTAATGCCAATGTCTTTTATCGCATTAAATATTCATTTATATTGTAATTCTGTCAGAAGCGAAAACTGAATTTAATAGTTTGGGAGGGGAGATTAAAAAACAGCAAAATTTGGCAAATGCCACATGAATCGGCCGCATTTCTATGGGAAGCTTAGTAAATTTAGAAAAAATAGGTAGACCCAGGACTTTTTATTTACTATTCCATCATTTTTGGAAGATGGCAGTAATTACTTATATACAATTAAATTCAAAATTAGTACATTCTAAAATCTACCAAAAAATATTTGGCGACTCAGAAATGAAAGTCAAAAGGCTAAATGTTTGAAATACACGTGAGTCATAAAAGCTAATTTTTGATTTTTAAAAGTATTAATAAATTAAATTTATTGCGTACGTTAAGTTGTAACAAGTAAATTTTTTACACCTTCTATACGCACGATCTCTCCATCTCAAAACAGACCTTCAATGAAAAGTCCTTCCACCCACAGGAAGTGAGCGGTCATTGACCACAATTGGCAGAGGGGAAGGGCGCTTCTTAGAAGGGGAAGGACGACTTGTGATGTTGGATTAACCAAACACTTATCCAGTATAACTGCATTGTATTATGCGAAAAATAAATATATTTCACTCAGTTTATTGAGTTGTTCTGCTTTAGTCTTGTGACTTAACTCTACAGTACAATACATGCTTGTGATTCGAAAAAGTATACAACGTACACACACAGCGAGATAATATATGACACTTATAAAAATGTTTAAATATTGAAATTGTTCAATTTTAACGATAACTAATGTCACGCACACACAATCTGTTTTATCATGATTTTTAATACATAACATAGAATAAATTATATACAATCAGGAGAATGTATCATAAAGTTAAATATGTATTCAAAAAAGAATTTCCTCAAAGCTTTCTTCTAAATTTATACCATTTAAAACTAAGTTGACGGTGTTTTTTTATCCTTAAAATACTTCGCTTCTGGAATGGAATACACAAAGAGTTCATGTTCCATATTTTCTTTAATGCTTCCCAATCCTCAAAATGCGTTTCTCTAAATCTATTCCATTTCGTCCATTCCGTCTTCCAATTGCAAAAATGAAATTTATTTTGTAGCAGTCAAGAAGAGATTCATATTACGCTTTACATTCGCGTAAATCTTCAACAGGTTTACTGTTAGGTTCCATGTAAGAGGGAATTTTTTGTTTAATATTTATTTTCTTGTCAGGTTTCGTACTTTTGGCTTTTATTTATCATCTCCACAGACTTTCGAGGAAAACCTATTTAAATCTATGTTTTATTTTCCTTCGGAGATTTTTTTCATTATGAAATATATGCATAAGCACCAGCAAGTTATTTTCATTCATAAGATATAAACAAAATAAGCTCAACAGGAATTCTCGAAACGTGAATCCGATGAAACATACATAACGTAAAACACAAATGTATTCAAAGTCTGCACGAATTTGACTAATATATTTCTTTTCATAATCAAGTACAATCACAAGTACGCAGTTCTTCAGAATGTTTATTTTGAACCTTTATATATTTACTTTAAAATGTTTCGAAGAAAGAAATATAAGTAGTAGTACAAACATTTCAGTCACTCGGATTATGTTTATTATTTTTATTATGTGACTAAAGGAAATGTTTGTGCATATTTTGAAGAAATGTGAATGGTTATAGGATTTTTTAAATGATTACCATTGTATACAGTTTAATCTCCTAAAATCTAGGGAAATTATAGAACTAGAATAACGAGTTTTTTTTTTTTGAAGAAATCAATAAACACATAAATTCAACTGCATAATAGCTTGATTATATCTTAATAAATTTATCTAATAATTTGTAATAAATCTATGTACACATAAATATCTAATAATATCGTTCTGTATATAAGCATATTAAGGAGAAACGCGCAAAATCCATCACAAGATTTCCGCAATGCTGTTTTATCTATAGAGTTGAAAATTTGAAGATATGTTCCTTTTGCTTAGAATAGATTCATCGTTAAAACGGATTTTGTGAAAATCGAACCCCAAGGGGGATTAGGGGAGCGTTATAGACCCAAATTCCTATTTTTGATCTTAAGACCAATAGACTAAAAAATTATTGAAGTATGTTTGTTTTGTTGAGCAGAAATTCACTACACGTGAGTTTCGCAAAAATAGATTCCCAAGGAAAGTTACAAGTGTAGAAGGAGAGTTATAAATTTAAAATGCCCCTTCTTGAAATAATAGGACTACATAACTTAAATTTGACCTGGAAGTTTCTTTTACTGAGTAAGAATCCACAAAGAACAGATTTTGCTGAAATTAACAACAAAAAGGTGTTATAGAGTGTTATAGTTAAATGTCCCCATTTTTGAACATTTGAACCTACAGAATAGACATTTAGAAGGAATGTTTCTTTTGTTAAGTAGAGACCCACTAAGTTTCTTGCGATTATTAATCATCAGGGAGAAATTATGGGGAGTTTCAGATTTTTAAGTGGACATGGTACGATTTAGGTAAAAAATTTTAATTTACGGATTTTCAAAATTTTTCTGGTTACCTTCTATGTGTGTATACCATGTAAAACAGATTTCGTGAAAAAGCGAGTCATTTAATTTTTTAAGGAAAAAAACCTAAAATTTGTGGAGTGATTTTAAAATGCTACTCCTCCTACAAAAATTTACATGCACGCATCAAATTTGATTTACAATAACACCAAACTATGTATAACAAAAGCTGGTATGGGTTTTGTGATAACATGATTGGTATTCGTACAATACTTTTTATGAGTGCTTATTGAAAATTCCTTAAAAAAATGCATAAATTCTGATTTCAATAAATTTTAAGAAATACGTTTTGCTTTGATTCAAAAACGCATATCAACTTTTGTTACATGTACTATTAGCAATAGGTTAAAAAAATCAAAGATTTAGGCACAACAGAAAATGCCTTAGCATTTTAAATGAAGACAAACTAGTTATTTTATCTTTCTGGGATAAGACAGTTTAACGTTTTTATTTGCCCAAGGGATGTGAATAAAAACGAATGTAAAAGCTATCATAATTCTGCCTTTCTTAAGTTAAGAGCTTTCAAATATTGTGAGGTTATAGAAAAGTAAAGTAGGCAAAAAAATTAAATTTGATTTTTTGACCGATTTTTGTCAATTGAATCGTACTGTGTCACCTTAAAAAATTACCGTTTCGTAGCTATTAGACCTACAGATTTGGAATCTGTCAAACAGGCTTGTTTTGCTTAGTAGAGATTCGCCAGAAGAGGTTTTGCAGGAATCGAATCCGAGGGGAAGGGTCATACGGATGTAAATGATAAAGAATTTCCGCGAATGATAAAAAAATCCATTTTACGAATTAAAGTTCTGTCCTTTCCAAATCAATAGAAGAGATCTATAAGTGTGACTTTCAGTACATTTGAAGCTTAATACTAGGACTTAGCTATCAATAACAAAATAATACTTAGCCATCAGACACGAAATATTCAGAGAATTGGACGGGTAGCGTCTAGTAGGTATGCATGTGTATGTGTCTAATATAATTCGTTTCTCTCGCTACATATATATAAACAGAAATACGCCCACATAACTCTGAATTTAATAGGAGAAATAAACACATAAATATTTTACAATTTTCTCAAAGTAAACAATGATAACTTAATTATGAATATTTATATAAGCTGCCTCAAAATTCCGACACGTAAAAACACAAGTACTAGCAACACAGAACAAAATAATATTTTTCTACCATCCGGAACGCATACATATCATCCAAGCTTTATTTCTACGCCAGAGTAAAAGAAGCGGGAAATATCGGAACAATGTATGATAAACAAACAAAAAACTATTGTGTGACATTTACGGCAAGTTCTTGATTAAGTGTCTAGAGACCTTGGCACTATTGCCCGCTCGAGACTCATTTGGGCTTCACTGTTCATCAATTTTGACCATTGGCTACCTTATATGGTGACCGCTGTTTTTCTTTTCCTCTGACCTCAACCGAAGCTTCGGACCTCTCAGGAAGCGCTTTGCCATCCAATAAAGCAAGAAAAAACTATTTTTTTATCAGAGAAAAAATAATGTTTTTATCGCTTTTTTCTGTTTCAGTTTTTCGATGGAATTAAAGGTTAAAATTGCGTTTGGGGACTTATTTTCAGCTAAAGAATTGTTATTTTGGTAATAGTAGTTTAACTCTGATAAGAGAAGATTAGAACGAAGTTTCCTTTTCTGGGGGATAAAATCCAATGGAGGAAAATTAATACACCTACTTTCATTGTTTGAAATGTTCTTTAATACATATTTTTTACGAATGTCATGTAAATAATCCCTAAAATGATATAAATAAATTATATCTGGATGTGTGTTTAATTTATTCATATTACTTTCTGTTGTATTTATTTTATGATGAAAATTTATTATTTCAAGCAGCGCTGCCCCTTATATTATAATGGCGTTCCATTCAAACTTTGGGAAACACTAACGATTCAGTAGGTATATTAATGGACCAAAGTTAGCAAGTCAGCGAACCTTCCTGGGTGCTTCTGGAAACTACTGTAAAAATCTGAAAACATCACGAGCTATGACATAGGCGGACTTTTTGGGAAAGAGCTGAAAGGCAGCTGTACAAACTATAAATAGCAGTCACTTAGCTGCAACCGAGCCAATATTGCTTCGAATGCTGAAAAGTTGACAGCGATTACGCTAATAGTTATGTGTGATGGCTGTACAAGATCTAAAGCCCTTCTCTCTGAGTTTTATTTTGTGAATTTTAATGCTATATCCTGTACTTGACGGATTGTTTATCTGCAATAAGTTTAATCGCTCTTGAGCAACTGTTTTGCTCAAGACTGATAGCATAAAATCCTCGAAACCAGCGACCTACGTAACAATATATATATATATATATATATATATATATATATATATATATATATATATATATATATCTTTCCTTTCCTCTTGGTCATAGTATGACAAATTACAGGTGAAGGTTGGCTGGACGTAAAACTTGTTTAAACCTGCAATCCTGGTTCCTAAGGCCAGGAGTTTGTCATTATGCTACTGTGCCTTCTTCCTAATTTTAGTTATATTAGGTATATAACTATATGTTTATTTTTATATTTTCGTTTATATATTTGTGTATATGTATATATATGTATAAATTTATATATATATATATGTGTGTGTGTGTGTATGTATATGTATATAATTATATACTGAATTTTTTATATTGGTTTACATATATCTATATACGAGGGTGGTCTGAAAAGTTTCCGACCTAACAAAGATACAAGACAATTTTTATATGTCTTTTTTATTTTTCTACATAGTCTCCTTGTAACTCTACACACTTCTCCCAGCGATGCTCTTATCTCTGTAACCCTACCAAATTGTACTCCGCGGTTTTCTCTGCAAAATAATTGTTCACGAATTTAATTCCCTGTACATTTACGAAAATCTCTGTCCTCAGAGCACAATTTTTAGATGAAAGAACAAAAGAAGTCACTTGGGGCTAGATCTGGTGAGTAAGGCGGATGGCCAACAAGTTCAAACCGTAGTACGTAGGTTTTCGCCATGGCAACCGCTGAGGTGAGAGACGGTGCGTTGTCTTGGTCAAACAGGGTTATATTTTTCTGCAAATGTGGCCATTTTTACGCAAGTTTTACCATCAACTTGTCAAGTAATGATGCGTAGTATGCTCCTGTAATGGGTTTTTTCTTTTTGAAGATAATCAATGAAAATAACTCCATAACTGTCCCAAAAAAGTCGCCATCCCTTTCCCAGCCGAAAAGATAGTTTTTGCTTTTTTTTGGAACCGGTTCCCCTATTGTAGTCCACTGTTTAGACTGTATTGTTGTAGCATAAGGATGTGTTTGTAGGGTGTATAATGGGGAACTCAAGTTACATCTACAGTAATTAATCAGTTTCAAAACTCAGATTTATTGCGTTTAAACCACGCCAGCAGAGTGTAGGAAATGATCATTTGAACACATTTTTGGTCTAACGTGAACAAACGCGGCAGACACCCATCGCGCGGACAGTTTTCTCATGCCTAAATTTTGATTCAATATGCAACAAACACGTTCTTTTGACATGTTCATAACCTCTGCTATCTCCCTCACTTTAATTCGATAGTCATTTAGCAACATTTGGTGAACATTGGTGGTGTTTTTGTTGATGCCTTTCAAAAACAATTATTTAATGGTAGACTTTGACTGACGTCCCGTAACGTTGATGCAACAAAATTCAGTTGTTTTTAAAAAGTGCTGTCTCTACTTTTATTTTTGTTTCAGAGTCTAGATGAAAAAGTCTCTACTTAAATAAATAACGGTTTCATGATTTAAAATTATCATTAATTTTAGCTCTCGAATTCTTTCTTTTAAATTTTTGTTTTTATGGATGTGAGTTAAACTAACATTTAGGATTTAAACATCTTTTGTAACTGAATTTTTCTGGCACATATATTGTACTTTCTTTAAGTAAAAAATGATGTTCTGAGCATTCTTTTATGACTTTACGCCATTCATAGCTCTTTGATTAAAATAGGGTTTAATCATTGTTACTATCAACAACTTTTCATACGTTGCGCGATAAAACTTGCTGATTTTTCCCTGTAACAGCAGTAAAAACGTTTATTTAATTTTTTTTTTTTGAAAAACATAAAATAATTATAGTATGGTATGAAAAAATGAATCTTAAAGTGGATTTTTCGTATAAAACGGCTGAATTTATTTGGATATTTTAATAAATATTAATATGCGAACATTATACCAAACTTAAGTATTCCAGAATCTTCATTATTTTTGTTTAGTTATATCAAATTAAATCAATAGTAATTATAAGACATCGTGGCTTGAATTTCATAAAATCAATTTAGTATGTTCATTCTCAGTCTGTTTCACTATTTATATTATAATTTATCAATGAAGGAGTTGCGAAACGATTTTTTTAAAGAAATGCATCAAACGCCAAAAGCCTTTAACAAATACATATCTTAAAAGTTTCCAGATTTAAACTTCAGATTTTGTATCTGATAATAATTTTAAAAAATAATTACCTTGTTTATTAAAATATAACCCTTCTGTATATGTTAGTTTCAATTAGCCTATTTTGGAAGGAAATCCACAACATCTTCGAATTATTAACAAAATTACTTACATATGCATTTAAATGCTAATAATTTCAGTCTGATGTTGAATGGATGCATTCTATTTCATAAATGGTCATTTTTTTACTATCTAATTAATTATGCATTTCTAGTTAAATAAACTTTTTATGATTAAGTGATGTATTAAGGAAGATATATTCAACAAACTTGTGAGGAATATAATCACGTTTCTGATTATTGCTGGTGTTAATTTTCAAATATAATTTTCTTGAATTTTTATTTACCTTACATTTTTTTCAAATACTGTACATTTACCAATATAAATTCCACTTAGGAATGTTTGGAAATTAAAACAGCATACTAATATATTAAATAAATATTCAAAAACATATGCTGATGCAGTTTTTATTACTGCGTTTAAAAGTTGATTAATGCTACAGTTATATTAAAATATAAGTTTTTTGTCTTATATCTTTTCAACATCTTGATTCTTCTAGATATTTTTCCGTCCACAAAAATAGACATTTTTTAAAGAAGAGGAAAGTAATTAATGACATATTTACAAAGAAAAGAATGTTACATCTTTCACCTTAAATATGAATGTATATCTGAGGTAATATAAAATTCAATGTAAGGATTTATTATAAATATAAGGTAATGTACTAAAGCAGATGTAACTAGAAACTTAATAAATAAAAGTAATATGCTTTGGCATATTTTATTTCGTACATGAACAACCAATTTCATTAATCTCTAATAATTGTAGCCTAGTGAATGACTTTTATTGTCTCTTAATGGATTTTCAAGAAACTAATAGGAGCAGATTCAAGATCAAACTAAAAAAAAGTTTTAAATCAGTATTTATGTCTGTATTTAATCAACATTTTAAAGGAAAAATGATTAAATTCATTTTAAATTCATTCAAAGTTCTAAAAGGGAAATTTGTATTTGAATAAAACACATAAGAGGACTTTGTATTTAATTCAATTTTTCGCCAATTTTTTTATTTGTGGCAAACAGTTAATTTTTTTTAAAACGAGGTATAACTAAAAACAAATAAGTAAAAACTCTAGGGGTGTTCATATGAAAAGGTACAAAATGTCGTAACCACGTAACAATTAACATATTTGCCTGTGCCATTATTGGAGAACTTAACGAGATATCAAGTAATGCAAATGACATCTCCGGCGTGGATCGGAGCATGCACAAGCGAGAGCAGATGCTCTTATAAAGATTGACGCCCAATTGACATGGCAGTGTTAGCGAGGACATTATAGTGTTCACATTGTAAAGTTCAATAATTTATGAGCACCGAGGCGTTATTCGATATCTCATAGCGAAAGGTGTTAAATCGGCAGCAATTCATCGCTAAGGAGAGTGGGGTTTCGTTCCATGAGAACGTTTGTTCACACGTCTCCAGGTTCACCCACGTAGAACTGGTAAAGTCCAAGTGGGTGCAGGTTAATCATCGTCCCTACAGCCCGGGCATGTCATCGTGCAATTTTATTATGTTTGATCCCCGAGGAAACATCTGAAAGTGAAGCTCTTCAGCTCGTACAAGGAACTCAAAACGCTGTAAAGGACTGCGTCTCAACGAGGCCACGGGAATTCTGAAAAAAACATTTTTCAGCTCATTAATTAATGGAATCGTTGTGCTGGCATCTAAATCTAAACTTTGAATAATGTATTCCGCAGCGTCATTTCGTTTCTTTTCATACGAGTACACCTCTCCCTGTAGTTTTGAAGTATTAAAACAAACTGTGTAATAAAAATGTTTTTTAAAACAATGTTTTTAACATTTAATTTCAAATTCAGAAACAATTTACGTCTTAAATTGCGTCAAATGAAATGTTTGATATGTCATCTCGAAACTTTTAGTAAAATGAGAAACATCGGATTATGCAGACCGATATTTAATTTCTAGAGTAAGTTAAATTATTATTCTAAATTTATAAAATTAAAGTTATTAAGGAGATAAGATTCCCATATTAATTCAATCCTATATGTTGGATTTTTTACTAAACTTAATGTGAGGTTTGATTACAAATAACTAATATTCTGTACTATAATATAAGGAGGAATGTAAACTCAAACCCATGATCGATCTGCAGTAAACTTTTCATTTCTACCATTACCAAATAGAATGAAATTACTGGGAAGAAGCACTACAAATCAAAGTTGAAAAATAAGTTTATAGGCGAAGAACAGAAGGTTACATTAGAAATTTTATAAAATAAAACGTGAATATGTGTGAAATATTATTATATAACCTATATTTATTATATTAATTGCAAAACATAAAATGTTGGCATTGTTACCATTTTCAAAATTCCATAAGGTTCAAAGAATTTTTCCTTCAAACTAGCAGATAAGTTGTAAAACATATTATGCATCTTAAAACATTCAGTTTTATGCACTTTATCAAGAGATAACATTTGCTTAGAAAATTTCGTACGCAAATTGGAAAAAAAAATATTGTAAAAAAAAATTGGGTTTAAATTCTTAAATCTTATTTTTATACATAACAAAAATTCTGCCAAAAGCATATCAGATATTTCGAATTAGATAATGTTCTGTTTACTTAGAAAATCATTTAATTGATTATAAAATTGTATGCGTTTTATTTCATTTCTAAAAATTGATAACACATATTAAGATAACCAGATATAGTTTACCACTGAAAAGGTTCGGAAAAGTTTTATCTAAAAAGAAAATAATTTTATAAAAAAAGTCTGTATTATCAATTAATCTAAATTTTCAGATGAACAACTTCCATTGACGGATTATACCTGATTATCCGCGAAAATAATTTAAAATTATACCATGATGTAAAAGTTTTCAGTAGTTCCATTATGTGCCTATCGAAAACTAATCCCGAATTGGAAGACTTCTTTAACATTTTGAAAATATTTTCAATAATAGTGCTATTGTTCCATTAAAGTTCAACTTAATCGAACTTTTTTTTTATTTAACTGTATATTTAATGGTTAACTAAGTTTGCTTTTCGAAAGATTAATTCATAAAAAGAGTGGAGCATGAAAACTTTCGATCATAATGGGGATGATTGATTACATTTCAGAAAATTTCTCAGTCTCTTCACTGAGCATAATACTTATCCATAGAGCATGCCATTCTATCACGATCTCGTCAATCACTGACTAAAAAGAAGTCGATGATGAAAAAAAAAGTCAATATGTGGTAACGCAGACATCGTGTTTTGTGTGAACTTTTATTGTTGATGTTAAAAGCGTCAATTTAAAGTGGGTTTTCTTCCGATAGGTGGAATTGCTCAATGAAATATAATCATTTTTTCGAAATATATTATCTAATGGTTAAATAAATTAAAATATAGAATTCTAAAACATATGTAGAAAACAGAAAGTTGAAATATAATCTGTAAATTGAGCAAATGTGTGCTTACGAATTATATCGCCATTAATATCATCATATCAAAAACATCTCCATCTAAAAAAAAATGTTTTCAGATTCTATCGCGGTTGTTATAATTGTGTTGGAACATGTTTTATAGCGGTTTTCCATTAACGATTGCATTTCGCATCATTTGGTGACGTCTTTGGATTTGACTAAATATGTTGTTGGTATAATACGTAAAAACCAGAACATGGATTTTTGTTGCAAATATTAAAACATCCATTGTATTTTATTTAACTCGAAATGTTTGGAGAAAAAAGTGCATGCAATTTTAAATTACATGATTGTAGAAGTGTCACTAGCACACAAAAATTAGGAAGATAAAAACATATTCAAAGATGAGTTTAATGGGCTTTTTATTATTCCTACATGTTTGAAGAAAAATGTCTGTGTTTTTTTTTAAAATTGTTATTTATTGGACATACACAAGGACATGGTCCCTATATATAAAATTTTCAGAACTCTATGCTTTAAATGATAAATTTTCGATATGCTAATTACAGTACAGGGGTTGGAATAAAAAAATACGTTCAGCAAATAATAAAGGAACGTTTAATTTTTTTTACATAATTTAAGATACCGTAAATAATTTAAATTCTTTGAATGAACTCGGGACGTTGAAAGAAAGTAAAGTTTTTTTTTATGAAAGCTTGAATTATCAATTTTAAATGATCTAAAGACAAACAGCAGACTTTTCTTTTTCTTTTTTAAAAAATATTTTTTAAAAAAAGTGTTTTTACACACACACACACACACAAAAACAAATTTAACCCACATGATAAAATGTTTGGGGAAAAAGATTTCTGGTTTAAAGCAAATACTTGAAATTTTTAATGAAAAATGTATTTATTTTTAATTGAATGTAAGCCTTATTTGGGCTTATCATACTGGTAAATGAAGACTGATGTATGAAATACCTTTCAAAATACATCATTGCAGATATATGTAATATATATAGAAACATTGTTCTGTAACACTTTTAGATAAACGTTGGTTTTAAAGCGATATAAGTCATATTTAATAAAGCCAAATTCATGTAAAAATATCTTTGGGCAGTTTTCAGAAATTTTTTAGTTTCATGAGTATGCAATTGGTATTTAAAAACTTATTTATGAATTTAAATAGTAAAATGCGATCTAGAGCAATATTTGTAATGTTATAAAGTATTTAACTTCGAAAATAGTTGACTTACTGTTTGTCTAATTAATAATTGAAATTTTCGTTTGATTGATTGATTAAATACTAACGTCACACTGTTCAGCTACACGAGGAGTTTTAGCGACGAACCACGTAATTTTGAACGATGGTCAAGTGACGTGGATGACACTTGAGCTGGCACCCCCTCTCCTAACTACCACACCACACCAACGGGAGGTTGTTTCAGCTTTCGACAGATTTAACGTGCATCGCTGCCCTACACAGCGGGTCTTTCGTGGTACTGAGCTTGAACTCGTGACAAGGCAAGCCATGATCCGATACCTATACCACTCGGTATGTGTGTATGATGTAAAAATGCAATATAATTTATCCTTGCTGCATAGCTTCTATTCTCAAACTGTGGGGCACGCCACCCTTGAGGGACGCGATAACTCGACAAGGGGGGGGGGGCGCAAGCATATTGAAAACTCGAAATCGAAAAATTATTTAAAAAAAATATTTATTTTCTGAAAGTAAACAAACAAAATATTTTCTGATATAATGAAATACAAAGTGTACATTTACACTAATGTAATACACTTATAAATGTATCAGAACTATACAATGTACTTTATTGTTAATTTAACAATACTAAGTTAAGAACAAGTTTGATAATTACCAGTGGCCCCATGGGCTTATATTAACACTTATCTTGATAATTTGTACTGTGTTTATATTTAATTCCTTAACTGCCGATTAAAAGTTACGCGATTCGATCCCTAATGCCACCGTTTTCCACGTAAACGCGCGTATTTTGATGTTTTTTGGGGTAGAGGGGGAGGAGAAAAGGAATAAATAACTAAACCCTCTGAAATAAGTAAGTCCTTCGCAAACACTGGTAAGGTCATTTTATTGCATTCCAAAGCCTTCGGAATAATTTTATGGATTTCCGTGCGCAGAAACGATCGTACTTCGGAAAGTCGTATATAAGCGCTTAGAAAATTAATGCTTTGGCTGAGATAAACATTTATATACGCCGGTGGTATATAAGAGGTTAAATTTGTATATAGTGTCAAAAAGTATAGAATTATTGAAATCAACACATTGTTATTGTATGATGAGGCGATAAAAATTATGATTGAATATTGGGTCGCAAATATTGAAAGTTTGAGAATCACTGCTGTATTGTAATGGCCTTTAAACTGTGTTCTTTGAAACCCAGGGGTTTCACGAGTAACAATAGAAAATCCAAAAGGAAATTATAAATGGATACACAAAATTGATTCTCGTTCTCTATGAAGTTTACGTAGCCACGTATCTAAAGTTCATTCTAATCATTAAAAAAACTCAAAATTTACCTATACATAATAACTTAAAATTTTATAATAGTTTTTTAACTTTTATTTTAATATGAGAAAATATTAAAATGCTTTTTTTTTCTTTATACTATGTACTATCTACTAGATTGTGAATATTATATCGTTAACTGGCCCGTGCCTCATAAAATAATGTTGTGTTATTGTGCACAATGTTTTGCTTAACTAAATATTTTTCTAATAGAGAATGAACCACTTTTCATTTGCAAAACAACTACATTTAACGAGAGGGAACTACGTGCATATATATCAGTAGATTTGCCATTAAAGTCTAAAATTAAGAAAGAGCAACTTCTAAATGTAACGTTGTAATTTCATGCAAAATGCACAGGATTTCGCACACAGCCATAAAAATTCCAATGTCATTCAGAACAATGTATTAAGCGATAAATATTTCTCAAATTGAATGGCTATGAACACAGATAATTTCAGTGGGTATAGACTTCGACAGTTAGTGTAAAAAAATGCAAGTCCTTATTGTATTTATTTACAAAATATAATACACGAATAGGGGACATATGAATCATAAATTAATAATATTAATAAGATAAACTTATATGAACATTGCGTTAATATTTTTAGTAACAAATGATATCCTTTATTTTATAATTGTTTTCATATAAAGTAACTACAATATGTTAATAAACTTTAAATATTATTTTAACCCTCTCGTTCGCATTTCACGATTTCTATGGGCAGTGTAGATGTAGCAAAATTTGCGCTACCTTCTTTTTCCACGGGTATGAATATTTTCCGACTTTTTAGCTGTACAACCCATTCTGTTCTTGTTTACGTTTTCACGTATGTGTTTTTATGTTCATATTTTGATGATATAACTTTATTTTAAAACAAAAACTTTTTTACAAAAAGTTTTTGAACTCTAAAATGCGTAGATTTAATATGTAGATTTGAAATGCGTAATGAAATAATACGCACATTTTGAACCAACTTTGATAAAATAGCCATGCAGTGAGAGAATTAAGAAATATTTTTCTAAGTGTGTATGTGTGGAACTGGGTTCCTCGAAAACACCTTACAGCAGTGGTTCTCAAACTTTCAAAACTTGCGATCCAATATTCAAACATAATTTTCATCGCACCCTCTTTCATAGAATAACAATTTATTGAATTCAATAATACGATATTTTGATGCTAAATCTGCAATAGAATTTAAATATCTTGTTATATATCTATTAAGCTATACTATCGCATATAAACGTCTCGCTGAGCTAAAACGTTCTTTTTCCTGGACGTATATATTCGTCTGTCAAAAGTACGATCTTTTCTGTGCACTTTTAATGTTCCGCAGGCTTTGGAATACAATAAAAGGACAGTGTTTGCGAAGGATGTACTTATATTTCAGAGGATTTGCTTATTTTTATTCCTTCCTCTCCCCCAATATATCATATAAGCAAGCCTACGTGGAAAACAGTGGCATTGGGGAACTAATCTCAAATCTTTTAATCGGCATTCATTATAAATCGCACAAATTATCAAAAAATAAGTATTATTTTTTTATAGTGACACAACCATGGTGTGGTAATTATTATAATTATTCTTAACTTAGTATTGTTAGATTAATTACGAAATACTTTACGCAGTACTGATACTTTTATAAGTGTATTATATCAGTGCAAATGTGTATTCTATTTTTTTGTATGTCACAATTTATTTTTTGTTTGTTTACTTTCAGTAAGCTAGTAAGCTTTTTAAAATAATCTTTTGTTTTCTACTTTTCAATATGCTCGCGTCCCCCTTGTAGAGTTATCACGCCCCCCAAGGGGGTGCACCCCAAAGTTTGAGAAATGCTGCCTTACAGTTCTAAGGCTTCCGTGAATAGAAAAAAAAAACTGAAGATCACTGCCGTATAACATACGGATCAAATAAAATTTGAGGTATTTCCGCATTAGTCAAATCCTTAATTTTACACTCAATAAATTTTTTTTTGTCTTAACTTCAAACTCTAATTCACAGTGTTTTTGAATTGCGTGCTTCTACTTCACATCCATTTCCAGCCTTCAAACTACATAATCACTGATTTATCCCAATGCATTTATAAATTTTTGCAAATAGACACAAACTAATTTTCTTCCTAATATTCGACTAGATTAAGCCATACAAAACTAATTTCCAAGTCTTCTAATTAAGATCATAATCTCATTCCATAATAATATCAATCTCTTTATTCAAAAGAAAATGTCAAAACTTGCGTATTACCTGTAAATTTTGTTGCAATATCATTCACTTTATTGATAAATATTAGTCCTGACATTTGTCGAAATGTGCTTCCTCTAAATTCGTGGCGATGCACTAACGTTTCCGCATCATTTGGCGGGATCCAACTTATTCTAATTACGTCATTTAGTTAGCAGTGGCGTGAGGTAATTAGGTTAGGTTAATGCGAGAAAGCATCAATTATAAACCACGCCACGAAACTCCAGGACGGTATAAGAGTAAATTATATATCGCAGTGAATGTTTTACGATGCAACGCGCTTAATGTGCAGAATGACTGGAGAAAGTTGTAACATGTTACGTAAATGAGTGAGGACTTAATTTATTTTGGTAAAAACGAATTCGAAATAGAATTGTAGCGAAGGATGTGTCTTATGTCTTTGAATTGGGCTATAGTAATGTTATGGTTAATATCACTTTACAGAACTTTGCCCATACTCTATAACTGTCTTATCTAGTGTATTTAAATGTTTCTCTTTGCATTAAATCAGAAGGTACATTTCTTGAGTATTTATTTGCATTTCGCTAAAACTTGTATATTATATTAATAATAATGTTCGTTAAAAATTCTAGAATAATATTAAGATATCTAGATGTACTTAATTGAAAAACATAATATATAATTAAGTCCATAAATCTTTATTTTTTTAAAAAAAATGTTTTTTTTTATTCAAATGCACAGTAATACCTCGTCTTATGCTATCCCCAAACCAGAGTTACAAGATTTTCAAATCTTGTCGATTTTTCTTTTGTTTGAGTGTTTTACAACTCACTCAATCAAATGATGATATTGGTAAAGGGATTGAAGAAGTTGTCGCCTTGACAGGTCAAAAAATTTAGAAGTGGATAGTAATGGCGTTCAGGAACTTTTGGATTCCCATAATTGGGATATGACAATTTTTTTTTTGATGAACTTATATAAATGCCTGAATGGAGCAAGACATTTATATAAGTTCATTTTGAATTACCCGATTCAATCAGGAGATCGAATGACGCTTGGGAATTTGACAGAATGTATCAGTTTATTTAAAAAAAAAGTTACAAATCTTAGAAAATAAAGACTCCAAAGAAGAACATGTTTTTTAGCAAAACAAGGAATAAAAAATTACTAGTAGTCTACGAAGAAATGTTATGGGAGAAAAAAGATATTAAATCAACAGAGACTATGTTGTTAGATTTTATGAAAAATTTTATATCAAAAATAACTTCGTTTCGCAATTTTGTATTTGTGTTATCAATTTTTCCAAAAAGAATGTTTTCTTTCGTCTTAGATTCCAGCTAAAAATAATTTATATGTTTTATATGGGAAATTATACCATGTGTTAAGCGAAATCGACTTACGTGATTATCGCTCAATCCCACCTATCACGTAAGTTCGGGGTATTATTGTGCATTGCGAAAAATATCTAGCAATATGTTTATCTATTGAAACCATTGTCTCTGTTGTTAAGAGCTCGAATTATTTGCTAACTATTGCAATGGCAACACTTAATGCCAATAATTCAACATATTTTCATCGCAAACATAAATCGACCATATATTAGTGTAATCTTGCTGCAAAAACTCTGAACTACTTTAGAGATGCTCTTTTGTAACAAAATTAATGGTTCCAGAATTCGGGACAAAAGGAAATATACTTACTAAAAATTACATTACTTTTGTATATATATATATATATATATATAATGTTTGTGTGTATGTGTGTGTAAATGTTACATAATACTGTCAAATGTGTGTGCTTTCGCCTGGTTTTTGACTTGTGTATAAGTCACTTGAAAGGCCCAGTGGTAGCCTGTCGCGCCGACACAGCACATGACCTGGTTATATTCCCGGGTTGGGCAAGGTCAACACAGCATTTCATCCTTACTGCAGTAGATCGATAAATGAGTACCAAGCTTTCTTGGGGACTTAAGCACTGGGGATCTCGCTTCAGACTGCCCAATTGTTCAAGACATCTACTCATGGACCTCAGCGCCCAATAGTCGCGTATATGGCGTGGCCGGCCCTGGCCTTCATCGCTGTTGCGCCACTAAGTATAGTCTTATAAGTCACTTGAATAAGCCTTTTATATATATATATATATATATATATATATATATATATATATATATATATATATATATATATATATATAAGAAATATGTATTATATATCAAAAACAAGAAATAATAGATAAAGAACATAACAAGAAATAGCGTAATAAAAATATAAAAGCTGAACATGAAGAACAAAATTATAGAGAAATAAAAAAAACTACAAAAAAGAAGAACCTAGCGAGTCAGAAAGCAATTTCGGACTTAGGACCGAATAAGTGGGTTAAACTAGTTTGAAGGCGCCAACCTTCCCCCTTTGCAACTCGGTAGGAAAACCAAATAAAGTAAAATAAACAAAACTTCAGAGTATGGATAACTCAGAGAGCATGATAAAACCACTCACTACTATTATGTAACAAACTCTCCCAAACTCTTAATGCAGAAAAATCACAAAACAATTAGATAAGAAAAGTATCTTTTAAAAAATAATTTAACAAAATTTCTTTACTCACAAAGCTTTTACGAAGAGAATCAAGCGTCTTGCCATTAATGAAAATCAATTATTCACCAAGTTAAAAAATTCGAAAATACATAAACACATCTTTTGAGCTGACTTTTAAACCAGCCAGCAAAGACAGGTATAAAATGACGACAATCAAATATGGTAAAATTTGAATTGGTTGATTGTCAAAAATGTAAATTTGCTAGGCTCTAATTTGGTTGGTTGTCAACAATGTGTAAGATGTTCAAGATGTGTGTGGAAAAAATGTAAACTGTGATATGAGTGTTATTATATAATCTTCACAGAAAGACCACTAACATGCTGACTTTGAAATCCTATTGTAGTGTGGTGGTTTTGGAATTCGATGTTGCAAGACGGTTAATGTATTTGTGATGAATATAAGTTCTTAAGAAATTAAAAGGGTATTCATGATCAAAACAACATTGAAAAAATTTGTTTATATTATTGTATTTATCTATTTTGTGGGTAGTTAAGTTATCATTTCTAAATAAAAAATTCAAAATTATATTTCTGTAAATTGATATATGTAAATTACTATTCCATACGGGAATTTTAATTATATGGAACTTAAGGTATGTGACTACCCCAAAATCCTCGGTTTGGAGAAAATTTTCGATTTTTTTTATGTTTTTATATTATAGACCATACTCTTAAGATTCCAAAAATACTTTATTTTAGTTCCTACGATATTTAGAAGCTAAGTTATAGCTTATTTAGTAAACCGGAAATGGAATTTTCAAAACCGGAAATGGGTGTTTAAAGAGACATAAAAATGTAAACAAAAAGTTTGAACGTCTTTTTCGTGACTTTTAAGCAATATAAATATCTAATATTTATGGTAAATATAGATCAACGTATCCTTTACTTATTTATTAAGTATCCGTTACTTATTTTTTTAATCTGGCAACTGTTTTTTTTAATTCAAGCTTGTTTTACTGAATTTCAATAGTAATATCGTTTATAGTTTGTTTACATTGTTCATTCTAAAGCGTTCTTCTTAATTATTACTTACTTTTGATAATTTTTCAGTTAATTCATTAATTTTCATTTAATTTTAACGTTTTATTTGATTGTGAGTAATTTCGAAAAGCCGAAAGCTAGATCGAAAGTATCTAGAAAGAGAACATTTTATGGTAATAGGTTTACCAAGTTAGCACTTAACAGTAATAATAGTACGTCTATAAGTGAAGCGAAATTGAGCACTTTTGACTGTTTTCATGTGCCTGAACCTGAATTTCATGGTTCTACAGGAAATAGAATTAATAATTTCCAAGCTTTGATGAGAATTAATTCAATCTTGTGTTGTCCGGAATGTTATGCAACTGGATTGAAACTGGCAGAAGATTCTAAGGAAGGACTTTGCTCTAATTTGTGTGTGGCTTGCAGTTGTGGGTTCATGACTGGCTTTACTTCTACTCCTAAAGAAAATAAGAAATTCTCTCTCAATACTTTATTAGTATTTGGATTGAGATTGATTGGCAGAGGATTCACAGCTGGTAAGAAGTTGTTATGCACTTTAAATTTGCCATGCATTTCTAAAAATACCTTCAGAGCTCATGAACTCAAACTGCTGGAAGGAGTACAGTTATGTTCTGAAGAAAATATGAAAGCTGCATCTAAAGAAGTGCAAAATTTAAAAAAAAGTACAACTTGTGGTGTTTCGGTAGATGGCTCATGCCAGCGGAGAGGCCATATGTCACTTAATGGCTGCGTTTCAGTTATTTCCATTGATACGGGAAAAATTTTAGATCTGGAAGTAATGACTCAGTATTGTAAAATGTGTGAATTGAATGTGAAACGTGAACATGTATGTTCAAATTATAAAGGATCCTCTGGAAACATGGAAGCTGTTGGAGCTTTTAGAATTTTTGAAAGGTCACTAATCAAACGAGACCTGCAATACACCGAGTACTATGGTGATGGTGATTCCAAGGGATTTTTACAAGTGAAGGATATATATGGTGAAAACAGTGTCACAAAACTTGAATGTATAGGACATATACAAAAAAGAGTAGGCTCACGTTTAAGGAAACTAAAAAAGAACACCAAAGGACTTGGTGGGAAGGGGAAATCAACTGATAAGTTTATCGATAAACTGCAGAACTATTATGGGATTGCCATCCGCAGCAATGTTTAGTTAGGAGAGGGGGGTGCCAGCTCAGGTGTCGTCCACGTCACTTGACCATGGTTCAAAATTACGTGGTCCGTCGCCAAAAGCCCTCGTGTAGCTGAACAGTGCGACGTTAATATTCAATCAATCAATCAATCAATCAATCCGCAGCAATGTTGGATGCCTCGAAAAAATGCAATCTGCTGTAATAGCTGCCTTTTTTCACTGCTGCTCTAGCAATCAAAATCCCATGCATGGGCAATGTCCAACAGGGAAAGACAGCTGGTGCAAATATAAACAAGCATTAAGTGATGGCAAAGTATATGTGGACAAAACAGCAGGCCTTTCAAATTACGTGATTAAAGTGATAAAGCCTACCTATTTAGCACTCTGTGATAAGGATTTACTAAAAAAATGCCTCCATGGCAAGACTCAAAATAATAATGAAAGCTTTAATAATGTATTGTGGTCTGTTTTGCCGAAAGAAATTTTTGTTCATAAAAAAACTTTGTTTTTGGGTTCATACATGGCTGTCCTCTTATATAATTCGGGTTATTTAAGGCTATTGCCTGTATTTAATTATTTAGGTATAGGAATTGATCCAACGACACTTAAAAACTATATGGGAATTGACAAGGAGAGAATTCAAAAATCGAAACGCCAGTCATTACCCTCAACAAAACTCTCCAGAAAAAAACAAAAAGCCAAGAAAAAGTCCAAATTAGCTAAAACTGAAGCTAAAGAGGGCTTAAGCTATAAATACGGGGAGTTTTGAAAATGTTTAGTGAGTAGAAAAGTAATTATTTTGAGTTAAAATTATTAAATGTGTTTTACGAGAAACTGTTATTAAATATTTTTATTCACGATAAAGCTCACTACACAAAATATTGTTAAGATACTAAATCTAAATTTTCAGAACATGTTTTATATAGTTATATCTGTGTTATGAATCAAAATCTAATCTCTGTGTATATATTTATGTACTTTATTGCTTTTTTATGAAAGAAAAAGCATTAATTTTTTAAAAATTTTAGTTTTTGCATAAAATTTGGCATATTTAAAAAACTTTCAAAAACATTACAATTTTTTTTTATTCCTATCACAGATAAAGATGTTGTTTATGTACTCTATAAATATTATTTAAATACTTTTATTAGAATTTTGTGTACAAGATTTGTCGTAACTGCAATTTTTCACCAAAATTTCGGTAAAAACAAAAAATTGTTATAGTTTACAAAACTCTCCAGAAAACAACAAAAGGGTAAAATAAAGGTCAAATTAGCTTTACATGAACCTAAAAAGAGCTTGAGCTATAAATATAGTGAGTTTAAAAAGTGTAAAATTAGTAGAAATTTTTTCATGTAGCATTAAAATCTTTAAATGCATTTCCTGAAAAACTATATTTTTCAATTTTTATCTTCACGGTACAGTTCACTACAGAATTTCTTTTTAAGATAATGACTTGAAATTTTTAGAAAATGTTTTATTTAGTGTTATCTGTATTCTAGACTATAGTCTAATCTCTGTGAATATATTTATTTATTTTATTGCACTTTTTGTGAGAAAATAACATTAGTGTTTTGTAAAAAATTGAGTTTTTGCATAACAATTGACATATCTCAAAAGCTTTCAGAAGTATTTACAAATTTTATAGCTATCAACACAGATAATGATGTCATTTATGTACTGTATAAATATTATAAGAATATATTAATTAGAATTTTCAATACAATCCTTACCGCAACTGCAATTTTTCACTAAAATTTCACTCAAATTTCCCAATATATTTCCAAAATTACTTTTAACTTTGTAAGAACTGTATTGGAATTCTTACTTTTATGTCCCATTTCAAATAAAAAAAGGTTTATTTAATTGAAATTTTATATATTTCAAAAAAAGTGCTCCGAAGGTAGTCACATACCTTAAACGAATCTCTTTTGTCAAAAATGTTACTGACTACATTATTGTTAATAAGATGCAAGTCTAAATCCAAGAATTCCACCATATTAGAGTTGAAGTTAGTTTTAAGGAGCTTGAGATAATCAGGGTAGAACGTAATATTTGGTTTGTATTCACTATTTTTACCAAAAATTATTATATCATCTATATAACGATAAATTAAGTAAGAATCATTTACAACATGATCTATTTAAAAAAAAATGTAAACATAGGTTCGTTAAACAATTACTAGCTGGACCACCGTGCGGTAATCCTTTGATCTGTTTATAAAGATTCTGATCAAAAAAAAATGCAATGGAATTATCTTTTAATACGAGGTTAACAAGAATATCAAATTTTTCTTTTTTCATTGAAGTATATAATTCATATTTATCATAAATTAACCGTATAACCTTAATTACATCGTCAATATCTATAGAATTAAAAAGGTCCTCGAAATCAAACTCATGCGTAGAAAAATTAACATATCCTTAGTAACTCTAGCAATCTCTAAGCTATTTTTAATTATTGCCGTATTTTGTAAATTATCAATTAGATTTTGAAGAATAGATTGTAAGATCTTCTAGACTACGTGATATATGTATTGTATCCATTAGTGATACTACGGAATATATATATATATATATATATATATATATATATATATATATATATATATATATATATATATAATATATAAATATATATATATATATAAATATATATATATATATATATATAGCTGTCAATCCCATGCAACATTATTATCAAATAAATAAATCAGAATATATAATACTATTCAGAAATAATTAGATTTCGATGTAATTTTGGCAGTTTTAAAAATACATCAGTGATTTTAAACTCGATAAACTGTTTTGAGAGCTTTTGATGCATTGTGAAATCCAGCATAAAATACATAAAATGTGAAAAATATATTTTCATTACAAAAAATTCCATGCATTTATTTTCACAAAGAATGTAATCTGTTTACGTTAAATTTATATTGTCCATAGTTATACACTACGAATATAAAATAAGAGTTTTTTGAATAAAAAGAAAGGAATAGAAGTGAAAAAAGACAAAAAATGGTAGCATAAACATTAAACATGTTACATTGTATAAAGGGATAAATATTTTTTTTGAATCAATCTTTCCTTTTTAGTCTACTTGTTTTTCTTTATGTGCTTGAGTAAGCTTTAAAAAATCAATTACAAACTAGATTTTTTACATGGTAAAAATAAAGTTAAATACATAGTAAATGCATTTTAATTACATTAATTAATTATAATGTTTCAGTAAAGTTGCTGTTTGAAGAAAAATATATAGAGTAAAATTTCTTTTTTAAAATTTCATTCACACTCTAGACAACAACAGCAATTTATACTTTATTTTGCTCGGAATATTTCTAATATAATTTGAAAAAAAAAGTTTTAAAAAAGCTGCAGAGACTATTTTTATCATTTATGTTGAATAATAGTGTAGTTATGAAATTTCCTTTGAGGTTTTTTTTTCTTTCTAATTTTCTTTATTTTATGTCATTTTAAAGCCATGCACTCATTTTGCGGATATCAAGAGAAATAATAACATTTCTAATTGTTTCATTCTGAGAATTTTTTTTTATTATTTTGTACAGCTATTCTAACAGTTAAATTTCAGCTTTTTGAATAAAATCTAATGCCGTTAAACATTTATTTTTTTATTTTTTTAAATATTCTTTTCGTGCATAAAACAGAAAAGAATCAAATATCTTTTACATTCTATGTATGTATACTTGTAACAAGATTAAGTAATTTGTAATTCGTATCATAAAAACAAATGATAAATGGGTACGTATTTTTGTTTACAATATCAATTTTAAATTTTGATTTTAAAATTCATAACAGCTGAAACCCAAGTGTCATAAGGTAGCTAAATTTTAGTTCATTATAATATTTTTATTGACTTGCCCGTTGTCGTCATTGCAAAATATTTTTAGAGTAATTCTAAAAAATTATTCAACTATATTTATAAAAAAAGTATTTTTTTTTTACTGAAACTTGTTATTTTCATCACTTTTAAAGGATATTCTATCAAAAGGAAACTACGATATTTGAATAGCAATATATTTAACATACTCTTTCCTGACTTATCTCATTTTAATATTTAGATATATTCGCAGTGAATCAGCTACTCAGAGGACATGAAACTAATGCAAACTATTTCGATAGTAGTATCAGTAAAGCATAATATATTCTGTTTGAGTACCAATGCAAGTCACAAATTTTAGTTTGGAAACTTAAATATAATCAGTGAACATAGTGTTTCCTATTTTCAAGTATTCAGATAGAAGGTGTAATTCAATGTTACCGGATCTAATTTTAAGACTTTCTGTTGCACCAGTTAAGGATTCGTGAACAATCTTGGGAAAATTGCGTTATGCAAACATGAATATGGTGCTTAGATTCACATCCGTATTTTCAAAATGTGGCATTCAAATTAAAATTCCAATAAATGAATAAGTTATATTTCCAAAACATGCTCTGAGATATGCTTTGTATAATCGTTTGACTTTATGTAGAATGCATTCATGTTTTTATAGAAAACGGGCACATACAATGCAAAAGAAGCTCAAGACTATTTTGGCATGATTATTTTAAGTCATAAAAAATTACTATCACAATATAAATGAACAACGGTTTTTGATTTTAAAATAATAGTATTCGGTTTGAAAAAAAGAAAATTAAATTGTTCAACTAAAAATGATATCAATAAATATTTTTAAAATGTACAATACATGAAATAAAATGAATGACAAACATAAAAAAATATTACAATTTAAAATGTTGAACTCCTCAGTGTTATTTTTAGAATTCAGCTGTTTTGTGTTTGTTTTTTGCATGTATATAAAATATTCAAACCTTATTTACTATTTGTATGAGACAAAGTATGACATAAAATGCCCATTAAAGTCTTTGACACATTTAAAAAAATTAAAAACTATTATATGTGTGTTTCCACATGCATTCAAATTTAGTCTTTTTAATATGTTTATCGATGCCTTATGGTCATGGGTGTAAAATAATTTTGAAAGGAGCAGACGTAATCTTAAAAATAGCTACTTTCATACACTTTATAAAACATACAATTTTATAGCTTAATTCTGAGACCAGTGCTAAATCCTAGCAGTTAGTCGGATATACAAAATTGTTGAAATTAACTTAGCTTCAGTTGTAGATCCTTGTTACGATTCTCCTCGAATCCTGATAGCTTGGTCAGCTCCAAAGGTATTTACTTCCACATTTCCTGATGAATTCTGTGACGACTATGAATCTCCGGAATCGCAACCCTCCTGTCCCAGTTCACTTTTCTTATTACCAGATTCCACACTTAACAATCAAATGTTAACCATTAACTTCTCATACTCAACGTCGAGGCTTAAACAGTAGTTAAAGCTGCATAAAATTAAGTCATCTCTCACGGAAAGCGGTTTTTAAACTAAAATCAGAGTTAAAGCTTCTCCAAGATCTCCAAAGCTTCTCAAAGATGATTAGTAGAAGAGCCCAAATTGTACCCGCTACATGTACCCGTTACATGTTACCAAATTCTACCCGTTACCGTAACCTGTTACCCGTTACATGTACACTGTAAATTTAGAGTATTTTAAGTAAATGCAGAATAAATATATATCAGGCTTCTTATTTTATTTTTAATTAATTTCTATAATTTAAACTTGCTAAAAAATCCATTTGCTACTGAAAAATCTATATTTTTATTTAGCCATATTAAATAAAAGGAGAAAACATGCTCTGAAGAATTATTGTGTTTCATTCCTTATTTCAATACCTTAAATTTTTCACTTTTTCAAGAAGAAATAATGAACCATTTTTATTATTTTATCTATAAGATGGCTACCTTACCTAATATGTTATATGCATTTTAATTGAATATCAGTAAAAAATTTACTGTTTCTTTATCAACTTGTTTGTGAAATTAAAAATGTAAGTAAAGATTTTGATAAAGAATGGTGACTCAAGAAAGAAACTAACTTGCATGCATCATATTTCAAATTTTAATTTAAAGAACAATATCATTCGTTAGTAAAAACAGTGCACAAGTTATTTGTGTAGAATATTTCTTTGTATGGAATTCCGAAAAGTAACATTGTTTCTTTATCTTAAGAAACATTGAGATTATAAGTAGAACACTTTATTTAATTACTTCGGTACAAATAGGTAAGAAATATTAAAAACAATATATATTTTTTTATTCTTTTTGGATGTAATAGAAGATGAGAAATAGTTCTATTAAGAAAGTTATTTGAGTGTAACATTAGACATTTTTTTCTGGAATAAAGATTGAAAACGTACAAAAAAATATGAAATATTTAAAAAAACAATTCTCCTTATGTTTAACACATAAAATAAAAATGTGTCTAGGATCTTAAGGAATATTTTATTCGAGTTATTTGATGCGTTTTCATTGTCAATGTCTTGATTATTTATAAAAGACATGCTACAGAGTAAGTGCTGATGGACTTTATATTTTTGAAGAACAATAATGTGACATATGAGATGGCACCCTACATCATAAACTTCAACAATGTGAAATATTTGAGGCTCGACAGATTTAACTCTCTTCAACCCTCTATACGTAACATATTTAGTGTCAACATAATTCGAACTCATTTGGTGACAGAAATATTACCTATTAAGACTTCCCGACTATGACTATTTGAGTGCCAAGGCTCCATACCATTATTAAAGAAAAATATTCATTTTACGTAAAACAGACTATCTACACATTTAAACTAAACCCAGTGCACAACAACAGCCCATGAACGTTAATGCCTACTGTGCCTATCTCAGATTCCTTGAATTTAAGAGCTGTGGTGCATGTCAGGTGTTCTGGTAGGGGGTCAGTCTGACGTGAAAACTCCCAGTGTTTGTTCCCAAGCAAGCTTGGTACTCATTTATCCACTTCTGAAGGGGTGAAAGGCTAAGTTGGCATTGCTCAACTCGGAGTTTGAACCACGAATCAAGGCCTGAAAGTGTGATACACTACCACTCAACTACTACGCAATGCGGTTATTTAGATCATGGAATAATGTGGGGCAAAACAAGTTCCTATTCTTATAGTTTGCTAAAGTCTAATCCATTTGAACACTTTTCAGCTTACGATGTTTTAAAACAAGTTTCCAAATTATGTATATCAATTGGTACGTTTATGTGCAAGTTTTGTTAACAATATACGGTGATTCAGTAGTGTCCGAATAATCGGTCGAATGCATCCGAGTTTGTAAAAATTCCGGTTTATCGAGAATGGGGATGAAAAAGAATATACACATTAGAAAATATTGCACTTTACTTGTATGTATTGTTTCATTGGAAGTACAACATGAAATAAATTGCCAAAACAACCTTAAGCGAAGGAAAAATACATACTTTATGAAGACATAGAGTATTTACTACATGAAAATGAAGACTAATGAATACATAATATATCTTAAATTTACCTGATTAGATACATCTCAGAAAAAATACTTTATGATGGAATAAAGCTGTCTGTAATGAAAATTATGTAGCCAACTTTGCAAAAACTAGCAACTTTTTTTAGCAAAGAAATGCGTAATGTCCCGTTGTCTTCTATCTCTGCATTTTACTGCTTCTTCATGAATATGGAATGTGACAGTAAGTCATTTAATAATGCACTTTGCTGTGTTCAAGATACTGGAGGATTTTTTCGGTAGCCTTTAGTCCCTCATTATGTGATATTTTAGGAGTTTTTATGGTATCCTCCACGTTAGCATCTTCATTATTTGTCCAGCATTTTTCCATTGATTGTGACAGCAGTGAAAGTTTTTGTATCAGACATAATGTCTTGCTCAGTATCGCTTTGAAATCACTGTTCGACATCATTTTTCAACCTCCAAATATGCAACCGAGTTATCCAGACAGACGGATTATCGATGACTGTGTATTTGGGACGCTATAGTGATATTATTTTGTAAGCTAGTCAATTTTCTTTGGAACAGTTCAAACACGCACTTTATATTCACCTGGCTATTTAAAAATAAATATACTTCCACGTGAAATCAATATTTCTTGCGTGTGCAAGATTAAAGAATTTTGAAAGTTCAAAGTTATTGAATACAAGCAAACACATTTTTCAGCACGAAAAAAGAAATAATTAATGAGTGAGAAAGATATTTCGAATTCATGTGTACAATATCACGCATCTTTTTAGAATAATTTATTTAACTATAAAAAGAAAGAAAAAAACATCTTACTGGTTATCCTAAGGATGCTATCATTTCTAGGCAAGAAAGAGATGAGAAAAAAGCAGCAAGAATACATTCGAAATTAAATGTTTCTTTCAGAGTGCAAAAAGTAACAAAGTCTCATGCGTGTTTCTTCATAATTCTAGATACTTTTTTTAAAAATAATTTTTCAGAATCTTCCATTAAAAACTCTGAAGAAATTTCTTCTTCACCCTCTAATTACGGTACTTTCCCAATAGTTAATGCATTTTTCATAACGGTTTGAAAAAGAAGAATCGAATGATATAAATGAATGAAGAAAGGACATTCCATCCAGAGAGCTATATTTAACATCTGTCCCTGTTGCCACCCCAAAGCTCAAAAGTTAATTACAAAAATCCACCACCGTAATGTGAATGGTGTGCACGTTTTGACCATTTGCAACCACTGTAGTGCGAGACTTTCCTTATAATAGTGAGTGGTGAAAGTTAAGATTCTTAGTGAAAACACTGATTTCTTATTCTAGGAATCTTCTTTCTTCCTCAAAAAAGTCCCTTTTTTTCCTTACTATACCCCTCACGAATGAAGATTGATTTTTTTGTACTTATTTTTTTCCTAGGGTACGGAGTCAATTATTACGAAAGGCTGGACCTACGTGCTCGAGTATGAAGAGCGAGGAATTAGTTCTGACTTGCCTACAAGCGAAGCTCTGTTTCTCTTCATTTCAGCTATTTTTTTTCTCGGCTAAAATTGCAGACACAAGAAGTAGATGAGGAATTAAAGGATTAAGCTTATTTGATGTCAATCTGTTCGGATAATGGTGGTTTATTGGGAATTTTCACTGAGATTATGAGCTAACTGTGAATTTTTTTACATTCTTTGTATCGTATCAAGTATAAGTTTTGTTTCGGTAATAACTCTAAACAGTTTCGGCTAGAAGTATATTCTTATCTTTGAATATATACTTGAAAAGGTTATTTATCAACATTATTACAAACTCAGTTCTAAAGTTAAAATGATTTTGGATACAGTTTTTAAAACTTGTTAATTATCATGTTTAGCGAATTTTTTGAGTATTAATATTTTTAATAAATGTGTTTTTTTAGTTGTATTTTTCAATATGTTAATATTTCTGACCGTTTTCTTCAGTTTGAGGAATTTTTTAAATAATATTTTATATCATTTTATGGGTTTGTTTGATATACTTCTCAGAAACTTTTAGAAAAATATAGCAACAATTAAAGAAAAAACTCTAAACACACATACGTATAACACAATAAAAGGAAAGAATATTATTCTTCCATGTATGATAGAAATTCTTACAAACGGTTAGCTCAAAAACTCTGACTAAAAAGATCTGAAAAAAATTTAAAGTCCTAGAGAAAATTAATAAACTATTTCGAAAAGTTTATATAGTTTGATTTTTTAATACGGATATGTAAGTATTGCTTTTTTAATAATTTTTTTGTTAAATCGAACGATTGTTTGATTTTTTAAAAAAAATCTAAAGGGATTTGTTTCATAAAAGAGCATCATTTATGTAGTCGTGTAGTTGATAAATTGGCTAAATATAGATATATTTATAAGGGAAAAAACATTTGTTAAATGAAAACTATAGTATTTAAAATATATATGTTTATTAATATTTTTACTAATTATGTTTTTCATTTATCTCATTCGCCTTAAGGTATCTGATTATGTTCGGAACCATAATTTTAAAAAAACGCATAAATGGATAATTTTCATGATATTTAGTGTCTTTTAGATTAAAATACATGTTTAAATTTGTTTTAATGACATTTTGACGAAAAACACTAATTCAAATACAGTATTTCGGGTTAAATACAGTATTTCGGGTTACAGTATTAGTACGTTAACTTAGAATAACATTTTTTTCAAAATGTTCCCCTTTCGTGAAAAATGCTTCTATTATAATAATATTTTGATGGTATATAGCTGAAACCTCTGTACAGAGGCTCAACTACGATCTTTGAAAAATTCACATTATTTTCAGAGTTACAAGCAATTGAAAACTTTATCGGCGTTTTTTTCTTAAAATTTCTCACCTCTGGTGTAAAACATGGATAAACTCACTTCTAAGATATATATTTCAAAAACTCTAGTTGAGCCTCTGTACAGAGGTGTAAGCTATATACAAGCAAAATATTATTATAATTGAAGCATTTTCATAAAAGGAGAATATTTGGAAAATGGGTCATTCTATTTTAATTTTTTTGTCAAAATATTGTACTTAATAACTCTTTATTGTAAAACTATTCTTAACACAATTGTACATACATTTTCTAATATAAGTGACGCTAAATATCATACATATTATCCATTTATAAACTTTTGCAAAATCATGGTTCCGAACGTAGTCAGATACCTTAATACACTATTCAGTATTTCTTTTATGGATCAGTTAGTAAATTCATTATCATGGTAATCCTTTTTGCATTATAATCCTCTCACTATGCATCCCGCGATTTCTACGGCTATGCTTCTTTCTGGCTATTAAGCTGTACAACTTATGCTGTTTTGTTAGTGTTTTTATTTAAGTTTTTATGTTCCTATTTTGATGATCTAATTCTATATTTTAAAATAAAAATTATTTTACAAAATTTTTTTGGTATATTTTAACTCTAAAATGTAGACTTATCATGTAGAATTGAAATACGTAATAAAACCATACGCAAGTTTTAAACCTATTTTGATAAAATAGCTACCCAGTGAGAGGGTTAAGTCTATACTTCCATGTTTCTTTTAAATTTCCTTAAGTATATTTTAATCATTTAGTATTTAATTATCTTTTTAATAAGTTTTGAAAGATCCCTATTATTTTTTAAGTATTTTAGAAGATATGTATGCTTTATTATTAGAAAAATAAATATTTATCGTTGAAAGCACCTAAATATTAATTTAATATTATTCAGTTCAAAATTTTCTTTTTATCGAAAAATATCCTTTAAACATAATTAAAAATTATTAGTGTAAGTTAATGATCAAGAGCACTGCATGACATATTTTTTTCATAAATTCAAATAAAAATATTTAAAATATTTCGTTTAGAAAAGTGTCTTTATTGCAATTTTATGACATTGTTTAAACTTATATATACTTATTATATTACGCATAAACTAGTTTCTTTTTGTATGTTTTGAAAATTAAAATTTTTGTTTTTGGAATATCCAAATCTAAAAATATTTATATATATTATTACTTGTTTTTTTATTATTTACTTTACTACATCATCATAAAATTACATATCACAGTAAATGATTAAATATATGCATCATTAATTATTGCCATATTAATTATTTGTGAAATGATTGCATGTCATTATTCTGGAATAATGCTTTATCAATTTTTGTTCATTGTTCTGGATATTGATGCAATTTGAGTTTAATGTAAGTGACAATTAAAAGCTCTTTAAACACATACAATTCTACCGATAATAATAATTCGCTAACGGTGTGCATCAGTATTCATAAATTAAATGTCAATCCATTATTAATATTCCAATTAATTGTATGACAGTTAATTAATACATAAACTATTAATCGGGAGGAATACGGATTATGTCATGAATTACATATACGTATATCTCCCCGTACAAAATCTAAACTGCAGTATTCGAGCTGCATTAATGTATGTGTACACTGATATTGATTGCAAATACATTTACATTTTACATACGATTAATATTTTCATCCCCTTAATATTAAAAACTATACTTTTTTTGAACTCTTTAAATATTATAAAACTAATCAATGCTGTAATAAAATAAAATCGGAAGTTAATATATATATATATATATATATATATATATATATATATATATATATATATATATATATATATATATAAAAGAAATTTGAAAATATATTAAAAACAAGAAATAATAGATAATGAACATAACAAGAAGTAACGTAATAAAAATATAAAGCTAAACATGAAGATACAATATGTAGAAAAATACAAAAAAGGAAGTACAAAAAAGTACCTAGTGACTCAGAAAGCAATTTCGGACTTAGGACCGAATAAGTAGGGTTTAACTAGTGTGAAGGAGCCAACCTTCCCCCTTTGCAACTCGGTAGGAAAAACCAAAAAAATAACAATTCAAAATATGTAAAAACTCACAGAGAGCATGATAAAACTCCTGACTACTACTCTCCAAACTCTTAATGCCGAAAAATCTCAAAACAATTACGTAAAAAAAGTAGAAAAATCCTTAAACAAATTACGTAAGAAAAGTATTTTCAAAAAAGAATTTAACAAAATTTCTTTACTCACGGAGCTTTTTCCAAAAGAATCAGCATCTTGAAATTAATGAAAATCAATTATTCACCGAGTTAAAAAATTCGAACATACAAAAACGCATCTTTTGAAATAACTTTTAAACCAGCCAGCAAAGATAGATACCAAAAGAGATAAAAATCAAATATGGTAGGCTTTGATTTGGTTTATTGTCAAAAATGTAAATTTGGTTGGTTGTTGAAAATGTGTCAGATGTTCAGGATGTGTGTGGAAAAGATGTAAACCAGTGTTTCTCAAACTGTGAGGCGTGCTCCCCCTGGGTGGCGCGGTAACCTTGCGAGGGGGGCGCAAGCATATTGAAAATAAAAGGATTAAATAATATTTTTTTGGAATGAAGTAAAACAAAATGCTTTGTGACATAATAAAAAATACACATTTAAATTGATATAATTTATTTTTATCATCTGATGATCATCAAAAAAAAAAAGATTCCGCTTCAAACGTTCATTAGCCATCTTTGATCCTAAAACCAAATTAAAAGAAATATTTTGTTTGCTTTGCTGCAATTCCACGATGAGATATTTTTTTATTACGTCTCTTTTAACCTAAAATATTACTTTAGCTGACCTTCGAACTTACTGGTATGGTTATCTCCGTCGTATTTTCAGAGAAGTTGTAAATAATATATTTCTGTTTCGCCTTTTTCCATGTGAAAGAGTTTTATGATATATAGATAAGCATATTGAGAGGGAGAGCATTTTGAAGAATTATTTGGCCAAGATTTATTTTTGAGTAATTGAAACATATAATGCATAATGAAAAACGTTTTACAAAATTATTGCTTAAAACACATGCTACACTTTCCCCATGAAAAATTTTGTGGTTTTGATTGCAGTTTTGTGCGACTCATTATGGTTTATAAATGTAAATGAGCAGAATATTAAAAAAATGAGCATCTGTGATTCCTATTGACATAAATTGAAACTGATCAAGCTATTGAAGAACCTACTGAAATAATGCATATTAATCAAGATAGCGAAAGTAAATATCAGAAAAGCGTTAGACATGAAACGTTTGAGTTTATTTGAAATTTTCAAATGCTGTCTAAAGATCTCTATGAAGCCATAATGTAGCACTTCGCCTTGTCAAAAAGACACAAGGAAGAAAAAGTTCAAAATGCTATTTGTAGATCATCAAACTACAGAAAACTACAAAAAGGTGAACAAAATATGACAGTTTTGCTGTGGAAAATAACGTTCCTCTGTTGTTAGCTAAAAGTGTCTGTGATTTACGTCCTTTATTAAGGACACGCATATTTGGAACATTTTCCTTACTTTTATTGGATTTATTCTCAAATTTTCAAAGAAAAGTTGAAAAGTTCTTGAAAGTAGGTAAGTATATTTTCTCTTAATTAAATTATTCACTGGAATTTTGTGATTTTTATCGTGTATAGTAAAAATAATTATAAAATAAATTATAGTTTTAAAACAAAAAAAAACGCGCTTTTATAGTGAATCGAACTAAAAAATAAGAAAAAAATTATAAATATATATTACTTAAAAGTAACATATACAAAATTTAATACTTATCTTGTTAATATGTACGGTTTATAATTCTGGTCGTATTGTAGCTTTAGCGCCCAAAGTGCATTATTATTGCATTCAATACATTAATATTTTTAGGGGGGCGTGATAAAAATTAAGATTGAAAATTGGGTCGCCAGTAGTGAAAATTTGAGAACCACTGATGTAAACTGTGATATGAGTGTTATGATATAATCTCCACAGCAAGACCACTAACACGCTGAATTTGAAATCCTATTGTTGTGTGGTGGATTTGGAATTAGAAGTAGCAAGACTGTTAATGTATTTGTGATGAATATAAGTTCTTAAGAAATTAAAAGGGTGTATTCATGATCTAAGCAACATTGAAAGGTTTTTTTTATATTTTTCAATTTATCTATTTTGTGGGTAGTTAAGTTATCATTCCTAAATAAAAAATTCAAAATGATATTTCTGTAACTTGATAAATGCAAGTTACTATTCCATACAGGAATTTTAATTATATGGAATTTAAAATAGTCTCTTTTGTCAAAAATGTTACTGACTACATTATTGTTATTAAGGTGCAAGTCTAAATCTAAGAATTCTACCATATTAGAGTTAAAGTTAGTTTTAAGGAGGTTGAGATAGTCATGGTAGAACGTAATATTTGGTTTGTATTCACTATTTTTACCAAAAATTATTAGATCATCTGTATAACGATAAATCAAGTAAGAATCATTTATTATAACATTATCAATTTAAAAAAAAATGTAAATATAGTTTCGTTAAACAATTACTAGCTGGACCACCGTGCGGTAATCCTTTCATCTGTTTATAAAGATTCTGATCAAATACAATGGAATTATCTTTTAATACAAGGTTAACAAGAATATCAAATTTTTCTTTTTTCATTGAAGTATATAATTCATATTTATCATAAATTAACTGTAGAATCTTAATCATATCGTAAATATCTATAGAATTAAAAAGGTCCTCGAAATCAAAGCCATGCATGGAAAAAATTAACTTATCCTTAGTAACTCTAGTAATCTCTAAGCTATTTTTAATTATTGCCGTGTTTTGTAAGTTATCAATTAAATTTTGAAGAAGAAATTGTAAGATCTTCCCTGACTTCGCGATATATGTATTGTATTCATTAGTGATACTACTGAATTTTATAGGGCTTTTTTGAAATTTTGGTGTTAAAAAAATTATTGGATATTTAATATTATTTATTCAATCTTTAGTTCAAAGCTAAAAGACGATTATCATCTTTTCTATTATTGTGAATTGATTTTTATTGTTTATTTATTTCTATTATTGTGAATTGAAATGAAGTATTATTTAAAATGTGATTATTTAATATCTTACTGTAAAAATATTTACAGATTATGGCATAATTAGCAGAGACCTTATCATCATATGCAATCACGAAGACAGTTTGGATATTTTCTATTGATTATTTAAGATCTTTATACATAATTTCATTTTGAACACTGAAATCTAATTCCCGAATTTCTGTTCCTACGTAAGATCTAAATTGATTGAAAGTTTCAATCGGCATTCCATATTTAATTGCAATTTTAAGGTAGCATTTATCTAAATCCTTTATGATTTGTTTCATAACGTTAGATTTATTTTTTGTAATCATCAGTCTAAAACTGGTACCTTTTTTAATGAAATTTCTCAACAAATCATCTTTCCCGATGCCTGGGTCTCCCGTGACAACGTGCTGATGATAAGCATCAATATATTCACGATATAAATTGCATTTACATGATTCTGTACTTAGGAGCTCCGAGACTTGATTAAAATTAAATATAAATCCACCAAGTTTCTTGTTGTATTTGAAAGCCTTTTTAATAATAATATTTTTAATAGGAAAAAAATGATCGATATTTTTGAAATATACCTGTCGGTATATTATTGTAGGTCTCGAATTATATGCATACCATGATAATCCCAAAAATTACATCTGCTTAAAGTGTCTGTCATAATTTTAATTTCAATTTTATTCATGCCAAACTTAAACGATTTAATTATGCCTGTGTTGTAGTTATCATCAAATTTATCAGCTAATTCTAATATAGATTTCTTAAGGATTGTCATGTCTCTAGTAACTCGTTTTCTACGTTTAGCTCTTGAAATTCTCGCAATATCAATATTATTACTATTACCAATAGATTTATCAAAATTCGGAATATATAATGAATCCTCAGATTTTCGTTTAAAAGATTGTAAGATATTTTCACCATTCCAGATAACATTCAAACTATAAGGATAATATGATCTGAATGAACCTATACAAAAGTTTTCCGAACCATAATCTTTGTTTAATATTAGGCACTATTTTAAGTATATGTACAGTTATGTTTTTGAATCCATGTTTATTAAAGTGTCCTATATCAATCTTAGCCTAGATTTTCTTGCAATAAGATTTCCTAGTATCAGACCTATGTTGATTTAATCTAATATTGATAGTGTTTGAAGTCTGATCTATGTAAGCGAATTTACAAATGTTACATGTAATTTTGTAAATACAATTAAAAGTCTTATAAAATACATATCCTGCATCCATATCCAACTGTTCCTCCCTCATCATGCCACACGCCGTGCATCTTTTATCAGTGTAAGATCTAAATTTTAGTTTTAAAACATAAATATCTCTGAAAAGCCTAGTTTCCAATATGTTACTAAAACCCTTATCTCTTTGATCATTATCTATACAAACGAAAACATGAATATTTCGTTTTGCTGCACGAGATAAATTCTTATATTTAGAGTTCCAAAAAATTTGAGTTTTAAAAATTCTAACATGACAAGGTTTAGAAACAGAAGGGTAAGTAAAAAAATTCTGATTATCAAAACAATTCACACATTTGTTTTTTATATTTTTAAAAAAAATTAGTTTTTTATATGACAACTCAGATCTTTTGTACCCATATCCACAATTACCTACAGTCATACATAATATATCCCAAATCACTATATAAAGGCTCTATAAAATAGTAAATGGATGACGGTGGTACAGATACCATTATACTGTACCACCGAGCAATGTCATACCATGGTATAACAAATTGCCAGTCACATAAAACTTTTTATTTTTCAAATTCATAGTTATTAAAAATTTACTTCGAAAAGAGCCAAATAAAATATTATTAGCAAAAACTTCCAATCACAATAATATATAGTGAAACAATGAGCAATATTCCATAAAATATAATCCACTCATAGACAACATATCCACGATTACTTTATAGGCACAAAATCAGAAGTTGGCATAATATTTTAATATAAACAAGATAAACACACAAATAAAATGAACAAAGCGAAATTAAACTTAATAAAAGAAAAACATTCATAGACAAGATTTTGAATCTAATGCCGATTTCAAAATTCGCTATAAGCAAACATGCTCCATACTGACTACATCCATAACTGAACAATCTCATTAGTAAATAGATTCATACATACATATGCGCAAAGCAGCCAAATGAATGCATAAAATATATGTAAAAGAAATTTGTACAATGCATCAAAAACAAGAGATAATAGATAATTAACATAACAAAAAAATAACGTAATAAAAATATAACAGCTAAACATGAAGAAGGACCGAATAAGTGGGGTTAAAGTAGTTTGAAAAGGCGCCAATCATATATATATATATATATATATATATATATATATATATTATGCAACATATAAATGTTTGGTTGAAAATCATTAAACTGATGCTTATCTATAAATTGCATAAAAGATAAATAAAAACTTAATCTTTAACGTTGTTGAAAGCATCAAAATTTATAGAACAATTTTTTTTAAATTTCTATAAAAGCAATGTTTGCCATTTTGAATGAATTCTTGGCAAGAACGAAGTCAATATGTTTTGTTGGCGTACATTGTAACCAAAATATGATTTTTTTTCACTTTGATACTATGCAAACATGTGCATAAGATTTAAATGAGCTCCATTCAATGCTTAATGTATTTGATGGCTCAGAAATTTGTATATAAATCTTAATGCGCCTTAATCTTTTTCCTTAAAAGTACTGCAAAAACCGTCAAAAGTCTTTCCAAATGCATAAACAGTAATTTGAAGAAACTAAATAATAAACAACGTTTTCAAACTGCTGAGTCTATGCGCATTTAAATAACCATTTTCTTTTTTTTTTCTGAGGGAACTCAGCGTTAAAAATAATATTCGAAACGTAGAAGTTTCGTATTTATTGAAGCATCCTCCGTAAACGATGCAAGCAGTACATTCTTTGATTTTGCTTTCGCAGGGTCTTATTTCTCTGAACACTTTTTAGTATATTCTTTTAAGTGAATGATTTTGAAAATGTGCACTTTTTTATTTATTGAAAACAGTTGCAAAGAGTGTAGAATTTATTTTAAAGAACTTTTCAATGGATCACTGGTTTCTCCCCATCAAAAATAAAGATCTTTTTAGAAGGGCATCTATAATGCAGTTTTAGCATTCTTTGACGATTTTATGCAATCTTAAGATAAACTATTGATCCTCTCAAATCCTCTAAAATATTTTTTGATGAAATAAAGTTTGATTTGGCTTTTAAAGTCACTTTTGCACTTGCTATAGATTTAGAAATCTGTATCTTTATCACTTGATTCTTATAAAATAAAATAATATTAGTTTGATTTTATAAATCTGTATTTCTTTTATTTATTTCAAAAAATTGAAATTATCTATGATTTCAAAATTGACCGAGGATTCCAGTAATATGAAAAAAATAAAACAAGTAGTAGAAAATCAGTGTTTTTTGGTAAATTATTACACTATTGATTAGAAAAATATAAATATTTGTCTCTATATTTTACAGCTTACATTTACTCACAAACAATTAACACTATTACGCATATGTAACATTTTATCATTGAATATTATACCTTTCTTATGGTGTATATTTAAAAATATTTTTTAAGCATTATCTCTTTCAAGTTAAGCCAAAATCTTTAAGTAATGACCCCTTATTTTTCAGACATTATAAAAAGACATTCATCATTTTTTTTGTACGACAAGAACAAATTTTGATGTAATCATATTTTAGAAGATTTGTTCTTAATCTATGATAATGCGTTTTCTTTAGTAAGGATTACCTCTAACGTAAGCACGCGCTACTTCACTTGACCAATGATAGTGCGTGGCTGTGTCTTTTCGCTACCCTCGCATGGGGGATACAACTCTAGTAACCATGAAGTAATCGAGCGCTTGACTCTAAATCCGTTAGTCACGATAATGGGGGACATAAGTGCAGCAGAATGCTTATTTGAAAATGGACAAACAGTAATTTCAGCGGTTGTATACATTTCTTCGAATTAAAGGGTAAAAAAAATAATAATTTCCTTCATTTTGTACTTTTACTATATAACGAAGGTAGTTCTGCTTTTTTAAAAATATATCACTCGCTTCCCCTGATTTTGAGTGGTGATTTTAAACTTAACTTCAGTTTGCCAAAAGCTGAGACACTCATAGATTTTATGAATGATGAACTCAAGCTCGAAATGAACACACATCAGAATGTTTCGACTGCTGACAGTGGTACTGTTATTGACGCTGTTTTCCAACGGTTTTTAAACACTTTGATATCACAAGTATATGTGTCATATTTTAGTTATCATAAGTCTATTGTATCCACTCTTCCCCAAATTGAACAAGAATGATTATTTTTGATGAAATATTGCATTACTCTTTTTGTTAATTAAATACAATTTTCATTACAGATATAACTGTTCTATAGAAAATTATTTTCAGTCATACCGATTCATATTTTTTTTCAGGAAAAAAGTTAATATTGCGTATTTATACCAGGATAACATGTCAGATGTTACACATCATATGCGACTACTGTAAGACTCGTTTCTTTTTTTTTTAGTAATGTTTTTTTTTTCGTAATTTCTCATAATACTAGAACTTATAAAATTAATAATATATTTACTATAAAATAGCCTAACCAAGCTGTAATTTAAGCTCCTATGCATCATTTATTATACTTTGAAGTTTTAACAGACTATTATAAAATAATAATCTCTCCCAATATAATTTTTTTTCATGAAGTAATACATTTATTTCTTTATCTCACACACGAGAACAATAATAAAATTGTAGTAAGTCTTGTTTTATATTATGGTTACAAATTCACACAATAACGTGCAATTTTCAGTTCAATCAAACACTTCAAGCCATGGAATTATGCTGTATCATCCTGCTATTAAGAAATGTATGTATTACTGACGGAAGTGAAAGTATTCAGGTAGTGAAAGGTATTACGGTCAGTTGGTAGTGAAAGGTATTCAGAAAAGTATATTGCAGTGAGAAATTGTATTAGGAGACTAGATAAGTGAAACTGTATGTATATCAAGAATCACACTGGACACACGAGAAGACTTTGATATGCCATCCGTACTGAGATGTACACAGTTTCTTGTTAGATTAGCATTGGACAAGACTATTTATAACCACAGGACCAGAATTTTAATAAAGTCGGTATATGTGTAACATCGAAGGAAACTATATACATTAATGGAGAAAATGTATTTGGCTGTGTCAAAGGGCAGACGCCAAGACAGAATACAAATTTGGAACACATTAGAGGAAATGTGACTAGGAACTCTGTTTTTTTCAGATGCAGTAAATTCAAAACCCATATAAAGTGCGGAGATTGGGACTTGAAATTAATTTTTTCCTGCTTTTAATAAATTGGAAAAATATATATAACTATAGAGTTATTGTTAATTACAGTTTTACAATTTGTGCAATGAATACGAACACTTACATAATTTGTACAGTAAGGGTTGATCCAACGTTAGGTGGACAAAGAGAACAACAAAACTCAACCCTAGTGTTGAAAAAAAAACGTTTTCAATTATTAATCAAAATAATCCGCATTTGAAATAAAAAAATATTTAATCTTAAAAATACGAATTTTCCAAGTTGTTCAATTGGTATAAAAACTTGATAGCTCTCTCTTTTCGAGTATTTACATTCCATTTACTTATATTCATTTATCGTCCTTTGTACTTAAATCTTTCTGTATAGGCACATCCATGCATATGAAATGATAAAATTATAAATAAAGCAAATTCTAAACAGAGGAAATCACTGCAATTGAATAAATGAACAAGAAAAAAATTCCAGCGAGAGGGAAAATATTGGGTAGAGCATCGAAATATACATAGGTTTAAATTAAAGTGTCCTCCTTTGTGAGATGGCAAACTGATGAGTACACTGATGAAATTGTAAAAGTTGTATAAATTAAATTAAGAACAAAGGAATTAAGAAACAAGAAGTAAATCTTAAAATGATCAAAATATTTGTAAGGTACCAAAATAGTATATATGAAAGTACATATATATAATATTACCATACATACATATACCTATTTCCATGTATATATATATTTATATATATATATATATATATATATATATATATATATATATATATGTGTGTGTGTGGCGTATTACATTTCTTAGTTTATTTTATTCTAAACATGTAGTAAAAATAGGTACTATTTGAAAAAAGCAAGGCATCTTAAGTAAAACCTTATATGCCCCTTTAATACTAAAATTTTCTTTCTGTGTTAGCAAGGCAATTTGAAATACTTGTATATATTAAATTCTTTAAGTTATGAGTTATTTTTAATATCATTTTTCACATTAAGAGTTTCTTTACAGAAACTATACAAATAGAGGTATCAAATTAACTCAGTCCTTCAACTCATGTTTGTTCAAAAAAATCTAACTTATTTCTAGTGTATTAATTAATAGTTACGTTGATATATTAGTGAGTGAATAGTTACCCCAATACACTGAATTGTTTTTGATTTTTTTTAGGTTTCGACTATTAGGTAATTTCTTTAGGATAGAGGGAAGATGCATACAGCCCAAAATAAACTTCTGATAAGAATTATTTTTAGTGTTGCTTCCTTCGAGGTAAAAACCAAAGGAAAACCGTATTAGTTCGTAAAGGACAGAAAAGGTCTAGTTTATTTACTGAATAGCCGAGGAAATTGGATTTGTCAGGATCGGCTAGTCTATTACGTTCTCTCTTCCTATAGCTTTCCTAAGCTGAAATGGCAGGTGGACATATTGCTCCTGTGTGCTTATTGGTAAATATGACGAAAGAAAATCGTAGAAATGCTTAAGATTCTGGCGTTTATACATTAACAGAAATATATATTTTTGTTACTATTTCATTAAATTATTTTTAATGTGATTTTTTAAATAGAAAAATATCATTGATTATTATAGTTATTTTACATTTATGCGGATAAAAGTCATGCACAATACTATTCGTGATTGTATGTATTATTATTTTTTTAATTTATTTTGCAGCTGTTAAGCTTTTGATTTATTAATTTGTAATACAAAGTGATTATGTACTGTATAAGAATTAGTTTGTGAGAAGAAAAATAATTGATATTTTTTAGAGAAAACATAAAATTTATTTATATTAATACACACATATATATAGAGAGAGATAAAATTTATTTTCGTTAATTTTTTTTCACTTATGTTATAGGTTCACATTTATAGATGAAACCAAAACACAAGTTTCATTCAAACTTCGAAATAGCGTATATATGGTTTTAGGGCTAGAGAAATATCGGAGTTTTGATGTAGCTTGTTGCATTAATATAAGATTCCTTCATTGTAATTCTACATTTGTGAAAGAATATCAGAACATTTTCAAGAGACATTTCACATTTATAGTGGGAATTTTTAAATGGTTATTTATTCTTCTCATACATAGATTTTAACTGATTTTTCCTATTCTACATACGTCAATTTTACACCTAAAATTTTAGTTTCATTTATATATATATATATATATATATATATATATATATATATATAACATCTTAAAATAGAAGAGAAAAACTTTTTTTAAAACAAATTACCAAGTTTTCAAACGTGAATATTATTAAATATACAATTTAAGCTCTCCCACTTGCCTCAAAAACTATTATTTAATAATAATTACACTGACTTTTTCATAAAAAAAATATTCACATGTTCAATTAATAATTTTTAAAATAAGTGACACACACACACAAAAACTAGAAAACTATTTCTAGTTTTTTTTTGATGAAATTAAAAAAACAAATACCGGCTAAGTGATGCATTCATTAAATATTCCTTTTTTAACATACATGCTATGTTTTTAGAAGAATATTTTTAACTTTTTATTTGCCGATTAAAAATTATTTGATTCTCTCCTCAGTACCACCGTTTATCACATAGACTCGCTTACGTGGTGTATTTGGGGAGAAAAAAAAGGTACAAATAATGAAATTTTCCCTAAAATAAGTGAATTCTTCACAAAGACTACCAAGGTTATTTTATTTTTTTTTCCAAAGCCATGAGAATAGCTTTACCGGTAGCAACGCAAAAGAAAATATCCTATATCTTACACACGGATATATATGCCGGTGACAGCTGAGGGTTTGATCATGGTCCAATTTTGTCACAAGTAATCAAATTTCCTTATAATTATTGTGTCTTTCTTTTTGTATTGAAAAGTATGCTTAACTGCATAGATTTTTTTAGCGTTTGAAATGCTATGTAAATTTGTTTCATTTTTTTAATCTTTAATCTTATTTAGATAAAATTGTGCTACTCAGTTTGTTAAAAGTATACATCGACAATTTCTCTCGAAATAAAACGTTGGTATATTTCCTAAAAAGTAATTATCGTTTCCATTATTAAATTCTTTTAATTCAGGTGAATAAGTTCAAATGTATTTGGAACAATCGAATGTATTTTTTTTTTATTAAAAATCATACACTCAACACTATATTCGAAATAGTTAATTAATTGCATAGAATTCTAATTTATACAGTAGCAGTTTCCTAAAAAATCAAATTTATCTTACAATAATAATCCAAACCACTTTCTAATTAAAACTGAGGTAATTAGTCTGAAGAACTTTGCAATATTTTTCTCCTTTCATAGTATTTTTGAATGGGAAAAGTACAAAAATTCAGTTACATAAACAAGCAAGCTAATGTGCTCTGTCTTTTGCATCAATTTCATATAGTTAGAATAATTATTGTAGTTAAATGAATAAATTAAGTTTGTATTAAAAATAACATTACTCGTATATCTTACATAAATAGAAACATGTGATAACGAAATAGTTTTACAATAGTAATCTATTATGATGTCCTCATAATTTAATTCGTAAAGGCGATAAATATAATTCCTTGTCAACCAAGGCTCCCTTAAGTCTGCATTGCAAATTATAGCCTTGGAAGAAAAGTGCAACCCGTAACACTTTGCCCATTCTCGCTTCAAAAATAAAATGACACGGAGTTGCAAACACAATTACACTGAGTGGAATTAACAAAAGGAAACTTAAAGCGGCAACATAATTTCTATGCTTTGTCACATAACGGGAGATGCAAGTGTCTATAAATAATATTGTAAGAATGAAATGAATTTTCATTACTGTTCAAAATTCAGTTTTATTAAATTAAACAATAACGATGAAATCATTTAGTTTATCTTTGGCGTTAATTTTATAAATATTAAAATAAACAGAATTAGAGTATATTTATCTAATTTTGCTTTCATTCTATTGTATTAAGCAATTTAATTAAAACATATTACATTAAACTAAAATAAGAATAAATCTCTGATACATTATTTGTGTAAACACTTACTGAATAAATAAACAGTATATTTCATTTTGAGCCTTTGAAAGTGTAAATAAAAATTTTGTATTAGAAAGAGCTTTAACTTTACAAATCTGTTTCAAAAGCATTTTAAATATATTATACATTAAATTAATTTCATGTCTTGCATCTTATGCAATGCTTAATATGATATAAGACGCTAATGAGAAGTATATACTAACAAAACTAATTAATGATTTCTTTTTCTTCCTAAAGAGACTGCGGACATATACCCATCACATTTAGCCAAAGATGGTATCTCATTTTAGTTTGGCACCATATGTGGATATTAATCCCCAAAATGGGAGTTTGACTTTCTAAGCTGAGATGATGGGAAATCTACACGGAATTTCATTTTACCAAGAGCAACCAAAACAACCAGGCCCTCTAAGGATCTTTAACATGCATAATAATCATACGACATGGACTGTGTCGATTTTTACATCATGAAAATTTATCGACTTGGGCGTACAAAGCCAGCGCCAAACGAACTACGTCACCCAAATGACACTAACTATATATATATATATATATATATATATATATATATATATATATATATATCTTGAAGAATGATTTCCAAAATTACTTAGTTTCAGAAATATTATACATCAAGTTTTATGTTTTTTTCATAATATTTATGTTAAAACTTAGTTATTTCAAATATTTTTATCAAAAATCATGAATGAATGAGAAATAGAAACTGAACAAAAATGCATATAAAGCACGGAGCAAATGTCTTTTAATCACTAACTAATAGAAAAATTCTAATAAATATATCCCAAAATGAGTTTTTAAGAATTGGACCAAAATTTCTTCAAGATTATTAAAAATGTTTGTGTTACTTTTCACACAGAATTCTTATTTCAAATGTTAAATGATAATGTAAAATATAAATAACTGAAAAATATATAGGTATAAAACTCGCAAAAAAATGAGAAAAGTACTGAAGCTATTTTGAAAGTATAAATACGATAGATTAGATTCAGAAATCAAACATTAATACCATGTATACAAATAAATACCAATTATATCAAGTTCTTTAACTATATATTAATATATGGAGAGTGGTAAAATTAATTGCAAGACTTGGCGAGTGGATGTTATTACTGTAGCGAACCAAAGATAGGGCTTGGCCGGTGATGTGATTTTCGGTGTGACGTGGAGCGTGGTCGAATACGGTATTATCGAAGAGGCACTCCTGTAAATCATTATTATTTTTTATTCACATCTGGAAACACATAAAGTTCCAGTAGGGACGGCATTACGCATAAAAATAAGCATACATCATGTCACAGACAAAGACAAGCACAGAACGCGCTGCAGCCGGCTAATTACATGATGAAGGAAGGCTGATAAAAGAGAAGAGAGTGATATAGGCGGGATTTACAGAGACATCGGTCTTTATATCTGACGGTGAAGACCACGTGATATTCTTGTGATAATAGCTCTGATTGGTTATAAGGGGCGGGAAAGGGATTTATGATGTAATATTATTAGTCGATTACAATTAAGATCAGGGTGTTAGTTTCGACCCAAATAAATAAAAGATTATTTAAATATTATTAAAATAGTTAATTAAAATGATGCTAGGGGGAATTATTAATTACAGTATAAATAAATGGATAATAATATAAGATACATAAGTAATTATTTTTATGAATCAATTCGTAACCGTTTTTGTAATCCTACATTCAATGCAAACACAATACATAACTCCATTTCATTCTAAAAAAAGTATTCACTTCTCGAGAATATTTTTTTTTCAAAATTGCCATGCTTCTTAACAACTTTACCAAGATAAACGTAATTAATTATTAAAAATCACAGAAATGCTTCAAAAATCAAGATGTGTACTTTTTGAGTCAAAAGGCAAAATATTTTGCAACATAGAATTACAAAAACATTGGAATAGTTAGTCTCACACGTTCGATGGAAGAACCGGTTACTGAGTACCAAAACGTGCAGTTCATGCACCATTCCAGTACATTTTTCGATTAAGGAGCGTAACCACCTTCATGCTATGTATCCGGGAGATGAATTGGACGCGGCGGACCTATTACTTGGCATCCATGCTCTACGGATCTATATCTCTTGGGTTTATTATTCTGGGGCTACATGAAATCGCTTGCGTATGAGACGTAGGTGGCTACATTGGAGGATATCACGGTGCGAATCGTCGTTGCTACAGCTGACATCACCAGCTAACCGGATTTGTTTGAACTCTTCCTACAATTCTTCGTCTCTCAGAGTCAGCTGTGCTATGAATTATGCGGCTAAACTTCGAACAATTTATGCGGTAATCACTTGTCGTTGCTTTTCTGACCGATGCTAAGTTCGTATTGTACACATGCTTTACTTTTTATAAATGTATATCTTTCACTTATTGCCCCTTTTTCTTCTATTCGACACGATACCCTTCAAAACTATTTCTTACGAATTTACCCGATTAAACGTGGTTTACTACCCATGTCCTATGTGATTTGTCATCCCTATGCTGCCTACCATCCCTCCTATGAATTTATCATTCGAATTATACCACACTATGTAGATCTCAATACCTATCTTTTTATTTATGTAAAATATTTCAATTTTATGAATTCTGTACTATAATAATCTTTCTTGTGAGAGATACATGCAATTGTTTGAAATTAATATTAATATTTAAATAGTTTAAATAACATAACATTTCAATAAATTTTATAGTTTCTGGAGAATTCCTTAAAACTCCAAGGTTTTGGTGAAAGAATAAATATTTTAAGGATGCATCATTCCTTCTATTTCTAGAACGTGTTGCATTGTACGTATAACATTTTTCTTTCGGCTTAACTTGTCGAGAAGGGACGCCTGAGCTAACTGAACAAATAATGTAGAATATTTATCACTTATATCTTGAAATAGTAGAAATAAATTCTGGAATTTTCCCTTGTGACATGGGGTAGCAAAATACTAATGCTTGAACTACAGACTAAACACTCAGCTTTCTCGACGATAAAAAGAACCTATATGGATACATCATAAAAAACAGTGTTACAGACAGACAGAAAAAAAAGTATATTTGTATAAAAGCATATAAAGAGAAAAAATACTGTATATACCAATATTTCATCCATTATTTAGAGATAAGCTCCACGTGTGCTTAAACCTCAGAAATGACGAAAAATTACTTCATATGATAGACAATATATATAAATTATGATATATGAGGCTCTTTTCATGACAAGATCCATATTATCGTATAAAAACCAGTATATATGTTTCTTTTCAGTTAAAGAAGTTATGCTAGTCATATAAAAAGAGAATAAAAGAAAAAGAAGGGAAACAAAATATATTCGTTATAGTTTTCTTTAGTTAACAAGTAAAGAGCTTTTTTGTCAATATATATAAACCCATTTAAGACATGCGTTGCAAATACTCAACATTAAATTAAAATTTTTTTAAAGACTGTTTTAGTTATTTTTCTACTAAACTATTTTGTTTTAATTTTATTTTTCATACTTTAATTGCTGATTATATTTGTTTTTTAACTAACAAGTGGGTTTATCCGTGTTTTACAACAACAGAGGGGGAATTTTGAGAAAAAACGCCGATAATTATTTCAAATAAATGTAACTCTGAAAATAACGTGAATTTTTCAAAACTCATAGTTGTGCCTCTGTATAGAGGTCTGATCTATATACAGGCAAAAATTATTATAATAGAAGCATTTTTCACGAAAGGAGAACATTTTGAAAAAAAGTTATTCTAAGTTAATATTTAGCCGAAATATTGTATTTAAATAACTTTTTTTGTCAAAATTTCCTTAAAATAACTTTATACTTGCATTTCAATCAAAGTGATACTAAATATCATGGAAATTATCCATTTATGCACCATTTTAAAATCACGGTTCCGAACGTAGTCGGATACCTTAAATGGAAAACAGTTCGTATTAAAGTCAAAGATAGGCCAACGTCTTAAGGATTATATTATGATATTTGAGGCGTATATCCTAAATAAAATATTCAAAATTCAATCACATGTTTTCAGACATTAATACTTTTGATAGGATTTCGTTTTTAATACGCATGCAACACATCTAGAGATTTTCTTTCCAATAAGTTTGTGTGTATGTAACCTTGTGCGAGTATGTGTAAATGTGAGTATGAGTATGAGAGTATGTGCATATGCTTGAGAGAGTGTGAACATGAAGGTGATGTTGCTATAATCCCTTTTTGTACACTCATTTGCTATAGCCACTGTCATCTTAAGATGACTTAGTGGCTAGCAATTAAACGTAGAATTATGGTATATCTCAATAAAGAATATAAGTTAACTATATGTCCAATTTCTTTTCAAAATAAATGTCTCAAATACGTCCGATGATCTCATATACAACGGAAATTGTGTATTTCATTTACGAGAAGCAGGTGTAGAAAACAACGATCTAAACAAATATTTGCTTAACGCGGATACGCAGAAATCAGAAACAAACACTATTAGATTTATCCATAGATATATTATTTCAAATGAAAGCAACATTGATTAAGATAAAAAAATACCTTTAGAAAGTAAGAAAAGGAAAGTGCTGATTAATTTATTAAACATGAAGAAAAAATATTTATTAATTAAAAATAATTTTAATTAGGTAAACTTATTTAACTTGAAGAAAAGAAAACTAATTACACACAAAAAAAATCAAGAGAAACTGAAGGACAAATAAAAGCATTTCCAAGTTATTCAATTTACAAAGCTACTCGTAACATTTATTTTTTTTCCTCTTCAATCTTATTTTAGATGATGAATTAATATAATTATATATGTTGATAAAATAATTTAGTAATAAAAAATGAAATGCCGAAAAAACATATTTGCTTTAATCATATTAGTCGTTATTTTCGCATTTCTCAAAACGTATTTTTTGTAGCAAAATGAAGATTTCTGAAGAATTGTTATTTTTATTAAATATTTTTATAATTATATTTAGAATAATTTTATTCCGATAAAGCTGGGGAAATTGCATTAATATCCATCTCATTAGTAATTGATTCAGTTATTTTACATTAACAAGGCATTTCAATGTTTGGTAGATTAGTGTATTTGTATCACGTGATTTAATTTCATTGGAAATTCAAAGTTGCGGGGAAAATTTGTTTGGTGCAAATAATTGGTTTTGTACTCAAATGGAATAAGTTTTTTTTAATTTGAAGATAACCAAATTTTTAAATCATATGTAAAGACATATTTTTCACGTAATCCTCAAACATTAATCAATTACAAAACGTTCGATAGTGATATATACTGTATCTTTTTAGATAAATCTTTATGTATTTTAAGGCCATCGCCTCCCGCCTTTTACGCTACTGATTATCAAAAATTCAACACCAAATGGAAAAAGATATATAGCTATTAGAAAGATCAATGTTGAGCAGAAATAAAGTTGTTGGAAATAGTTTCCTCAGTCTGTGAGTTCCGAGAAATGATGAAATCAATGTCGATTTTTGCCACCAGTTGCCAGTAAACGCTTCTCTACGCCTCCACTTCGAATGTAAGATGCACCATCATCCACGTACAGGGGTTTAGGACAAACACCAAACCCCATTATTACTCATTCAATAAAAAGGAGTCGGTCGAGACCGTTTGCGCTATTGTAAGCATATTTATTTGTTGCGGGATATTTGTTGTACGAGTATTTGACAACGTATGCTATGCACTGTCTACTTTTAAAGGTGATATGCGGGGCCTACATTTGTGTAGTGACACAGGGTCTACCTTTTAGTATTGGTTCAGGGCCTCAAAAAGTCCTAAGTTGTTCCTGAAAGTAAGAGAGTACAAAAAGCATCAATATTTCAGACTTAGAGCACTAGTTGTTGATTCTACCGGATCCATATACAAGGGAAAAGAAGGACGGTATTTTCTTATCTAAACATAATATCTGCTAATGATCAGAATGTTTATACATAATACAAAATATAAGTAATCTCATCCCATGATGCGTCTAGTTTCTAATTCACCCAAAGGGGTACTGAAGTGGCTGACATGCGGGCATTTTATCGTCTTGAAAATGATACCGAATGATATGTACGAACATCGATTGTTGTTTCACATACCTTATATTGTAGTAAATATGTTTTATAGGGTTTGAATTTTTTCCTGGAATCGTATTTGGGCAGCCAAGTTTTTCCAATGAATTCAAGAAATGATTTATTTTTAATTATGAGATATTAAAACTCGTTATGAGTCAAGAAAATGAATATAGCAAAAGGAATAATGGCCAAAACTGCAACCAAATTCATTATTGGCAATTCAAATGCATTTTTATTTGATATACAAATAGACACACCTTTGATTTAATACAGTGTGATGATTACAAATTCTTCGAACAACATAAATTATACAGATAACACAGCTGAATCAAAAAATGAAACAAATTTAGGCTGCATATACAATGTCACACATATTTCACAGCTTGGAACAACTTTAACCGTTTTTTAAAAAAGAACAAATCAAAACATACTCCACTCTTTCAAATTAGCAGATGGCTTCGATCTGAAGTTCCCGCCCTAATTACAAAAGTGGTACATTCTACTGATGCGCCACGTACCATCTTAACGTTTCGAATGCAATCGAACGTTCTCCGAATTATTAAAATGGAAACAGAAAAGGGATATTGAAGCAAAAGGTAGACACGGTGGTGCAGTCATCACTCATAATTTGCAGAGCGGAAACATCAAATCGAACTCAAGCGTTGATTTTAAAAGCAGGGAGGAACAGTGGCGTATGGAATTGTTCAAATGAAGAACTGTTCCGGTGGTTGATAATTGATGATATAGAAATATTTCTATGCCCATATATTGCAGTGATTTAAATTGGGGAAATATGGAAAAATATTGTATGTGTTAATGATTAATGATATTATTAATTTTTCCCAATACATAATTTTATTTGGAAAAATTTAATGAAAATGCAACATATCATTTATTGTTTGTAAAATCTATATTACTTGAATAATGAGTTTAGGTAGTGACTTCTAATTTTAATCTATTGTTTCATCTCTCAGGTTTCATTAATTAACTTATTACTGGTTTATACAATAAAAACAAATCTGAAATAGATGAAATTCCTATTACTGACAATGTGACTGAGTAATGATAACATCAGCGTGTTGCTAAAGCATTTCGTAAGATAAATAATCATAATTTAATAACTATAACCCCATTATTATATAGGTATATTAACTTCATATATTTTTTCATGATGTTTTCAAACAGTTTATAAAAGTAACATATATTTCTATTAGTAACATTTAAAAAATATTATCAGTTTTTTTTTACTTATAGGGTGGTAACAGTTTTTAATTCACAAAATAAAAATTGAATTCCATTTTGTATAACTTCGCTTTAATTTAGCTTAACTAATTATATGATAGTTTAACATATTCTAATAAATACCTTTTTTTTCATAACATCTAATTTGATGGAGATGCTCTTATTAAAAGGCTCCGGCAAAGGAATTTTTGAAAAATTATCGATTTTGACTTCTTTACATTTTTTAAAAGTTCAAACATTTCTGCTTAAATGATATATGATACATAGAATTGCGATAATTAGAAGTGTTTTTATTATTTATTAATAAAAAAGTAAAAAAAGTCATTGACAAATTACAAATGTTAACTTTAAATCCTGTTTTCTCAAAATGCAATATTTTTCTCTTTATGGACCTTTTTTCCCAAAAACTAATTAACGAAGGGTCCTCAAAATTTCTCTGAGCATACTTTCAACATGTTTACACATTTTAATGGAGGTAATAAGATATAGTTAGTGAACTATTTTAGATAATGTATTTTAAAACTACATTTTAAGAGAAAAAAAACTGACACTTTTTTTAAAAAATTCATAATTATTTTAATTTTTAACAAAAGGACAAACCCTCCATTAAAATCTTATTGATAGTACATATAACCTACTGTGAAAATAACATCTATTAGTAGTTAGGAGTTTCTGAAAAAAAAAGGTACACAAAAATATGTAATTTAACATCAGCTCCAATGGAAGTGCCGGACCTTCTTAATATGTTAGCAATATAAATAAATAAAATTTGATACGCTTTATTTTACAAATCTTTCATTAGTAGCAATATATATATATATATATATATATATATATATATATATATATATATATATATATATATATATATATATATATATATATATATATATATATATATATATATATATATATATATATATATATATATATATATATACATATATATATATATATATACATATATATATATATATTTATATATATATATATAGTTAGCCCTCTATTAATATAGAAGATTGTATATGTAAAAACTATAATGATTTTATTGATGGTCATCATAAACATGTAGTTACTGGCAACTAAGACATAATCAATGATAATACTTTAAAATATATAATGAGTAAAGGCACTAGTTTTAGACTAAATGTTTCTAATAACAACAATACTGTTAAAAAACAAATTATTAAAGATATAGATAATTTTATTACTAAATTTGTAATTAAATTTGGACTACCTATTGAGGCATTTGATGAGTATAAGTACAATATCTTAAAATACCTTATGAATTTTAGTTACCATTCTCAATATGAAACTACTTTTAAAGATATAAAACAGAAAATTTAGGAAGTACAAAATAATTTTATCATAGTTTCATTGATAAAGTACCTGGTAACTATATATGCTGTGATTTGCAAGTATTTATATTATAATATTCTTTATGATCACTTTCTAAATAATGGTTTTTTTTTTAAAAAAAAATAGATTTGTCACATAATGAAATTAGTAATCGTATTATTGCTATTTACGAAAAATTAGGTTATTGTATTCCTAAAATTAAAAAAGTATCCATATATTTTTTTAACTCCAAAATTCCATAAAAGTCCGGTTAAATTTAGAACTGTGACAAATGGTTTTAGAACATATATTACTACTGCAGTTAAATTACTTCATAATATTATACAAAACTTTATTAATCAGCAATGTAATAAAGCTATAATTAAAAATAGTAAAGAGATTATAGATTTTTTTAATAATAGAAATATTTATTCAGTTCAAAGTTATGACTTTGAAGATCTTTTCAATTCCATTGATTTATATGATATTATTAAAGTAGTTTTAGAAAACCACAGTATGTATAACCTTAATATTAATTTTAACAAATTTAAAACTCACATAGGTTTTGTCTTAAAAGAAAATTACATCATTTTTAATGGTTCTTTATATAAACAAGAGAAAGGACTCCCACAAGGGGGCCCAGCTTGTAATAGTTTGGCTAATCTTTATTTACATTTTTATGAATATAATTATGTTATTAATAATGACTACTACATTTTTAGATATATTGATGATTTAATTATTTTTGGTAAAAATGATAATTTAAATATCATTATTAATTTTTGTCCGTCTTACTTAAACTTAGTTAAAATTAATAATAATCCAATCAAACCAATTACCTAGATGTATCACTGTATATTAAGGATTTGAAACTACATAGTAATATTTATGATAAAAGAGATGCCTTTAATTTTAATATCATCAAAGTGCCTTACTGGAATTCTAATTAATCAATATCTATATATAGAAATTTTATTTTTATCTATATTTATCGCAATAATGTATTAGTTAGCGATAAAGCTAATATTTTTTTAAATCTTAAAAAAATTTTAATCACTGTATTGAACAGGGATATCCTGCTAACTTTCTTTGTAATTATATTTATAATGGTTTTTTATGATACAATTTGTATTACTGTAATTATTAACTGTTATTATGTTTTGTAATGATTTTTTAAATTTAGACAATATCTAATTTATTCTACAATTATTAAATAAATGACGCCACATGCTTATTAAAAAAAATTTTAATATATATTTTTGAGTTTCTTTTATATTTTACGCTAATTTTTATATGATTATTATTTTTATGACTTTTTAAAAGTATATATATATATTTCTTATTATTGTATCGCAATTAATTTTATGCGGTTCTGCTCTCACCCCTCGTATTTGGCGAGAACACGTCACTGCACTCTTGGCCATCGTTTACACTCCAAATTAGTAGGTTATGTTTTTGTTCTTATGTTATTTAGTTTAATGATTTTTTAATATTTAAATTCTACATATATAATTCTTTCCTTTCCTCTTGGTACATAGTATGACAAATTACAGGTGAAGGTTGGCTGGTCGCAAAACTTGTTTAAACCTGCAATCCTGGTTCCTTAGGCCAGGAGTTTGTCATTACACTATGTGCCTTGTTCCTAAATTTAGTTATCTTAGGTATATAACTATCTGTTTATTTTTATATTTCTGTTTATATATTTGTGTATATCTATATATATATATGTATAAATTTATATATATGTGTATGTATATGTATATATATGTATGTATAAATTTATATATATATGTGTATGTATATGTATATATATGTATGTATAAATTTATATATATGTGTATGTATATGTATATATATATATATATACAGGGTGTTTCAGCTAAGATGTTACAAACTTCTAGGAGAGGTAGGGGACAACAAGACGACTCGAAGTATATAGGCAATGCTGGGTCGGAAATGCTTTCCTAAGGCTCCACGCACCGACAAAATTTAGGGTGCAAAACTTCAACTGGTCTTAAAAACGGGAAAAATTATCAAAATGCTTTGGGTTTTGGTCAAAATTATTGTTATTATTTATTATTTCATAAAAAAATTCTGAACAATATTGCTGCTAAAGCATCGCTAGAGGGCGCTTTAGACTTTGGAACGCTAGGAAAAAGAAATTTTCAATATTTTTTAAAGGTTTTTGATGGCTTTCATAAGTTGAAACTTAAACTTGAATTTTGATACCAGATTTGGTATCCTCCGGGGAAAATTGATGTAAAAAATCGAACATTGTTCAGGGCACTTAAAGCACAAACGGTGCTAAAAACGAGCAAAATGTTGGATTTCGGTGCGGTTTGCACGAAAAGCATTCCGTTACTGACTAATTTGTTCAAAATAAATTTTGACTTGGTAGCCATTAATCAAAGCCAGAGGGCGCTTTCAGACATTGCAACTTGGAAACTCATTTGGATAATTTTGTGGTTGGTTGTAAGCCGAATAATTACTAGCAATTTTTCCTCCTAAATGAGATTCGAGTTGGTCTGTGTTGCAAAAAAGTAATTTTATAGCAAAAAATTTTAGTAAAAGAGGGTAAAAACCACAAGTACCAAATTACAAGAAGTAAAACACAAGGAAAGATTCAAAATAGGAGGATAAAAGCTGTTTACTAACTGCTATGCATAATCATAAAAGAAAAAGTAAAGAAAAGAAGGAAAAACTGCTGTCAAAGGAGGTGTTCGAACTGACGCCCGTTCTCATGTGATGCAGGCTTCACATCTTCGCTTCATGGAGCGTCGAACATTCGATAACATTTCTGGAGTGTTTCGTATTTCCCCGGCTGCTGCACTGATGCGTGCTACAAGTTCCTCGGCGCTGTTTACGGGTGTTTCGTACACCAACGATTTCATTGCCCCAGAAGAAATAATCCAGACAGGAAAGGTCTGGCGATCGGAGAAATCAATGCACTGGACCTCCACGGCCAATCCATCGTTCACCACATACTGCATCCAAGTGATTCCGAACAGAAATACTGAAATGTGCGGGGCTCCATCTTGCTGGAACCACATGGAAGTACGAGTCGCAGCGGTAACGTGTGCTCTGTCCAATAACTTTGGCAAAACTTGTTCCAAGAATATCAGGTAGCGTGGACCAGTCAGGTGACTAGGCAGAATGTAGGGTCCTATTAGATGATCCCCTAGAATGTCAGCCCATACGTTAACCAGGAAACGATCCTGTGCAGCCCGAGTACGTGTTACATGTGGGTTCGCTGCTGCCCACGAATGGCTGTTATGGGTGTTGAAAATACCCTCTCTCGAAAAAAGACGCCTCATCTGTGAACAACACGGATGCTTCAAAAAAGGGATTTGCAATTCGTAGCTGCAAGTACCACTGTGGAAAGGCCTGACGAGGTGCAAAGTCACATTCTTTTAGTGACTGGACGTACTGGTAGTGAAATGGATGCAGGGGCACTATCATCGAGAATCCTCAAACGCTACTGTATGAAATCCCGATTTCATTAGCGATACCTCGTGTACTTAAACTGGGAGTGGTCTCTACCATATCTAGTACAATTTCCTCGTTCAATTCGGTACGTGCTGCCTTCTGGAATGAACCGGTCCCACATAATTGCTGGTGTAGGCGAGCAAACATGGTATGAGCAGGAGTCCGCCTGACAGGATGCTTTTCGGCGTACAACCTCTGAGTGGCTCGACCGTTGCAATCTGTGGCCCCGTGCGCCAGAATCATATCTGCTTTCTCTGCGTTCGTGTACTCTGTCATCGAACAGCCAGTCTGTGTGCGATGGAAATAAAGCTTCCTTCCAGCGGACTCCTTCTTATCGTTCTGTCCCTCTGGCGGCTAATTCAACTTGCGACGGGGAATTTTGCATATTCTGCCTATAACACTCTCTCGCTAAAATTTTCGCCGAGAACCCTGCTCGCTTTATTCACTGCCACGACACTTGCAATTCCTGGGCTACGTATCAGACTTTCGATGGTATTACTGCTTCAGGAAGCCATTTCTGGACCACCTTTTTTATGTTATTCCGAGTCGTCTAGGTGTACTCGACCTCGTTGGTGGAAGAGTACACCTAGATGACTCGAATTACATAGGAAAGATCGATCGAAATGCCTTTTACTTGTCTGAAGCACCTCTGGTTTTAAATTTGGCAACAATGTCAAAATTTGTTTTGAACAAATTAGTCAGCAAGGGAATGCTTTTGGCGCAAACCACACCGAAATCCAACATTTTGCTCGTTTTTTAGCACCATTTGTGCTTTAAGTGTCCTGAACAATGTTCGATTTTTTACATCAATTTTCCCGGAGGATAAAAAATCTGGTATCAAAATTCAAGTTAAAGTTTCAACTTATGAAAGCCATCAAAAAACTTAAAAAAATATTGAAAATTTTTTTTCCTAGCGTTCCAAAGTCTAAAGCGCCCTCTAGCGATGTTTTAGCAGCAATATTGCTCAGAATGTTTTTTATGAAATAATAAATAATAACAATAATTTTGACCAAATCCCAAAGCATTTCGACAATTTTTTCCCGTTTTTAAGACCAGTTGAAGTTTTGCACCCTAAATTTTGTCGGCGCGTGGAGCCTTAGGAAAGCATTTCCGACCCAGCATTGCCTATATACTTCGAGTCGTCTTGTTGTCCCCTACCTCTCCTAGAAGTTTGTAACATCTTAGCTGAAACACCCTGTATATGTATGTATAAATTTATATATATGTGTATGTATATGTATATATATGTATGTATAAATTTATATATATGTGTGTATGTATATGTATATATATATATATATGTATAAATTTATATATATGTGTATGTGAATGTATATAATTATATATTGAATTTTTTTATATTGGATTATATATATATATATATATATATATATGATATATATATATATTGATATATATATGTTTATATATATATGATTATATATATATATATATATATATGATTATATATATATATATATATATATATATATATATATATATATATATATATATATATATATATAGTTGTTTGTATTCAAATTCGCTGGAAAAAAAAGAAACATAAGTATTGAGGAAGAAGGTGTATAAAATTTATATAAAATCTGCTTTTTTTATATTATCTTTTTTGTCAGAATAATTTTTAAACGTGTGAATTTAAAAATGAAATTTTTTCGATAATTTGTGCAGACACACAAAATAAATATGACCAAAACAATCTTAAGAAATTCAATGAAATTTATAGCACTTATATAGTGCAACATACAGCAGATTTCTTTTTTATGATAGTTACATTTAATCCCATTTTTCAGCCACTAACATCACATTTGAAATCTTTTAACATATTTATTTCTAAAAATATTTTTAACCTGTGATTTGTGACACTTAAGATTTATCAAGAAGTATATCAAAAGAAGGAAAATTACGTTCTATTTTATTTACGTTGTTTTTCCTAAAATTGAAAATGTTGCTAAAAATTTATAATGAGCAATATTTTTTTTTCAAAACACAGGTGTGATACATGTAATATCTTTAATAATTATGACTCTTTTTAATCCTATTTATATTCTTTAAAACAATTATTTTTTTTGAAAATCAATTTTTGAAAAAATATTTTCCGAACCTATTTGGAGTATTTAAGTTATTGACACTCCTAATTTCCTTATATTATCAACTACCCTTATTCGAAGAGGGCAATTAAAAAAAATAATTTTATTAATTTTTTTTTATTATTACTCCTTTACTAAACAAAATATGTTGCAACTGTATTATCATGTCTAATGGTAGGGATATTTATTAATATATAATATTATAAATATGAAACCATACACACACATAAGAAAATGTTTAGCACTTTTTGCATATTTTTATGAAATAAATCAGGTGGATATAACTCATGCTCTGAATTAAATAAAAAATCTTTAAAGAATCGTGGTATAGGTACAAAACAAGGCAGTTATAAATTAAACGGCAATATAATGGAAATATCCATCACCATGCAAGTTTACATATTAAGCTAAGTACAAAACAAACAAAACATAATATATCTTTGAATAATTTTTATTTCTGAGGATAGATAAAAAATCAATTTATATTATTATTCTAATCTTATTTACATCATGGTACTCGTTGTCAGTATTTTTGTCATTTTGGTCACCTTCTAATTGGTCCAAGAAATCCTCAGTGTCTCTTTCTTATAAATTGCTTTACAAAATAGCTTAAGAGGACTTGGCACCTTTCAAAAACCGAAAATCGATGAAAATATCGATTTTTCAATTTTTAGTTTAAAATGTAGTTTGATACCTTTGGTACAATTGAGTGAAGTTTCGAAACGATCTGATTATTTTAAACGCAGTAAAATGCATTTTAAATATTTTGACAGCTCTGTCAGCAGTTTAAATGCCACGCCCACCTCAATGTTTACATTTTTTTACTTGAGAATAAATCCATTATTTTACATTAAAAACTACAAAGAAGAAGAGAAATCCGTTAAGCTGTGACTGTAACTATCAGCAAAGTTGTTTATTTATATTATCTTTGCCATTTTTGCTTGCTGTGTGATTTTTAGTTTCATTAGTTTTTAACTTCATAGAAACCTAAAACAGCATTTTTTAATGCTACTTCAATCATAATTCATTTTATTAGTTGTTGTTATCACTAATATGCCTCTTAGAAAACGTTCAGTACGTGCTTTGCAAATGAATGAAAAGCGATGGTGTAAAGCGAAAGATGATTGTGAAGTGAACAAAAATTCAGTTTTTTCAAATGTAAGCCTGGAAAAATTGAACACTGTGGTAAAAAAGGATACCTCTGCAATTGGAAATTATATATTGGTGGACTTTAACCAAGTTAACAATCTTCTTCGAAGTGCAAAGTGCCAATATTGGGAAAAACAAACTTTGAAACTGGAGCTTGGAGACAAGTTGGGATTTTCATACAATTAGAACTATTGTGTAGCAATTGTGATTAAAACAAAACTGTTGTAAACACATCTCTAAAGTCTGTTCTGACCTGCCATGATGTGAATTTGAGAATAACTCAAGCTTTTTCACATATTGGGAAAGGTTATTCAGCTATAGAAAAATTTTGTATGGTGATGAATATAGATCCTTTTTCATCAACTACATATGGGAAGTGTGCGAGATGGCTGGATAATGCATATACTCTGGCATCTGAAAACATATTTGCGGAAATCCACTGAGAAATTAAAAATGTGTACGAGAATGGAGCTGAAATCGCAGACTTGAGTGTTAGTTTTGATGGAACGTGGCTAACTCGTGGTCACACCTCACTTATCGGTGAAGGATGTGTTATAGATATGCTCACCGGATATGTTGTTGACTTTGAAGTGATGAGTAAGGTGTGTCGTCATTGCTCTGTGGCAAAAAATAAGCTAGGCCAGTCAAGTGCTGAATTCAGCATATGGTATGAAGGACATAAAAGCAAATGTGATATAAATCACTTGGACTCATCTACATCAATGGAAATGGAAGCTGCATTAACCTTGTGGAAAAGATCCACATCACTTGGATTCCCTTATATCACAGTATTATCCGATGGTGATTGTAAAACGTTTAACTACTTGTGCGAGAAAAAAGTGTATGGACCTGACATTGTGATAAAAAAGGAAGAATGTATTAATCATGTTAGTAAGCGGTTAGGAACAGCTTTGAGATCTACTGTAAAAGACTGTCGTGCTCAAGGTATTTTTTTAGGTGGTAAAGCTCATGGTAGTTTGAAAGAAGCCACGATTAAAAAATTAACTACTTACTACCAAAAGGCTATTTTGAGAAACAAAGGGGATGTGAATGATATGAAAACAGCAATATATGCTACATTGTTGCATAGCATTTCTACAGATGCTAAACCTCAACATTCGAAGTGTCCTGCAGGAGAAAACTCATGGTGTTTCTACCAATCTGCGATTGCTAATGGTGAAAAACCTAACAATCATAAATTAAATGTAGGAACACCAATAAATGAAAAGTTTCTTCCAAAAATTCTAACGATTTATCAAAGACTTGCATCTAATGAATTGTTAGAAAGATGCATTCGATGTGGAACACAAAATACAAACGAAAGTTTGCATAGCATGATTTGGGCAAAGTGTCCGAAAGAAATTTTCGTAAACAAAAGACGTGTTAAGCGGGCAGTAACAGAAGCTGTCTGCGAATACAATAAGGGTACAGTACGCACCATTGTAGAAACACAGAAAGCATTAAGTGTAGCTACTGGAGGTTCAACGAAACAACTTGCTACTATCTTAGATTGTCGAAAACAAAAATTTAGAAAACGTCGTCAAAATGCCAGTAATAAGCTGGCTCTTAAACTTATTAAAAAATCAATACATAAAAAAGAGTTATTAGCTAGGAGGAGAGAAGGAATGACTTATGGCGCAGGTCAATTTTAAAACATACCTGTTTTGAAAAAATAATACATTTTAGCATAAATTTGTTTTACTTTATTTTATTTTAGATATTGATTTAAGTAGCAAATTAATTTTATAAAAGCTTTTAAATTTTCTATTGTACATTTCATGTATTTTTATTACATTTATTTCATGTATTTCATTTATTTTTTAATATATTTCATACATGTTTCTTGCAAAAATATGTCACAATGATATTTCCTATTTTTCGTAATTTTGGGCTCACAGACAGGCACTTTAAAAAAAGCTTATATTTTTGTTTAATATTTTGAAATTGAATTGTATTATGTTTTATTTTAAAGGTATATATTTATACAGCATATTGAAAAATTATTACAAAATTTAGACATTGTTTTGATATATATTTGCTGATTGGTATTCTTAAAAATGCATTTTCTCAGTTCGAGTTTTTTCATGAAATCATGGTCTTTAAAAGTACAAAACTTCTACAGATATTTATCAAACAACTTGAATTTTGGTGTGTATCTTTATTACAATGTGCTTAATTAAATTAGGGATCCATTTTTCATTATTTTGAATAGAAAAAAATTTATAAAAGAAAATGTAGCAGATGTCATGTTTTTTTAGCTTTTTTTCCATTAATGCTTACATTTTATTTTTTTTTCCAAAACTAATTTGTTTGTTGCAAAATCGATTCCTGAAGTTATTACTCATAGTCTAATAAATCAAAAAAAAATTTTGGTGTCAAAATAATGATAATTGTAAAAGAAGAAGAATTTTGAAAATCGGTAAAAATTTTTTTAAAAATTTAAATTTTAAAATTTTTTTAAATTTAGGAATTTTTTTCATGGTTAAAGTTTTTAGTTTAGTAGTAACTGTTAATAATATACAAAAAATATTTTAAAACCCTTAAATAAAAAAAAATTGAAAAAAGGTGCCGAGTCCCCTTAAAAAACATATAGTAAAAAATATTTTCGTCATACATTAGAAGTTAAACAGCTACATAATGATGCAATTTTTTTGTTAGATGGTTTTGGAAATATTTTATTTGGATTATTCAATATAAATTTCACAAAAAATAACAGATACACAATCAAACCTTCTCGCTACTCTTTATCACTTTTATTAGCAAACAAATCTCTAATTAGTTATCAAAACATATTAAAAAAAATTCCATGTTTCTTCCAACCATAGCGAACATCGGAATGACGTTCAAACCTGCTATAATGATTGGGAAATTTGATTTAATGTGGCAGCTACGTTTCTTATTACGCATTAGTCGTGAAAAAGTTCCCAGAAACAATGAATTTACAGTTCGCCTGCTTTAAATATAATTTTTTTCACTAAATGTTAAGATGTAAATTTCCATCATTATGCAAAAAAGAGCTAAAAGTACATGTTATAAAACTTGATATTAACACGGTACATGACCAGACAGGTAAATATAAAATGTATGGTAGGCAATTTGTTTAAATATTCAATGCCATACCTCATTCTTTATTCATCAAACAATCAGAGTTTGTGAACTGAATCATTAACTGAGCTGCCTGATCAACTATTCAAGATGAATAGTGTATTGATTTATATATATATATATTCTGCATACATCCTCAGTTTTGTCAATTTATCCGATCAAACATTTCAAACATCAATGTCAGTCCAAATGATGCTAATGCCTTGAAGCATATATTTTTATATTTTCCTCAAAATGAGAAAAAAAAGACTTTTTTTAAACTTTTTTTTTTTATTAAAGAATATTTTGTATTTTATTTGTTTATATCGGAATGTATTACTATGCAATAATATGTTGAGAGTATTTTGTTAAACCTCTTTTAAGGCATGAGTTTTTTTCGGAAAAACTGATAAATAATTGTCATTTTTTGACAAAAAATAAACATATAGGTCTGGTGTAAGTAATTTTTTGCAATTTCAGTTGTGTGGGTGGTGAGGAGGAGGTAGTTACTAGGGATAGGGTAAAAATTGTAACAAAAAAATATTATACAAACAAAGTGCAACCGATTTGATAACATGTTTATCTTGAATTTCAAAATATTAAAATCAGATTAAATAAAATCAAATAAAATAATACTTACAAACATAAGAATACCTAAAAATTCCTTTTTGGTATAATATACCATGGGCATGGTACGGCAAAAAGTTCAACATTACAGTTCGTACAATAATATCATGTTTATTTCCTTATATTTTTACCCTATTTCGTGCTATCCATGGTAAATAAGTTTAACTATAATCTAACTGGTCTTTATTTACAATAATGGATATTAGAAAAAAATCGTTGTTTGAGACACGGCCATGTGCAAATTTTTCGGTAATTTTCGCCCTTGTTAAACATGGACAAAAGTGTTAAGGGATTAATTTAATAAGAACACATAAATCAACTCATTGAGGTAACTTTAAAATTCATTATTTATCCAATACACAATAGAAATACGTATAGAAATGTCCCAGTATGTAAGGATTATGTCATCTAAACAACAAATGTTTTGTATAAATTTAATTATACCTAATTTACTCAGACAAATAATTTAAAGTCTTTGATCTGAAAATTCCATCACAATTAAAAGTATTTAGAAACTACATTTATAGCTTCGCTAAAAGTATTAATAGAGACAATTGGAAAATTTTCTATAGATTTTTTTAAAAAAGAAAGGCTTGCTATTTTGAATGAATTTCTTTGTTTAAGTATGATTCAAGTCTTAATTTAAATACGGATTACACCAATAGGAAGCAAATCATTTGAATATTAAAATAATTATTTGGACTTTTTCATTTTAAGGAAAGTACTTAATTTTATATTCCAAAAGAAATGAAACATGTTTCTGACTTATTATAAATTTTAATTAGTGAACAAAAACAGAAAAGAGTTATTTAGCAACATAAGACAAATAAGTAAAACTTTGCAAAATAAGAAAGGTCATGAGATGAATAAGATGGAAAATAGGGACTTAAGTATTTATAAAGGAACTCATAGAGTTATATGAGTTAGTAATATTTTAAAAATTTTTTCTCATTTCCTTCTTATAGAGTATTAATAAAAGTTTTATAATATCATATCTTTGCGAAATACTTTTCTTTTGTGTTTGAAGTATTTCATAGTTATAAAGCTGATTAATATCTGTTTTTCAAATTAATCATGCTGTTTTGTAAGAAACTAATTAAATTGCTCTGTTACATTATTTGTAATATGTGTGATTTAAATGACATTTTGTTGTTATTCGTAATACTATGGTTCATTTATTACAAAAATATAAAAATGTTGTTCACATTATAAAAGAGAAAAAAAATTGTAAACTTAAACTACTTATTTTTCTATAACATACGAAAGGAGTTGATAAAATTTTTTAACAAATTTCCTTTTTATCTCTAAAACGTAAGAAAAACAATTGATTCATTTGCATAAATTATAACAAAAAATATGTATGTCTTTTTTTCTGAAGCCTTGTTATTTTTACAAAGATGAAAATGCTAAATTTTATTTTTATGTACAAAAATTCGAATAATTAATTAGATGTAAAACAAAGAAGCTTAAATTAATATCCAAATAAATATGTGCGAGAATTTAATCAAGTATGTTTAATTTTGTATAGAAAATAGAAAAAAAGACATAGTATTTCTTCTATTTAAATGATGATTTTCAGTGAAAGTATTCTATTTTTTATATATTTCCACGCTTAGTAAAGTCAACATTGCTATGATTAGATCCATTCATTTTCAAGAAAGAAATTTCCTTTTCAAATTAACGTGCTGCTTTTGTGAATAAAAAACTGAGTTACTCTGATAAATTATAAGTTGTTTCCATATACATAATTATGAATTATAGATATATTTAATAAGTCAAACAAAGATAGTTTTCTGAATTTTTTGGGCTCTGTACAATAAATTATTTTTAAATATAAAATAGTTATTTTTTAATAAAAAATTTAAATATCTACTTATTTTTCCACAATAGTGTGTCCAACAGATAATTTTTGAATTTAAGCTTAGAAACTTAATTTTTATGTACCAATAATCTAAAGTAGGAACAATATATCTTCGTTTTCTTTTTTTAAAAGAAACTTAATGATATAATTATACAGTTTTATCACATGTTTTTATAGGAATAAATATTACTCTGATCACTCGAAATATAGCATATAAATTTCAACAAGTCTTTTTCTACCCTACACATTTGGTATGCATACTATTACTTCAAGAAAAATTTACTTTGTAAGGATTGCCACTTCAAACATAGACAACATCCATGGTGGAATGTGAAGATTATATCAAGCGATGGCTATGTAATTAGAGCAGAATTATCAATCGCTGACCAATTGTGACTAAAATAGGAAAACAAGGGCTCTCCCCAGATATAGATAAATGATTATGGAAAGAGTGTATAGGTTCGTCATTTCACTTTGAATTATTATAATATACTATATGTATTAGAACTGAGTACTATAAAAAAATTTACTTTTTATACTAAAAAATATTGTAATCTACCAAACATATATAAAAATGATAACTTTTTCGATAAACATACTTATAAAATCAGGTTTATTAAAGAGTGTTTTGCAATTTTATTCTAATTATTTCTTCTCGAAATATTCTAGAAAATAAATACTTCAATTTATTATTTCCAAATATTATTTCTCAAATTTGCAAGCCATGTCACACTTATGATATTAAAAATTTAATTGCTAAAAAATTTCAATTAAAAATGACTCAATTTTTTTCATTATATAAGCTTATTACTAAAATATTATTGCTAAATTAGTTTCTCACAAAAAATGTTTTTAAAGTATTAAATGCTTTCCCTCTCTCGGCACAATTTTGAATGCCTCAAACAGTAAACTGTGTTGGTATAAGAATAGTTTATATGCAGTTAAATACAATAACTTGAATATATTGAAAAAATTTTGCTCGATTTTCAAAACTAATTATTTTTTTTTTATTATTGATTCAGTCTCATTGTCAAAGTACAGCTTCGTTTACATACTTTTTTTTATGAAAATGACTTTTTCCTTTATTCTAAATATATGGACTAAAACATAAGGAAATATAACCTTTCTGCTATGAAATTAAAATTCTATTGGTACATTGCAGACTTTCGAAATAGAAAGATAAAAATGTTAAGTAAACACGACAAGAAAGGTATCAGAGATTCATACGCAGGTGCTCCCAGGAACATTCCTGATTCCATTAGTGCTTAGAATCGGATATTGTCATGTTCGAATTAATATTTTTTTTTACATTAAGTAGTTTTATACACACAGAGTAACCCTTTCATTACAAACTAAGAACAATCGAAAATGTTTTTATTATTGCAATGCATTACAAATGCTTCATATGTAAAGATATTATCATGTTGGGTGTTACCTTTCAAACTACATTGACAAATTCCCGTAATCTAATGTATTTTATTATAGCTTTTTTCTTACACGAATAATATAAATTAACTTTGGATGTTCTTGCATACAAAACAATCTGGAAATTTATTAGCTTGATTTATAATATATGCCATTTTTATATAAAACTGATGGGGATTGTTTTGCATTTAAACTCTCAGTTTTAAATAACTGAAATTTATAAACCACTGATTCAAATGCTGACTGTGCCCAAGCATGCATATTTATATAAAGTTAGTGAAGAAAAATCGTGATAATTGCAAGATTGTTTTCTATATGAAACTTAGTTCGAACAATGGCTTTATTTTGCTACTTAAAGCTTTGTAATGTTCGTTAAATTCTTAATTGTTTCTCGTTTGTTCAGTTCCTTCTTAGCTTATCTTTTAATTAATGGAAGATAGTGTTTGTTCTAATGAATATGTGGAGCAAATTATTATAAAAATCAAAGTAGTTTTTTGTTGTTGTTGTTATGTATCCCATCATATGTTTCAGGTAAACTATTATATGTAACCCACTACTGTGTTACGATTTTAGTCAATACTTTTGTAGTGGTTCATTTGCAAATTAAATTGCATTTCTCAAGCAAAATACAGGAAAATATTCTCGACAGATAGTCATACATGAGTGAGAAAAAGGGAAACAACAAATTTCAGAGAGGGCAAAATTTTTATTTTGGTAATACAAATAAGTGAATATCTGAGAAGAGTCACAAAATTGTATGCAAGGAACCATAGTCGGAATAACTCAGGAAATCACTTTTAATGTAGGCCACTGTAGAAATATTTTAAATTCCGGTCTTCATGTTAATTCAGAGTTGCATTTATAATCAAGTGTAGAATAATGTCTCGGGATTACTTCACTCCAAAAGTAAACAGAACACTCTGTTAATTTAATGACATTTAGCAGATTTAAATAATGACATTATCTCTGATAGTATAATATTATGAAACTGTTAGCTTCTGGAGCTTATTTTGTTGTTTTTACTCCACAAATTATGACTAACCAGTGCTTCTTAAACTTTCAACATTTACAACCCAGTTTTGAATAATAGGGTTCACTCTTCTCTCTTCTATACAATAACAACATATTGAAGTCAATAATGTACTTTTATGCTAAAGCTGAAATATATATATGACTTTAATTTTAAACCGTACAAATTATAAAAAAAAGTTTTAAAGTTTGTATATAATTGCGTATCGGACAAGCCCATGGGAGTCACTAAAACTTATTAAACTTAATCTTACTTAACTTACTGATACATTTGTATGTATATTATATCATTGTAAATGCGTATTTCTTTTATTATGTAAGAATATATTTTTAATTTTGATTCCTTTCAGTAAAATAATAATTCTGTAAAAGTATCTTTTTTTTTTTAACTTTTCGATATGATCGCCTCATCCAAATAGGATTATCAAGTTTCACAAAAGGGGGGGGGGGTACACCTCACAATTTGAGAGACGCTGGACTTACTGGCTTTTTCCAAGCTGAGCTCGGATAGGAGATGCGTACTATCCTGGTTTATCCCGAGCGCTGCTCGAGCACTGTGGAAATTTACATTGCGCACAATCGGTGTTTCCCGAACTATTCTACATGGGGGTTTTGATGGTTTTCTTACTTTTATAAATAAGCATAAGAAAATTGACCTGTTGTGAACCATATACCGAAAATAAAATAAACCTTGAAAGGGTTAAAGCAATGTGGTCTTGTTATTTTTTAAAAGAAAAAAAGTTTAAATACCATTTATTTTTCTTTTGAGTCTTAAACCCAAAACAAATTAACTTTAAATCATATCTGTACGTCTGTATAATTACATGTACTTTCACGCAAGAAAAATTGTACCTTTCTTCATTTCCTTAAACGTCCTGTAACATGCGAAGCAAATATTATAAGCATATGCCTAAGTCAGCCATTCATTTACCACTTCCATTTACAATCTACATCATTTGTTAAAACTTAACTCAATTCCGGTAAATAATTGCTTCAGAAGAGTAAAAATCAAATCTTTACCATTTTGCCCTCCACCAAGAGGAAGACCAAAACTTTTAATTAAAATTTACTTGCTCACTTCCGAAAGGGGCCTTCCGAACCGCAGCCAAAAGTCAGTGAGCACACTAAGCCATTATTCCTGGCAAAATTAGATTTATCTTCGTTTTGGCTGGCCGGCGTTTTAACTGCCATACCTTATCTCTTCTCTCGCCTACGACAAGAAGAGTTAAAGCTCATTTCCAAAATGGATTCTGACATGCCATTTCGCTAGTGCTCGTCTATCGAAACGTCAGTCCGTCTAATTATCTGATCATAATTACGGTTACGCAGAGAAGAGCTGTATTTCATGCCTTTCCAACGTGAAATATTCCAATCCAGATATCCCCCCCTTTCCATTCAACCTTCTTTCTCTTAGAACAGTTTCTGATAGTTTGGGCTAACTATACCCATGCCGTATTTAGCCATTAGAGTGAGTTGAGAAATATTACAGATCTTGCATATTTCTGTTCGATTGTTCATTGCAGTCACTAATTAATATGATTAAACTGCGAGGGATTAGTTGGTAGATTGATATCTTTTTATTGGAATGTTGGCTGCAAAATGTGACACTTTCGAGGTCGAGAAATGACCATTTGAATGAGGTCTTTGTAACTTTTGGTTTTGGGTAATCTTTGAACCTGATGTGAGACGTGGATAATTCTCTTAAAATTTATCTTACGGTGCCTCATTAGAGAATAATTAGCAACATATTTATTTATTTATACGACGTTTTTCTCATTTTGAGCTCTAACCCCGTAATTCCAGATATGTTAACTTGCCGAAAATTTTTATTAAAAAACTTAAATTAATACCCAAAGTGTTAACATTTCAAGCATTGATGCATTCTATATACATGTGTGTCGCTGACACACACAAAGGGAGAGAGTTCCTTGGTTACGGACCCACAAAGCCTTTGATTTTTTCCCGATAGATTATAATCCTATGTATATAGTATGTAAAATTTAATTATTTGTTAACAATAATTAATTTTATGAATTAATGTTAATTATATATTCAATAATGAATTTTTCCCTGTTTTTTTTCTTGAAAACTGACAAAATTAAAAGAATAATTTGGGCGGAGTGTTGGAGCTTGGTACGAGAATAGTCGACTTCTATGGCTCTGGGCCACCTCCCTTGAAAAATCCCTGTATGCGTAACTGATGTAGGTGTGTGTGTATGCGTCTGCGCGTACGTGTGTAATAAATCATAGAAATAGATTAAAACCTACAAATCAGAATTTTAAAATTTTAAAATTGGAATCAAAAGGGAGACTTATTAAAAATAATAATTCATTACATAATAAAAGAAATTCAAAAATAATAAGGATGTTTCTGACATAAGGAAATGAAGTAGGGATTACCTCACTTTAAAGGAAACTAAACTTCCCATTTAGAAGAAACATTTAAGTGGTAAGACCATAAAATATAAAGGAAATTCACCAACACCTAAAACCTGCACGAGTATTCAAAAGAGTATGCTGTTAGGATAATGAAATAATATTTTGTAAGTGGAAAAAAACCAAAACCAAAAGAAAAATAATAAAAACAGCATAAATACAAATTCAAAAATTCAATGTGTCGCTAAGAAATTAAAGAAATAAATTTTTACAGTTTTAAAATGAAAATTAACCAAAAATAAATAATAGATATGGCATCATTTGCATTATAACAAAATTTTAAAAAAGATAGAATATGCAAAATTTTAAGTGAAAATTGTAAAAATATATATATAAATAAATAATATGCGCTATATATATTTTTTAGTTGAGTATATGTATACTTCAATACATAAAATGTTATTTTGATGCTTTAATTCTTATGGAATGATACATTAAATATTCGGGTAAAAATTTGGTATTTAATTTACTAAATATCAAACTGATTAATATTTAGAGGACTCAAATCCAAAATTTTGTACATAATTTAGTATAACATTTCTGTTACTTTTTTAAAGAATGTGCAATAACATACAATACTCTTTATAATTTAAACTAATTTTGCAGATTTGTACGCATTATTTTTTTAAAATAAATAAATATTCGAAAACACTATGATTTATATATAAATGAAAGAAAATTTAATGATTAGCTTTCGCTGGTTGTTTCTGTCAGAAATATAAAAATGAAGTAAAGGGTTTTTATTGGTATGTTCGCATTGCATTCTTGTTTAAAATTATTTTCTTTATTTGAAATACAATATTTATGAAATGCACATTATTCACATTTTAATAGTTTCATAAAACTAGAATATCACTTACCACGTTTAGTAAAAACTTTTTCAGTTTTAGGCATAGTTTTAAACATAACTAGAGAAAGAAATCGGCAAAATCGTCATCCTTCCCCAAGTGCATGTAAATGTTTTCTTTTTGATGTTTACTCAAATATTCCTGCGAAAAATTTCCTTTTTTCCCCCTCACTTTATTTATATTTTTTCCTGTAAGTTAAATATTATTGTGTCTGGTTATAAAACTTTATTTTTATAGACTCATTTTGTTCGTTTTTACATGCATTCAATGGAAAACGTCATATCTCTTTCATTTTTTTTTAAAAAAATTCCCTTAGTCATTTCAAAATTAATTCTCTCTTTCATTTTTTTAATAAACTTATTATTATTTTTTCGATTTTAGGCCAATTTAGCCATTTTAATTCGTAATTAGAATTCATCCTGTAGTATTTCATTAATTGTTTCTTACATGCTATATCGTTTCGAAATGAAGAAAATTCTTTCGTTTTATGTTACTGTGCTGATATAAACTTCTGAAAAATATACATTTACTTAGATTTTTGGTTTTTTTGCCTTAAATTAGTAGATTTAAAATTGATTTTGCTTGATGTCTGGTACTGGAATCTATATTACCATAGAATGTAATGTATTATGTTTATAATCTTAATTCTTTTTAGAAACTCATTCTTACTCTGTTTCTCTTTTTTAACCCAGTTGAGTTGACAAATATAAAAAAAAAAACTTATAATCTTACTTTTAATACTAATAATTTGACTGTCTTACTTTTACTTGTGCTAATGTTTTTTTCATTTTTAAAATTTTCGGCAATTTGAACTATATATATATATATATATATATATATATATATATATATATATATATATATATATATATATATATATATATATATATATATATATATATATACACTGCTGGACAATTGCTAAGGACGGATCACAAATTGCTATGTAGCATAACATTAAGCGAGACATGAGGCCCTAGTAGGATAAAATATAGTTTCCACACTGTTCAGACATTAGAATAAAGAATATTTATTGTTCTGAAAGTACAAAAAGCTGTGAAACATCTGAAAGAAAAAAAATGTTCATTTGATCTGCGTACGGAGAAATGAAACAATGCATCTAAAAGTCAGCTGGCACCTTAAAGAAAGGTATCAGTACGGGATATGTCCACCGTGCAGTGTGGTGCAACATTCCACACGTCGTACCATACTTTGCACAACATTATCCAGCAGCTGTTGATTCAATTTATCCCATTCCTCTGTGAGTGCACGGATGAAGGTGTTCTTGTTTGTCGGAGGATAGTTTCGACCAGCAACGTGCCTCCCCAAAGCATCCCACACATTTTCAATGGGGTTTAGATCTGGAGAACGCGCTGGCCATACGAGACGTTGAATACCCTCGCTGTCTAGAAAATCTTGAACAGCGAGTGTTCGATGACATGTTGCGTTGTCGTCCATAAAAACAAATTTATCACCGACAGCACCACGGAAAAGACGAACATGAGGAAGTAGAACTTCCTCAATGTATCGTTGGCCCATCATAGTCCCATTCGCAACCACATGTAGGCACGTGCGGCTGTTGATCATGATGCCGGCCACACCATGATACTGCATGTCGGATATCGGCCCTTTTCCTGGATATTTTCTGGACGATAAGCAGTACCACTCTCGCTCCAGATCAGTTGGCGTCTACAATCCGATGACAGACTGAACCTACCCTCATCTGAGAATAGTACGCATGCCCAGTCCTGTTCAGTCCAATTGTGATGCTCACGACACCATTGCAATCGGGCAGTACGGTGCTGTCTGGTCAATGGGACACACACAACAGGTCTTCGTGCGTATAGTCCTCCTCCCCTCAAACGTCTGGCAACAGTTTTTCGGGAGATCTGCTTTCCTGAGGCAGCAAGAAACTGATTTGCCACCTGCTGAGCTGTGGTGCGCCTGTTCCGTTTTGCTGATAGGACGATATATCTGTTTTCTGCAGGCGTCGTACTTCTAACACGACCTCCCCCGTGCCGTCTACTACACATTCCAGTAGTTTTAAATGACTTCCACAGCCGTGAAACAACGCTGTGAGCGATGTCGAACTCCTTGACAACATCTGTTATTTTTCGCCCTTCTTCGATCTTTCTAATAATTCGGCCACGCATAAAATCATCTTTGTGATGTAGGGAAGACATGCCAAAAATTTTAAGTTCGTCTATTAAATCTTTCCTGTAAAATTTTGACTTGAAACAACAACTGTCCACACACGTCAAAACCATTAAAGCTCTTATGAACGCTATCACGTGATGAACAGACGTGGAAAAAAAATTGCATACTCATACTTATTCTTACTAATATCCCGCACTTATTCTAATTTTCCACATTTTGTTTCCTTGCATTTTGTGGTTGCTATGGATGATAGTGTTATCCGTCCTTAGCAGTTGTCCAGCAGTGTATATATATATACTCCTCACTTGATGTCTAAGAATATTATGTTGTTTAAAGGTAAACCTTTGTAAACTTATTACAACCAAATTTGTGCATTTTATGATTACATATTTGTAGTAAAATAGTACTGGTCAAAGGAATGCCAAGCGATTTAGTTCCGTTTTTTTAAGCAGGTGAGTTTGGTAGTACTGTGGAGTAGCTCCAAATATATATGCTAAATCTGACTTTATGATATTCTTATGTTTTAAGGATTTTAATGATTGGCTGCAATGATGCAAAACCCACTGAATTGCAAAAGCAACGAACAACATTCAACAAAATATTATTTTCAGTATTTACTCTATTCAATAAAATATACATGGAAATGATTAATTAGCTAATAATAATTAGTATAATAATTAATTAATAAGTTCATGTGTTCAAGAAGTATATGAGTTTAGCAACAAAGAATGGTTTATACAAAATTAACTACTAAACATGTTCACTGAGTTTGCATGTAAGTAGGATCTTTATTATTTATGAGTTTAAACACAAATAACATTTCTGAAATGTTTCCCAACTAAATTCTTAGAACTTATCTACTACATTTGATTCATTTTTCTTTCGTTTTCCTTATTTAATTGAAAATGTAAAATAAATAAATAAATTCGTAATAAATGGTTTCATGTCACTAATATACTGTTTCCTTATGAATATCAAAATTGATAAAAAATGATGAAAACCTACCAATTTTTCAGCACAATAGCTTTCTACAATTTTATCCAGTTTCTGAAGGAAGCCTTGTATATTAAAATTAATCTGACCATTGTAATATGAAGGAATCATATATCATGGCCTGTCTACAAGATTCCATTGAGCAATCGTGGAATGCCAGTGCCAAGTTTTACTACATTATCTCCAACCACATAATTCATAAATCTTGCAAACATTCCGATCATCAGTCAAGTCAAATTTCCATTCCTTCCTAGAAGTATGAAATATATGAAAGCATTTTCATTCATAGTTGGGTTCCTGTAATAATTAAATTCTCATCTAAGGCTGACTGATTTGGATTCACATACCGCCATTATGTAGATCAGTGATTGGGCCGTCGAGAATTCACCCAACTTCAGTAGCCTGATGTGGTATTAATGATGGATCTCTGTTAACACATATCTTATAATAAGTGGATTGCTATGAGTATGAATTAAAATTGAAAGAGTGCTATGTATTATTGGACTATTATAGATGAGATGTATTCAAATGTTATTTATCATTCAATACTTTTATCACAATTTAGAATTTTTAATAAGATTTTCCATCTGTGGTTCATTATTAATGGTGTACTTAAAATTATTATGTAAACATTACTTAATAAGTAAGGCCTCATTAGTCTTTCATGTCTTAAGAGAAACATTTTATCAGTAGGAAGGAGCGTTTTTAAGATTAGCTTTTAGAAATTAAAAAATGTTTTTCATTTTTAAATAAATAAAGAATTAATGATGCATAACAATATAATCAAAACTGCATTTTCATTGAGCTGATTACTGGATACTTAGTAATAAGTTATTCAAAAGTTCAGTGTTGTACAAAAGGGGGGATTCATATTCCTACCAGACCTACAAATTTAAATTTTCACAATTGAGATTACCCCTCGCCACTTTCGTCTACGTGGTTTTTGAAATGCCCCCCCCCCCTTAACAGAGGGATATGTAAGAGCTTCTGTGATACAGTTACAGAATCAAGCATATAGTGATACAGCAGGGAATAAGTTGTTTATCGAGCCCTTGAAATTTGATTTAATTGATGTGCAGCAGTAACTCTAACAAGGGAAGGATCCCCGGGGCCAGACTACCCATAGCTTTTGATTTGTTTTCGAATAATTGTAATCCTATGTATATACTACGTAAAATTTAACTAAGTATTTTTATTAATAATCAATTTTATTAATTAAAGCCAAATATGTATTCAATAATTAGTTTTTTTACTGTTTTGTGTTCCCTAAATTCGACAAAAAAAATCAATAAACTATGTTAGGCGGTGTATTGGAGCAGGTTACGAGAATATTGGACTTTGGACACTGACACCACCCTCAAAAATTTCTGTGTGTGCCACTGATGCATAGTAATACTATTATTTATATATTTATAAAAAAGTTTGGATGTCTCTCACACACATAAATTTCTGTAACTCACACTAGTTATTTTCTCATATACGTTTTTTTCCGCAGCTTTTTTTAACTATTTACTTTTAATAGTTTTTAAATAATGTTTCTTCTTACAATTTTAAAAAGAAAATGCATATGAGAATGTTACACTTGCTTGGATAGGTTCTGTCTTTATTATGTTGATTAAGAATAAAAATAGGCACACATAATGGAATTAATATTTTTTTAAAAAAATGCATCGCATGTTGATAGAGTTTTTTTATGATAATTATATAATGAAAATAATTAATATTCATATAATACAATATTTTAATTTTATGAGATTATTTCACAAATATTAAAAATTGTGACGTATTACTTATGGGTTTGATATATTTTTAGGTGAAGTGATACACATGCAGTAAAGATTTAAGCTTTAAAATCTCCATTGTCCATATGCTGTACATATGTTTTAATTTTTTTATGAATTACTTAGACTGCCGGATGCATGTACAAAATGAGAGTTTATAGGCTCACCTCTCTCCACCTCCCATGGACCAACAGATGTTTATTTTTAGAACAGAGATTAACTATTGGAGATTTCGTCTAAGTGAGTAGTCATCAAATTCTTTCGATTCAGGGAATCCTTAGAATTATAAGGGGTTTTTCAGGGTCCCAATTCCTCTTAGAAAAATGCATCTTATAAAAATATTTTAAGTAGATAAACATGTTATAGATACTTAATGTAAAAACAATTAAGGAAAATTATTGTATTTATTAATAAAAAATAATATAATGTTAACATAGTACTTGAACACACGTACGCAAAGAAGTAAAAGTTGCAGGAAATTAATTAAGAGAGGCTGATTGGCGTCGAATTTCTTTTATAAGTCTCCCACCCCTTGTAGGAAGTACAACCGGCATTAGGAAACCCAGTTTTAGATATTCGTAGTCATACAAATGGATGTGAATATATTGTGCATGCATATTTATAATTATCTTTTGAATTCATTATTTTGACTCGTGGAACACCTAGGGAACTTTGTGGGACTCAAGGATTCCATGCAATACAGTTTGAAGACAATTAATTAGTCCACGTGCTTTATTAGAGTCACCCCCCCTTCTCATAAAAAAAAGTTCATTGTATGCTACTGTCAGCTGCATCAAGGGATTCACCCTTCCTCCTTTATTTTCTCTCTGTGAACCTTTTTATGGCTGTCTTTTTGTCCTTCTCCTCTTAGTAACACGAAAATAGTCACATAATGTGGCAAGTAAGACATACTTGACTTTCCATTAAAGAGAAGGAATTATCTTTTCTTTAAGCCCTGGGGTGATTCATACTTTTTAGCTGCAGAGATGTTTTTGCTAAGTTTCCACCGATTATAAAAGGTTAAGCTGATGAGTTATACAATTTAAAAAATATCCAAGAAATACCTTACTACCATTCAAACTGGTTTATATATATATATATATATATATATATATATATATATATATATATATAATTCTTTTTACGATTTTGTTAGGTTCTATAACCATGTGATGTATTAGGCCTAACTTTTCAACTCGGGTTTTTTTTTTACCTATTATGTTGAGAATTTCTGCTGTATGGGAAAGGTGGATCCATAAAGCATTGCTAACCCTAATTCGCTGGCCTTATTCAGCGACATATAGAAATCATAATAGGTCTCCAGTTTAGTCCTATGACTTTTTGTATCTACTTTTGTTATGTTTGCTTAATTCCAATATCTTACTTCTTTAGTACTGTGGGTTCTACTTATTCTTCACTTTTATTTTATTATACTATACACACACACACACATATATATATATATATGGTTTTTGCATGTGTTTTTTGTCATGCAAATTTCATTTTCACTTGCACACATAAGGTTTAATTCGTATTTTAAGATGTCAGTATTTTTCGTGGTACTCAAGTCACAATTCCACAAACCTGTTTAAAATCTCAGTCAATCTGTAACTTTCATATAAAATACATGCATTAAGACTGTTATGTAACGCATATATTATTAGTTTAACATTCAAGGAAACAAAAAGGTTTTGCTTAAACTTTTAATCTAAATAGTCAATTTATCTTAAAACCTAAGTAATTTTGAAATTTAATTCATCATCATATATTGAATTCCAAAGGTCATATGTACTATCACAATACATTTGCGAACCTTTTGCAATCAATACCACATTACTTTCCGAAAAAGTTATTTCTAAGCTACACTGATTATTATCCTCTTAACTGGTTTGCCCGTACACTGAACGGGCACTGATTTTTTTTTGATTTACGCGTATTTTTAATTTGTATGGTGAAATTATTTAATGCTAGTGTTTTGAAGAGAAAATGCTGTTTATGGTGACGACAGGGATTTTTCTTCGATGAAGACAGGAAATTAGGTCCTTTAAGTTTGTGTTCAGTAAGCAGTACTCCTTCAGATCGTAACTTTTGAAGTTACGGGTAACACAAACAGCAGAGACAATTTTTTTGTGAAAAGATGAATTAAATTCGGATACATATTCAGAAATGTCTGCTAATTATTTGACGCATTCTTCAGGGAAGTACACACACAAACTTCTTCAGACACTCAAATAAAGCCCTAACCTGTTTGAAAAAGTACGAACATAACGTTTTTCTAAGTTATATGAAAACTCTTCATAGCATGGAGGTTGTACTTACAAAAAGCAAACGTAGAAGAATTTTGTGCTCCAGATAAGTGAAAATTTAAAAAAATGGTTGTAACAACTTTAAAATTTAAAATTAAATTAAAAGTTGTCAGTTTTGTCATTCTATTAAGTATTTTTTTCAGTTATATACAATAAAAAATGTGTCTTATATTTTGAGACATTTTAGATGAAAAAATTGGCCGGTTAAAGAGTTAAATATGTAATATTACTGAAACGTTTTTGATGATCTTTAAAAAAAGGTAATAATATCATTAACACAGCTCCTTATAAATATCTTTGAGAAGTGCTTTGTTGAAAAAAAAGAAAAATTGCGTTTGATGGATAATCAAAGACATATTTAAAAAATAACAAAGTTATTTCGTTTATTAATTATTCTTTTGAGAATCATTTTTAATAATATATATGTATTTTATAACAGAAAAGTACCAAAAAAATTAATTACTTCCTTAATAATTGATAAAATTTAGGATATATATGAAGCAATAATGCTAAATTTGATAGCAGATTTCAGGATGTTTTAATTCGTGTATAAGGCATATTTTATGTTTATGTATTGAAATGAAACACCATTGGAATAGATTTAAATTAGCTGCATGATGTATTTCATAATATATCTAAGAGAAATAATGCATTCTTGTTTATTTCGTGAACAATACATACATAACAGATGTGTATGCGATTCTTCATTATGAAAGTAGGGTCTATTTGCTGGTTAATTTTAATATATGTCGGATAGCAAAGAAATGCAAAGGCAACAGGAAGAAACATTTCATAATTTTGAGCAATCTTCAAGTGACTAAACAACATCAGAACTAAAATGTCACTCTAGTAACTTGCACTCCTCGCCAATGGGATGACTTTGAGCCTGGACCAATTTTAACATGCATCAACCCCTCTACTTGAATAACCACACCAATGGAAGAAAAATTGATCTAATTATCCAGATTATCAATCGGCATGTAACAACAAGTATTTTAATCAGATCCTACCAGGAATTCTATTTATATCTTCTTTTTTGATTCAAAAATACTTAATCTCTATTGGATCGAACATTTTTTTTTAAATCTCTGATTTCAAAAAAGTTCTTTAATGCTGAAAATTATATATATAGTTATTCTAAAATCGAAAATGTTAAATATTTTTGTCAAAAAAATTTTTTTTGCTCCCCCTACTGGTGACCATGTATGCGATACTTCTTTTACTGATTCAAAGATTTTCCTTAAATGAACATGTTTAAATTTTTTTACAAAAAAAAAGTATATATGATATTCCATTTATCAGCTTTGCTGCATTTACATATTTAAAATAAGTATCTGTATAAAAATAATTATTTAAAATATGTTAAAAAAGATACTTTAGAAACGGAACCACAGCCTTTGTAAAGTAGCTTTAGAATCTTTCGAAACCATTTAGGCGTGAAAAGTTCATTGAAATAAATATAGATTGAATATTTTCAATTCGTTTTTTGTTTCCTTATTATTAGTTTATGGTTTTAACACTATTATTTTAAGTATATTTTGGCAGTAAAAAAAGTCTTGATTTTCATAAATATCAAACATATCTTGAATAGTTTCGCAGTATAATTTCTAAGAGAAATCATGTTTCATACGAAAAAAATCATTCCTATATTGACTGGCACCATTAGACTGATTATAATACTACTATATACAAAAATACAAAATGTTTACATTTTCCATTTTCCACTATACAATTTTTCTCTTTGATGTCAGACATGTGAAAATGATCATGAGGCCATGAAGAGGCAGAATTTGTGGTCAAGAAGGTGCTTAAAATATCTCAAATCCCCTATTCTTTACCAAATTATATATATATATATATATATATATATATATATATATATATATTTCAATTTTTTTCAATATATAAAGCACTACAATACGTTTTACTAGTTTCGGATACAATGAATTAAAATTGCTATTACATTGATAGTTTGTCCCCATCTGCATGGCAATTATGCAATCACTGAAGCTTCTGCATACGCAACATATTAGTATATATATTTAATGATAAAGGGAAACGCTGTAGTTGTAATTAGAATTCATCTAATTACTTCACTGTAATGTAAGTGAGCACTCAATTCTGTGGTATCGCTTTGAGCGCACATGATAGCTCAGATATTCCTAATGCAAATCTGTGTCATTCGGGTAATCTGTCAGAATTGATACATTTATGCCTAACGTGTGATACAGCTTTGAGTATTAAAACAAATATATCACATTGTATCAAAATAATAATAAATCAGTTTAAGGTAAATTTAATTTGATATATGTTATTCAAAGTTTGAAATCAATAAGTTTACAGTAAATTTTGGCGTTACTGAAAGTATTGGTAAACAACAAACATACTTATTTTAAATTTCCTTCAAGTTGATTGAGGGAAGGTTGTAATTACAAAATGCACACAACAAGTAATATAAAAAAATTAAGTCAACTCCTACTTAGATCAACAAAGAAAATTTTTATTTTAGCTACTTTTTATTAAATAATTACAATTAATATAAATATATATACATATGACAGAATCACAACATTAAGTGGTAATTAATTTTTATTAATTATCATTAAAGTATCGTATTGTCATCCGAAACAATCATGTATATAAAATTTCAGTTCAACTGATTGATTTAAAACGGGAGATAAAAAAAACCCTTTTCAAGTTTTGACACAAGTCACCAAAAGGGTCACTAAATCGCCAAAATTTATGCCAACGTTGCTGTATTTGTAATTCTTTAAATAATGAGTTTTAATCAAAAAATCAATTTTTATTAATTATAATTAAATTATTGTATTGTCATCCACAATAATCATGTATATAAAATTTCAGCTCAATTGTACGCTTTAAAATGTATTTTATTAACGATTGAATATTCCACCAAGATAAATAAATAAATAAATATATAGAGATTGTGAGCTAATAGAAGGAATTGAATTTTTTTTTCACTTTTATAAAAAATAATAGGAGTTTATTTAGAAGAAAATATAGGTTGTTGATTAATTGAGTGTAGATTTAGAGATGACATTTATAAATACATTTAATGAATCAGGTTAAAAATGCCTCTTAAGATAGTAATAGATTTCATTACTCTTAAAACCTACTTTCTTAGTTAATCTTTTTTCTATGACTTGGAAATATTTCCCATAAACAAACGAGGAAAGGAGGTCTATTTGAACGGAACACATCAGGCAATCACAATACTTGTAACTATGTAATATTATTGGAATGATATGATGTCATATTCCAAAGAAAATGTAAATGTATTCTCCCTTTAATAATTTTGTCTATTTCTTGTTATTATCGTACTACTAATACTCAATGAATCACAGTATGATAATTGAAAAAATCTTACTTTCACTTATTTACTTAAAACAGTTGGCTTTATTTTGGCGTACTCCAACCTCATTTCTTGTCAGAATATTCACTGTTTGTTCTATCATTGAATACAACTTTAAATATATAGTGCAAGTTTTGATAGTTATAATATTTGAATTAGTTTTTGTTTGAGGCCTGATCAAATTAGTTATATAGATTAAAATGTTTAATTCGTAATTGAATATAAATATTCACTCAGTCTACCTATTTCAACTTAAAACATAGCATTTCGCTTCCATCTTGTTTGAATTGATAATAAGTTGCAAGTAATGGTATAATAATGTCGAATAACGTCATAAAATCAAATCAACAAAAATATTCTGTCGTGTTTTATTTGAAAAATAAAAACAATCTGTCAGATTTTTATGGAAAGTGGCATGACTCGCATGACACAAATTTGGCTGTGGTGATGTTTATACGTTAGTACAAGACCTCGCATACCTATAATATTCCTTCGCTTTTTAACGAAATATTAATTGTTTATTATTTTATTATTCAATATTTAAATATTTTTTGCCTATTAACTATTAGCGACAAATCATCACAACCTTTTCATATTCCCCTTGATGGCTTCTAATATAATGCTCTTAAATCGTATGAACACCTTATGAATCTGACAGATTCTTCCTCCGTTCTGGACAAATCCAAAATTTTCATTGGTTTTTCATCCATTTCTGACGTTGTGTGAAAAAGACATTACTGAAAAGAAGATGTCACCAATTGTTTTAAATATTCGTCAGTAAAAGTTTACCAGTGGGAATAATCTATCCAGTGTCATTTGTACCATTTTTGGCAACTTTATCACCTGCGGCATCGAAATGGAAAAGTATCAAAATATATCCTGAAGCACACCAAAAAGAGATATTTCCTTAACTGGATTTTTGGGCATCTAACAGTTGGCCCCTTGGTATCGCAGCATATTTTAGCCAAAATAATATAAATCTGTATACGTATATTGATCAAAATGGAGTGATAAAAGACCAGAAAAGTATATATATGAATAACTACTATTTTTTGATGTAATAGTAAATATTGTTTTTTTCCTAAAAAAAGGCGTAAACATAGTAAAAGTTTATAAGTAGATTATTCAAATGTTTTTGAAACGCTTAAATATACAAAGCTGACTGACTTTCAGATGAATTTCATTTAATATGAGAAAAATGCATGTATTGTAGTCGAGTATAACTTTCGTTTGATATATTGTAAATATTTAAAACAACGAAATAATGATGAACACAGACAAAAAGGGATTATTTAACATATGCATCAAATGCTAGCCAGTGCCAGTTACAGAACACTTGAGGGCATCTGCAATGAATAATGATGCATAGTAATGTAGCATTAATGCTCAGAAAGATTACGCATTCTCATCATGATTGAAATTTCCATTCTAAACTATGATTTTGCAGAAAGACGAAATGGGTATATTAACGAGGTGATTGCATATTAGTACGCAGAATCTATGATGGCAAGAATGCGAGTTGAGATTATTTGAATAGTTCAATTATGACGTGTACAAATACGGCTGGTTGTAAATGAAGCGAGAGGTAGTTGATAATTGCAAACTAAATTGAAATGTACTAGTTATAGTGCTTTCATCATTGGAACTCGTTATATGTTCTCGAAGGTGTGTAATATTGAGACAAATCATTGCGTTTTAATCAGTATATTGAAATCTAAATTGTTTACTGCATATTATTTGTAAGCTAAACAGTAATAAAATAGAATGTAAATACCGAAGCAATGAAAATTGTTTCATTAACTTTTATTGCAGTAAATATTAACATTAATACTAATTTATTTAAAAGTATAGTTTTTCTTAATATGCTTGTGTTATGCAAATAGCACATTCAAAAGAAAAAAAAAATTAACTCAATTATTGCCCAAGGACTAAAAATTAATTACATTTAACAACTGAGTCTTAATATATTTACCATTCATACACAGAAAAATTGAGAGTAATATACATATGAGACACAGGAGAGAAGAAATAATTTCAGAAGGGTGTAGGTCGTATTTTTCTTTTCAACCAAGTACAATATCAGATGCAACAGTAGTAACAGCGCAAGGTGCGAAGTGCGTAAATTTAGAAATTTCAGGTAGCCATTTAATTTTGATTATCTCTCGGTTTATAATCTTGCTCTTGAGAGTAAATTGATAAACAAATAAATTAGTTACTTACGTACCATTGTCTGTTCATTCGAAGTTCCAACACTCACCTGCGACCTCAGCGTCCCGAAAACTTAAGTTGCTGGTTGATATAAATCAATTTCTACCATTTCATAAAGCAAATTAAAATTTCATTTTAGCCATTTAATGAAAAGTATAAGACTACAACTGTAAATAAAAACATCTTATTTTCCGTATAATATATTATTATGAGAAACAGTTTTAAGATATGTTTGAATACTGGAAGAAGCCTCTTTATTCAAAAATCAAAGGAGTTTCATTTTAAAGTATGAAATTCTATTTAAAATATTAGTGTCATTGGTGACTGAATTGGGGCGAAATGTCTAACGTAGAATGTTGGAGAAAGCTGAGTTCTAAACCTGAATTAGGTCCTTTGAAGATTCTGGAATTTAATATCAATACTGAACTCGTATGTGATGGGCCAGATATTGCTATAGGGAATATCGAAGATTGAGAAGATTGATCCCAATTTAGAGAGATTGGTCCAATCCGAGCAGGAGTGCAATTGAGCAGAGAATTAAATGTAATTTTCAAAGAGGGGGAAGTATTATTTCGTTATGTTAACTATTAATAATGCTATTTAATCAAGGAAGTTTGAGGATCTTAGATACCAGCATTTGTTGTACTGTTTATAATTAGGTAATCAAGTAGCCTACAGTATAATGCAATGTATATAATATTATAAAAGGCATTGTATCATACATTTTTAACAGCTTCCAGTTATTTTTGTCAAGTATCAAAGCGGAATACTATAAATTAATGTGATTTATAAACAGAAAATAAGGCTAACATTTTACATTTGTTCTTAAAACTCATTTAAATAGTTGTATATTTTTTTTGATAGAAAGAAAAATGCTGACTTTTTTAAATACATTAATCGTAAAAAATAGTATTTTGAACTTTTTATAATCTTGTATTTCCTAAACATTGTAAGTACTTATTAATATAGTTCAAATAATAGTTAATTTTGTATTAAACACATATATATTAAATTTATTTTTAATTTCATTTATATTTCTAATAATATATTTTAATATCCTTAGGTACATAGACTTTTTTCATTTAAAAATGAAATACATTTTTATAAATGTAATATATTAAAGTTTTTAAAAATAATTCTAGTGGAGACAGTTTCATAATTAAATCTTCTAAATCACTTCTCCCGTGATTTTAAAGCAATGAAGCGTATTTACTAAACCCCCATCAACTTGATTGATTCCAAAACATTTCATTACGCAAGTAAAATTACTATAACTAAAATACAACACTAAAATGGTTTATGAAATATGTCATCATGATTTATCAAATGCTAAATAACAGGAATTAGCCTGTGACTGGAAAGATGATGAATTGCACCAATTATGACATTAATCAAATTTTTCTCTCAAAAAAGTAGAAAATTTCCATCCCCCACACTAACTTTAAATAAATGTACGTTAAACTTATTTACGCAGAAAGCATCATATACTACAATTTCCTTTATAGTTTGGAATATATTTTAATTCAACATTTATATTAATTTAGAGCTTTACTTTGATTCCTAATTTTCCTGCAAGCATTTTCATTAAAAAAATAGATCAATATTAATTTCATTATTATTTGGAAAGCTAAATTTACTAAATTCAAACTGATAATGGAATACCATTTTAATGGTTGTCAATCAGTGTAAAACATATTATTTTTGTATAACACAATGTATTTGTATGCGTCATTTATTGCATAATTGCATTTATTAGTACACTTTTATACCTCCTCCATTAAGGATTTTTGATTTTATGAAATTTGAACTTTTAATACGTCAAATTATAATGTTTTAAAAGACGACATATTCATCATTTTCAGAAAATATTTTATAATGAGAAGGATGGATGATTTAAAATTCTCAAGTTTCCTTTAAACAATTGTACTTTAGAAATAATTTTAAAGTCATTATTAGAGATGTATTTTGAAATGTTTTTAATTCGTTTATTATTTAAGGAACATTTCAGCAAATTTCTGGAATTCTTATTTAATGAAATGATATATAGTCAGTTATGATTCACTGAAAGCTTTATTATTTTACTTAGAATTTTTTTCATAACAGCCGTCAATCACCCTCTTTGTAGTGCCCATGTGACCTTTGTATTCCATGATAATCTATCACTATATTTTTTTATGTATTATTTAATGATATACTTAAGTTTTTTTGCATTAAGCTTTCAGCTGTATTCAAATACATTTTTACAGCTCTTCCCTCTTTATTTCAAAATATCAGACATTTCTAAAACGAGATAAATTTATCTTTTATGTCCCTCTAACCCGATCTCTTAGACGTTGATTTCCTTAAAACTTGTTTTTAAAAGATCTCGACCCAACAAAGAAACATGCTGGCCAAATTACAAGTATGTGTAGGTCTCATATTTAAAAAAATAAAAAATTTCCCCATAACACATCCCCGCAACCCTCTCCCTAATTGGAAATCTTTATTTTCCCGCAACCTTTTTCTTAATAATTGCCACATCAAAATATGTCGCCAAATGCAGTAATTATTTTCTAAACATAAGTGGCGTTATTTCAAATATTGCCTGCATATCACGGCATTTGGCGGCATCGAATAAACGTACTCTTCGTTATAAATGTAAATCTTATAAAAAAATTCTTAAAAAATATATTTATTTATTTATCATTTTATTTATTTCTGAAGAGAGTTAGGCTTAGAGCTACTTTGAAATTTCAGTGAAGACTCTGGCAAAATTTTGGAGCTAAATGATAGACGGAGTGCAATTGTATATGTTCCGCATTTAGCATTCATATTTATATACCAGATAAAAACAAAAATTTGCATGGTTATTGTTAAAAAGAATAATCATACATATATACAACGATCTGTTTATACGAAAACTAGCTCATCACAAACTTATGAACCATCGAAACGTGAGTGGCGTATTTAAATGAATTAATAACAGGAACAACTTCATACCTGCGCACATTTTTCGTGACAACCTTCTTGAATAAATTTAGAAAGATCTTTCCTGCTTAGCAAAGGCTTCCAAATTATCACAAATTGAATAATAAATACGTTTTCTCATTTCCTAGGTAAGGGTCTGGGTAACATCTAGTCATCTGATATGTTTTATTCAAGATTTGTTAATGATATGCATTGGTCTTATTTAGGAAAGGATTGTATTTCATTCATTCGTGCATTTATCTAAAATTATTCAGAACACATGCTCTTGTTTTCAAATTAATATTCTTACAGCTTCGCTTATTTCTATTTTCGAATTAAACGTACATTTATGTTCGTGTTCTTAGTATAAATTATTCTTTATTTAAAATTAATCTTAAGAGTAATGATCTAATGTAATATATAAATTACTGTTGAAAGATCATGTTCTTTAAATATATATATTATGTTTAAAGGATCTAAGAAGAGACGTGTGAGCCATGAATCCGTTCATCTAAATATGTACAATTATGATCATCGAATCATTATTTTTATCTATCATTTTTTATTCACTTTTTGTGTTAAATTGATTCTCTCTTCACTGTAGACTAACACTTCCCAACCTTAAGAACTTCATAGACCATTAAATGTATAGTTTTATGTGTGGTCGGCCACTAATGTGAATTTAGAATAAACGTAAACATCTTTATGTAATAGCAATAAGAAAATTTTATTTTATTAAAAGGATATGCACCTATTAAAACAATCAAAAATCTAGAATAATTATTGTATTTAAATAAAAAAAAACAATAAAGTTTTTTCTGTGAAACTCATTTTTAGTGTAATGTCTTATTCTTTCTGCTGGCAACGAAAATTTGTTTCATGGACTACCGGTTGGTGGCCTATGTTTCAAACCATCAGAAAGCATTATATGTTTAGAAAAAAAAATTATGTAAGAAACCTTTAAATTAAAACTGTTTTTAAATATGGGAAATCCGCACATTAAATATAGGAATAATTATATATTTAATACTCATTGTGTGCACTGAGATTTCGGAATGAATTCATGGCACTGAAACTATGTTAAAAACATATATCTTTTCTTTAACTTGCTCTTATAGTTATGCTATGTATTGGCATGTTTCTGAAAATGAACGATATGCAAAATTAGGGAAAAGTTAAATTAAAAACTTTTTTAAATTTCTTATTGCGTATATGCAGCCCTAAATATAACCATTTGAAAAAAAACACATGTTTAAAAGAAAATAATACATATTTTAAACTACCATATATAATGTTAGAATACTATATAAAAAGTGTTAAAAATTGCAATTTTTCTTTCATTACAATCAACGTTTTTTCTTTTTTTTTTAAAAAAAAAGGGACGTTTAAGATAATTGAAAAGTCATATTTCGAAACAATCAACTTCCATAAGGAATTAATTAAACCTTAATCCGAATAAGTGTGAGCGTATTTTTTGAATTTACACATATTTTTTATCCTTTTATATTTCATTTATCTTTATACTTAGCCTTGTCAATTATTTTCAATTAATAAATGAAGAACAAAGTCGAAAAATCAAAAATATAAACACATTATTTAAACAAGAAAAAACTATAAGAATAAAAATGTGTTCACTAAATTTACGTCATTAAGTAGTTTTTTATTGTTATACATCTACAATGCATTTTTTATGAAAGAATATTTTACATACATGTATCATATTTTAATACAAAATAATAACATATTTAACATACAAGAAAACATTTTTGAAACCAATTTTAAGCTCCATTTGGATTTTAATATTTTTATTCCACCGATTGTAATATTAGTGGCTAGGAAAATGTACAAAATATGCTCTTATGTTCCAAGATTGTCAAAGGAAGATAGATCCTAAGACTAGTTCTTCAGGGCATTAACACTAGATTGCCCAAGGAGGTTATTTTGACTGCTTTTTAATTTCAATTAGAAAAACAATTGCATAAATAATGCTCACTTTCTCAGAATTCTTTAGAATTTGTTTTTTTTTCCAAGTTAAGTAAAAAAATTTTATTGTTAATATTAACTAATAACTTGTTATATGTCTGTAAATAATATAAAAATTATAAAAAGTTAATTTTTTAAACAAATTTCTTTGCACAGTTATCATTTTTTCACAATGCAGTCATTTTGACTGATTTTAGTCAATAAACAAAGTTTCAGTCTTCCAAGTGTTAATATAAATTTGCTACCAAATTTTTACCAATTTTTTGATGTGTAACATCTTTCCTCTCACTTGTTGGATACTTGTTGGAGTGATTTCGTGAAAAGGGATGGATGTGTGTAACAGGAAGTGACGCAAGCGTGCGCTATTTGATTTGACCAATAAGAGCGCGCGGTGGTGTACAGCGCATCGGGGTACAGCTCTAGGAGCCATCAAGCACTCGAGCGCTTGACTCTAAATTCACAATCGGTCTGTAAAACCTACCCCTTAATTGCAAGAATCTCTACATTAGAGCAGAGAAAATAAATTGCTTATCTACGCACTACACACATTGCTTATCTTCACACCAGTTTTAACCAGTATGCCGTGCCAATCTGGGTACATGCAGCTAAAATTTATATTAATCAAATTGAAGTTTCTCATAGAATCATTCTCCGACAAATATTAAAAGCTCGTTGGTTCATGAGGAATAAGGACCTCAGATTGGCAAGCAAAATGAGGTCTATCAGACAATTTATCAAAAAATTAGCATCTAGCTTCTTTCAAAAAATTGATAACTCTAATAATCGTTCGATCTTAGATATTAAAAATATATCCCTGATCCTAATTTTAACAGACTCAATAATATATTTATATATTCTTTCGGATAATCTCTTCAATTAAAATTCTTAATTAAATTCATATCACTCTTCTCATCAAACTTAAAAGCTTATTTTAACTTCTTCCCCGACACTTCGCAGCCTAATGGTTATAATAGCTGACTTGAAATGAATCACCCCAGGTTCGTATCCCAGGAACTCGCTATTTTCAAATTTGCTTTAAATCACATTTAATTTTCCCTGGAAAATTATTTATCGAGATAAAATTTATATTTACACGTTCTTTCCTATTTTTTAAAAATGTATTTTATTTTTATTAGCTTTTAAAAAAGCAGTTTTTCTTATTTCACATCATTCAATGTTTCTCTCATTTCTACAACGACTGAGTTCTAAACTGCATTCCCTTTGGTCAGGCCTCACCTCGCCCACCCACTGATCGGAATTTGTTTTCATTCTAAGTGCTTGCACCCTTTTTGAAGATATTTTTCAAGCACTTAAAGCATTTTAGTAGTTTTAAATTTATTTTTTTACTCTCATATAAGAGTATATTTTACTTCTTAAGTATATTTTTTATTAACAAAGGGCAAGAGTGAATTCGTCACAGTCATTAAAAATCCTAAAAATAAGAGGTTATAGCTCGGAAAAACTAGATACTCTGCTCATCCACCCAATGATACCATAAATTCACGTCGCACATACCAGCAAGTCTTAGATTTCACCCAGGATAAACTTGCGATCATTGCGCTCAAGTGTCAAAGGGCTCACCAAACAGATTTCGACGACGTTATTTCATAAAAATGTTCGTTACTCATGTTGTCAGAGACATAGTTAGATAATGACGAACGTGTTTCGATACCTAATTTTGATTGTTGCGTACAGTTTAAACAACCTGGCCGCAGATCAGCTGGTGTTGCGATTTATCGCAAACAGAAAAACTCACACGTTTTGACTCCTCATATGAACATTACTTATCGTCAAACAAAAGGACTGGGTATTGTTAGTAACGATATTGGGGGACATATGTGCGGCAGAATGCTTATTTGAAAACTAACAGTGATTTGGGTATTCGCATACATTTCTCGAAATCAAACGGTACAAAAAATTAAAGATTTCCTGCATTTTGTACTTTTACCATATCCCGAAGGTGGTTCCTCTCTTTTAAAGAAAACTATCCCTAGCTTCCCATGATTTTAAGGGAGGGGTGATTTTAACTTTAATTTTAGTTTCTTCCGAAATCTAAGCAACTCATAGCTTTTTTGAATGAAGAATTCTAGCTCGAAATGAATACAAATCAAAATATTTCGACAACTAACAGTGGTAATGTTATTGACGCTGTTTTTCAACGGTTTTTAAATACTTTGAAATCACAAGTACATTTGTCATATTTTAGTTATCATAAGTCTATTGTCTCCACTCTTCCCCAAATTGATCAAGAATAAATATTTTTGATAAAAAACTGCATTACTCCTTGTGTTAATTAAATAAAGTTTTCATTAAAGATATAGTTATTGGATAGAAACTTATTTCCAATCATACCCATTACTAAGATAGCATGTCAGATGTTACACATCATATACGACTACTGTAAGGCTCATTTCTCTTTTTTCCCCCAGAAATGCTTTTGAAAAGTTCTATGAATTATTGTAGATATTATAATTCTTCACGAATTTAATTATATTTCCTTCTCCTTTGTAATGTTTGTTCCATACTTAGTTCTGTAAGCCCCGTGGTGCACGTTGGTGCTTTACGGTGCATGTTGATTTATAAACGTTTTCATAACAATAAAAGTTAAAAAAAAACTGTATTTTATCTTTAAAAGATAAATTCTTTAAAAAGTTAATTCTCTTAAATAATTTTTAGTTCTATAGAAATTGTCACTATTGGTTATAATTAGAATCATAAGAAATTTACATTTTTTACTTTACATGTGTGTGATGACTTAGAAAAATTCAAAGTAATTACATATTTTTGCTAATGTAAATGTGGATATAAAATAATGAGAAGTGCTCGGAGTATTCTAGCGAGTAATGTATTCGATAAAACATAACGCTATCTAATAGGTGCATATGCAGAATCATGAGAAACTTCAAGTTCTTAAACAATACCAAAATATTCCACCAAGGATTTTTTTTCTGATTTGTTGTGATACAATTTAAGTCGTGTGAAATTAGTACATAATGCAATAAAGTAGGTTAAGAATAAAATTGAAGAATATACATATATATGAAGAAAAAATCACCAATTTTTCTAGTCTTATATTATGTAAATATAATTAAATCTCAATAAAATGTTATTGAAACTCTTTCATATTATTTTTTATAGAACTAATTGTCTTATGAGTATTTTCCTGTACACCATTTAGGGTGTCTCAGAGGTGTTAAATTTCTCTAGAGGTCTGAAAATATAAACGATTTTCAAATAGGTATAATTATTTTAAAATTAAATTAAATGATTCGAATCTTTTACACGTTATTTATAGAAGAATGGGGCTTCAGAAAAGTATAAAATGTTTAAAATATAAAAATAATTTTTAAAACCATAAGCATATGAAAGTTCTATAATAAATATTAAGTAATTTTTGTTTTGTGCACTTTATTTTCTAAAATGGTAGCCTCTGATGTTTAAAACTTTACAGGATTATAAAATGCATCGTACTCTTTAGACCTTACATAATTTTAGTATTATATATCTTTTGTATTTCAAAATATTTGTAAAATATTGCAATTTTTAAAATATTTTTTAAAAATGTATTTTGTTTCTTTATTAAAATATGTAAGTTATTACTCTATTTTTATAAAAGTAGCTACAGTGTAATATTAATACATTTGTCTTTATAAATCAACTTATAGCTAGTAATTAAAGCTATTATTTTAGAAAATAGCATGTGCGAAATAAAACTTAATACATATTTCTTATAGAAAAGTTTCTTATATTCATATGCTTATAATTTTTAAAATTATGGTTATATTTTAAACATTTTATTTTTTTCTGAACTCCCATTCCTTTATAAATAATGTGTAAAAGATTCGAGTTGTTTAATTTAAATTTAAAAGAATTATATCTATTTGAAAATTGTTTATATTTTCAGATATCTAGAGAAATTTAACACACCCCTGAGACATCTTAAGAGAAAAAGCTTTTTCACCAATTCAAAATTACATCGCGATATCATATTATAAAAACACACAACTGGTTGTTAACCATCTAAAAAAATTAAAAATAACTTTCAGGTTCAATACGAAAAAGAAACGATTGAGATTAACACACAGGATATACTTAAGGGTTTCCTGCATTATTTATTGTGTGATTAAGCCACCTTCATTAGTTATTGATAAACTTTTATTTTGTTTATCTCTTCCTTCTTTATCTACAAACTAATATATGTCGCTCGTTGATTTTAAATTAAATTTGAGTAAGTAATTTAAATGCTAATTAGATAATTTAAATAAAACAATATGCAAAATGAATATTTTTTTGAAAAATTTCATTTTTTTACAGGTCTGCTGCCACTGTTCTTTAATTCGACATTTAGAAATGTTTACTGTTTGTTATTTTGATTGTCTAAGTATTTAGGCTCTTATTTCATTTACTAATTTACTTTAGAATATACAATATTTTGTAGAATTGGCTTATAATTCTATACTTTGAATTTGATTTTAGTAATTTCCTTCAGAATGGTCATGGATGCAAAAATATCCAAAGTATATATATATATATATATATATATATATATATATATATATATATATATATATATATATATATATATATATAAGCATTACAACACTAATATGATAATCTAAACTTCAACGTTAAATCTTTTTACCAACTAACACAGGATTATGCTTGTTTATGAGAAATATAAAGTGTTGTAACAATTTCCCACCAAACTCTATTTTAAGTTGTGTACACAATTTTAACGAGTTGGGCCAACAGATGTTAAACATCGAATATCATTTTTAAATAGTATTGATTAATCGGGATTTTTTAAAAGTTATCTTATCAGGTAATTTAAAAAGTTAAATAATATTCTTAGAAATCAATTTCTATAAAATAACTGAATTCTTGAAAAAAACAAAATTTGTCCTTGCATGATTTCTAATAAAATAAATTCTAATGCACAAATTCATGTATACTGAACATTAAAATTTATAAATTTAGAGAACGTAAAAGTAGAAACTTTATATTTGCACATATTTTTTTCAACTCATTTAAATTTAGGATATATTTATACATTTCCTTTTAAGCTCAGTGAAAATAACATTAATGAAGCAAACATAGAGACATAAGTTAGTCAATAACCATGAAATTCCTTCTACATTATATAGTGTTATTGGGCAAAACATAGATTTCAAGTTTTGCTGAATAAATTACACAAATCAAATTCAGCTCTGTCAAAAAGCCTATATTTATCAAACCAACGCCTTTGAAGTGAAATAACGAATAGACTATTCCTGGTTGATTGTATTCAGCCATCCAATGTGATCAGTGCGAGCGGTTAGCGCATATACATACAGATCAACAATAACCACCAGTGCCTTTCCTGCAGACTCCTTACCATTCTAGGATTCGATCTCGCCCTATCAGGTTAGAGAAACGGCCCAGAGATGGAAATTAATTAAAGCAGATGTATTAGTAAATGGCTGCAGATAATTATTCTGTAGCTCAGCATCAACCGAGAAATTAGTGAATCAATTAGATGCTGTGCATAATTATGTTTCTCTAGCGGATGCTTTCGTGGCTAGCGCCGAATTGTTTTGATGGAAAAAAAGTATTCCTTCAACAGTAATGAGACAATAAGTTATTCCATTTCAAATGAAATCCGTATTGGTAAATGAGTGAAACTATGTTTTATCGGTTTCGTTTTGTTAAGGATCATTTGTTGTGGATTGGTTTGTTCTCATATATTTTTATTTTACCTTTGAAAGATTTTTATCGAAGAATTTAAAAAAAAACATGGCTTAATAATTAGTTATATTAAAGTATTTTACATAATCGTTTTATAATGAGCAACAAATACTCCTCTGTAGAATAAATTAAGAAAAATTGTCCTTATTGCCATATCTGTAGCAATATGTCTTGAGCGTTCTTAAAATGTAGGAAGAGATTAAGCAAAATACTTTTCAGGATAATTTAAATAAGTATACGGATAATGTGGGTGATTATTTAGAAATACTGAACAAAAGGAGATGTTATGAAGTTTGAAAAATTAATTCAACTAATAAGCATAATATATTTAAGTAAATTAATTTTTTCACTGTTACAATTAGTAAACTAAATATAAATTCCAATAGCATGAAACCAAATAAATTTCCAAAACTTTATCATGTAAGAGACAACATTGTTTAAAATAGTATAATATAAAATTGTTTGCAAGTATTCTAAAGTGTAAGCAATAAAATGCTGGTGATCTGCCAACTAAAATTTTCAAGATAAAAACTAAAACTTTTTGTAATAGTTAATTGTATGATTTTGATTATTCCACTTTCAAGTTTTTCATTGAATTTTCTGGATGCATTCTTCAAAATGTAATTACCATATTTATTCTAATCTAAGCCACATTCCCAATTCTCAACACGTTATTGTTAAAAATGGTAAGTAGTGTAAAAGGGTTTATCGATGTATCAAATTTTACAAAATTTAAATTAATTTTAAATGAGAATTAATAGGAAGTGTATAATGATTTATTTAGCAGTATTATAAACTTCTAAACACATACATGAACCTGTAACTGATCTAATTACTCCATCCAACTACTTTTTACTTCCGATACTAAACCGTACCCGATTTTCAAATAGCATTAATACTGAAAAAAGTGCGGCTTAGATTCGATTAAATACGGTACTATTGGGGAATTTAAAAATGTTTTTGTCTTATGTTGTTTAAAAACATTGAGCAACTTGATTAGCCATTTCATTCAATTAAATATGAATTTAGATGCAAGAGTGAATGAATATTCTAATTCTTATATATTTTAACATATTTCTGGTTTAACGGTTCAGTTCTTTTTTAAAGGTTTTTTAAATAATTTATTCTAGTACTTCATAAGCACAATGTTTTCATAAATAACATGCATTTCAGTTGAGATGCCAGATAAAGTTTGCTATGAAAAAATTTTAATCTGATCCTTTGAAGGTTAACAGACAGAATATTTATTATCAAAGAACAATAAACAAATATATAATGATCTTTTGAAATTTTCCAAAAATATATATATTTGTTTTTAAATAAATTCATTGCTACAAAATATTACAAGTAGTACTGATTTTAAAAAAATGTATATAAATATTCCAATAAACACTATTTACTACAAAAATGAAGATCTTAATTGGTGTACTTCAAAACTTTCACGCTCCCTTACACTAGGCATTTTTACTTACAGATTTGAATTTTTAATTTTTTTATGATTTGTTTTTTAGCAAACACACTATTAAAGAGACCATTAAAAACACAACGAAAGATAAAATCTCAATATGTTGTTTTTTTTAAAGTATAACAAACAATTTCTGTCTTTTTTTGTATAAATATTTTAACGGAAAATGATGCTTGTAATCATGCAACCTCACAAGTTTCAATTTACCTTATATTTTCAAACCAAGATTTTTTTTTGAACATTTAAATATTATGTTAGCAGAAAAAATTATAGCCTAATAACCACGTGTAAAATTTTGAGCTTTGGAATTCAACTTTGGGTGAAATTACTACATTATTCGAGTCAATGCTACTAAAATTAATATTGTTTTCAACATTATTTTGTGAAAATTTTGTCATTCACTCATACTTTATAAGTCATGATTAAGATAAGAAACAAATAAGATTTGCAACGTCAATAGGAATATATTCAAACAACTATTGTAAATTAGGTTATTTTTTTGTGAACGAAAAATTAAAAAAATGACTTCAGTGTAATTTCAAAATCGGGGTAGTCTGTCTCTCACAAATAGAGTATCTTATCTTTTTTCATTAATACTGTCTTGTTGAAAGTGTTTTCCATAAAAATGAGAAATGATTTTTTAGTTTTCACATAAATACCATTAAATAAAGTGCTAAAAGTACTTAAAATTAAATCAATCAATATTGTGGAATAAAAAAAAATACTTTATAAAAAAATCAATTTGGAAAACTAAAAAAATGAGCCAATTCATCTTTCCCAATGCAGTAATGATGTACAATTTCTAAGAGAAAAAAACTGTTTTGAACGACAGTTTGGCTTTAATTCATTTAAAAATGTAATCAACATTTTTTACGAACGATTAGATATTTAACTATTAATCATTGAAATAAAAAATAATTGCTTCTTTTTTCTGTATTTTAAAAGATTTCTTTGATTATGCATTGTCACTTAGCTTTCAAAAGAGATTGATTTCTAATTACAAGCCAACCTAAAGGATCTAAAACAAGTTTCCTCGGCTATATATTCCTAAGTCATTAGAGTAGTCATTAGCTGTTAATGGTCTCAGCAAGCAAGTTTCTACTATATCTTATTTTCTTTCACATTACAAATACGGCAGACTTGACTTAAGGAACTTTTTGATGTAATGACCCTTATCACTTATTTATATTTCTTCATATCTCTATATTTTTGATCAACAGGAATTTTCGGTAGCAAAATGAGGTGAAGTACTTCGGTTTTTGTACTGTTTGGCTTTACTTGATTATTATAGGGGGCATGGTATGATTTACAGATTTTTTTTTTAATTTATAATGATTTTAATAATTTTTTTTAGCTACCTCATATGTGCATGTATGCTATAAAACATATTTTGAACTGAAAATTTCATGAAAAGGTAACAATTTAACTTTTAAGGGAAAAACTTAAAACTTATGAGGTGATTTTAAAATATTACTCCTCTTACGAAAATTAACTTACATGTATGAAATTTGATTTACATGTACGTTAAACTATGTATAAGAAAAAATGGTATGTTTTTTGTGATAACATGATTGGTATTCACACAATATTTCTTTTCATCAATGAATATTGAAAATTCCTTAAAAAAATGTGTAAATTCTGATTTCAATTATTTTTTTTTAAAAAAAAGTAAGTATTTCTTTGATAGAAAAATTCTAACTTTTGTTCCATGTACTATTAGCAACAAGTGGAAAAATTTCCAAGTATTTAGCACTACATTAAAAAAAAGCCTTAGAATTTTAAATAAAGACAAGCTTGTTATTTTATCTTCATCAGATATGTCAGTTTAAAATTTGGATTTGCCATTGGAATCTGAATAAAAAAAACGTAAAGTTACCATAACTTTGCGTTTATTACATCATGATATTTTCTGTACAGCTGAGGGGAAAAAGTGGCAGCCTAAGTGTAAGTAAATACTTTCCATATTTAAATGGATTTAAATTTATATTGTTTTTTATCATTTACTCTAGATTTAGCGACACTAAAATTTGAAAATGAAGTCTGCCGAAGAGAATTGTAAAGATGAAAGACAAATCTAATACTAGAGGTAAGTCTCATAAGTAGTTAGATTTAATAAATCGTAATGTCTGTAAGGGAAATAAAGTACGGTTACCCCAAAATCCGTCAATATTTGAAGATTCAACAAGTCTCGGAATAATGTATCTTGAGAAGCAGTGGCGTACTCAAGGGGGGAGGAGGCTGACAGTCTGGACCGCGCCACAAAGCCCTTGAATTTTTTATGATTAATTATAATTCTAAGTATATAATATGTAACATTTATTTATTTGTTATTTATGATTCCATTTTATTAATTAATGCTAATTATTTATTCAATAATTAGTTTTTTACTGTGTTTTGTTCCCGAAAATCGACAAAATCAACAGGAGCATGATACAAGAGTGGTAAACTTTCGACCCCCCTCGCTTGAAAAATTCCTGTGTAAGTGAATGGTAATGGTAATTCTACAGTGAGAGGTAAAAAGTAACACACATGCTTTTAATGGCGAAATGTTGATCTCAAAAAAGAGCAAAAAGTGGTCAACAGATGGCGCTTTATATCACGTAAGCAATGTCAGCTTAACAATTCACTTTTAGCAATTAATGATGCTCTTATAAGAAATGTTAAACATGCTGGACGTCATCATTGAACAATACCTGTAGTCGTTGGGAAAATGTTGAGAACAGCAATACATAGAATATCTGTAGGGATGGTAAGAAATTGCCGTTGGATGTTTTCTCATAGCATCGTTAATGAGATCAGACGATCGCAGTAGACTTGTCACTAGAGCCAACCCCACAAACAATAATGACAAGGACTGAGGTCTTTGGACCTGGGAGTCCAATAACGAGGGATGCAGTGGATCAGCACGTGTCTTCATCAAACGATAAGCGCAAAAGATCTTTCACACCTTTCTCACGACGATAGGATTGCAGAGCAACAGTAACGTATTGTTCCTTCATTCTGATAGTATAGATCTACTAGCATTTCCATTTCTGGTAAACTCACCGATATTGCTGGCGAATTATTTCCTCACTGACTACAATTGATTATATTCATGATTTGTATGCGGCGTCACTGGTGTTTTGTTGTCCATATGTGTTGGCTCTATATGCACCTTTTTTTCAATAAAATCCCCTTGTCATTCGAATCATGCGCAGTGGCACACGGGGGGGTTCGGACCCCCCCAAAGCCCTTGATTTGTTTCCGATTGATTTTAATTCTATGTATATAGTTCGTAAAAATTAATTAAGTATTTGTCATTAATGATTCATTTTATTAATTAATGCTAATTATTTATTCAATATTTAGTTTTTTACTATGTTTTGTTCCCGAAAATTGACCAAATCAAAAGGAGCATGATACAAGAATGGTGAACTTTCGACCCCGGACCCCACTTGAAAAATTCCTGTGTGCGCCACTGATCATGCGTATCATTGTTTACCTCAGTACCTATATTATTCCGTAAATTAATTGAATTTTAAAATGAACTACGGACTTTCGGGTTACCTGATCACTTAAATTTATACATGAAGATTTCGATTATCATATACATACATCCAGAGATAAAGAAAAAAAATGTTCAAACCAATTTTTATAAATGAAGAGTTCAAAGAAACATTAAAGCAAACTTTAATTTCTAACTTTAAACTAATTTACATTACTAATTAAACTTGTTACAGTACTATATAAATACGTTTTTTCAATTGAAAGAACAATACATGGTATAATTTTTGTGTTTTGATTTCTTTTTAAAACAAAACTTATTTCTTATGCTATTCAACACCCACAATGCATAGTATTTCTAAATTTCAAGCTATACATTATTAATAGAATATTTAAATAAGTCACCATCAGTAGGATGACTCTAGTTTTTATTATTAATATTGAACATAGTAATAGCAGTAAAAAAAATATTACTCTTGCTTTTGAAATAAGTAATACCGTAGTTTTAGCAGTAATATTTCTCTTAGATAGTCTGTAATTATATACAGTTTTTAAGCTACACAAGTTAGACCAATGGTACTCAACCTCTGGTCTATGGACCAAAACCAGTCCGTGAATCAAATGGTATCAAGCCACCCAAGGAACACTAAATTATGTCCATGTTATTTAATGTGTGTGTGATGTATTTCCGTGGTGTACTTTTCACAGAAACCACGTTTTTTTAGACGTCAAATCCCTTGCGTTCCCTTAGACGTTGCGACGCCATTGATTTATTCTTGAACTTTCCTTGATCACGCTCGTGGCATCATAACTATGACGTAAAGATTAAAGTGATGTCATGCACGCCGGTCACGGATTGGTTTTTGATTACATCACAAGATGATGTCAGATGTAGAATTGAGTGCATATATGTAGCTCTTTTCTTGGAAACTGTAGGCTTTTTTGTTTGTCTCTGTGCTGTGCCGTTAATAAAGATTTTTGTTCCAATAAACGTCGCAAAATATTATTTGCAGAACCTTGAGTAAGTAACAAGTAATATTTCTTAGATAGTCTATAATTATATACTGTTTTTAAGCTACACAAGTTAGACCAATGGTCCTCAACCTCTGGTCTATGGACCAAAACCAGTCCGTGAATCAAATGGCACCAAGCCACCCAAGAAACACTAAATTATGCCCATGTTATTTAATGTGTGTGTGATGTATTTCCGTGGTGTACTTTTCACAGAAACCACGTTTTTTTAGACGTCAAATCCCTTTTAATTCATTTGTTGGTGTAATTGTAAGTTTTTCGGAAGGCATATTTAAATACAACAAATTAAAGTTATTAAATCTAAGCATTCTAAAATATAAACAATCAACGTCCCACTCTCAGTTGGATGTAGTAAACTTAGCAAACGTTGACCGGTCCAATGGGATATAAAGGTTTTGAAGCACTGGGTTGAACTACAAATATTGAAGAATAATTTAGTAAAGATAGCAATAAATTAATGTGTGTTCTTTTAAATAGTTCGGAAGAATAATTCGTTTTCTTTAAAACATAGCTGAGAATAATTGTTAAAATATTCAATTAATTTAAGATTTAAGGAATTATTATTTATTTATTATCATTCATTAATTATAAATTATTTTTTAAGTATTTTATAATACTTTAAAGTTTTTATGTACTTGAAATCCTTTAAAAAATCCTAAAAGACACTCGCATAAATTATTTCTCCACTACGTACAACATATTATTGCTTTGAATGTTTTATTCAAGCATTATGTACACCAAAATATATGCAGTGTAATGTATAAAACGGGGAAGTCCGTGAAAAATTCAAAAATGAGTTACATAAAAGTACTTTCTCAGTCTTTTATCAATGAGAGAATTCCTAATTAAACTTGTTACCTTCATTCACTTAAAATTACTTCAAACATCTCAATGGTATTCCCTTATCTATATTACGGGATATTCATTTAAATTAAATAATATTTTCTACTAATTCAATATTATTGCTTATTTGTTATAATTTATTTATTAAACCAACGATCATCCTCAATAATTAACTCCCTAAACACGTAATGAAATGCAGAAATGGTGCCAGATCTACGAAGAAGATTCCATAGTAAAATGCATTAACTGGAGGCTAAATAAATAAACAACGGTGCCGTTCAAACGAATAAAGGAAAGTATGTGCTGTTTGTGTTAATTGTATCAATTCGACCGATGTTTTCTCTTGTGTATTAGCAAATCGCTAGGAATGCATGAGTGGATCTGTTGGCAATGTATTGATCATTCAGTAAGATAAATTTTTTTAAAGAGTATACTTTCTTAGAGCATTTAATTATAACTACAGACTTTTTAAAAGAATATCATTGCTTTTTTTATATATAACTTTTAATACGTAATTTAAGACTATTTGTTATCAGTTTCATAAAATTAAATGAAATGTTTGACTCATTAGCATATTTTTTAATGAAAAGTTTCATTTCTGCTTAATCTGATTTGTATTAACTAATGATACATATACATAAGAGCGAAAGCGTTTTGCAAAAGCTTTATCATATTATTTATTATAAATAATATAGGTGATTTTCCATTCTTAAAAATGCATTACTCCTTGTTCGCTACACATAACTTTGGGCCAGACACCTTTAAGTTACTGCAGAGTTGTAAATTTGTTTGTAATTGCTAACTGAATATTTTTCGGTGTTTTGAGCTATCATTTTTCTGAAGAACTTTTGTAGGAGACGAATATTTAAATGTAGTTAATGGGAGCAAAAGTTCATAAAGGACTTCAAAGTTATAATTTTCATCAAAAAGCAAATTGGTCAACTCGCATTCAGAATGATCTCTTATCATAAATATTATTGCAGTCAGAGAGAGATGTATTAAAAAGAATCATAAATTACTACAAGGGAGCTTTAAGATATTTATCATAGCAAACATGGCGTATACGTGCATTTATTCCCCCGGTTATTTGAAACTAAGGGTAAATGCTTTTGTCAACTCTTACAAAAAATATTTTTGTACACCATGTAATCATATAGTTTCCGTAGTTATCCTCAATGACAATAAGAGAATAATGTTATTTCTTTGATTAGGTTATTGTAGCTCTTCTCAAACTTTCCATACTTGCGACCCAATTTTCAATAATAATTTTCATCGAGTCCCCCTCCACACAATAATAATACAATGAATTCAGTAATGATATACTTTGACGCGTAGCTACAATGCGACTTTAATTATAAACAGTACAAATTATCAAGATAAGTATTAAATTTTGTATATAAATTTATAAAATGCCCATAGGATCGCTGGTAATTGTTAAACTTGTTTTTAACTTAGTACTGTTAAATTAATTCTGAAACGCATTGTGCAGTACTAATACATTTATAAATGTATTATATCAATGTAAACATGTACCTTATTTTTTTATTTTGTTATAATGCATTTTGTATTGCTTCCTTTCAGTAAATTAATATTTTTTTTTCAAAAATCTTCTTTTTTCGACTTTTTGTTTTACTCGCACCCCCTTTTAGGGTTATCATGTCCCCCTTGGGTAGCACACGCACACAGTTAGAGAAACACTGATGTTAATGCAGTGTTTGTGAAACTGTGAGGTAGGGGACCATACAAGGAGATGCGAGTATATTGAAAAGTCGAAAACACAAAATATTAATTTAAAAATTCTTAATTTACTGAAAGAAAGTGCGGTTCTGAAGCTACATCTGTATTTAATACAATGTATCTAATTTCACGTGACTTGAATTAACTCTGAATTTCAGCCAGTTATTCAATCATTCAAGGGTGACCAATCCAATTGGCTTTGCAGGCCACTTCGGCCAAAGATTATAATCCTGTGGGCCACGTACACAAATATGTACCTTTATATCAGATTTGGATCCATTACAAACAACCATTGGAATGAACTGTTATTATTTCTTTTATTATTTTTCTAACATACAAGCATCGATAATATAATAATAATCCAATGATCAAATAATGATTATTTTTTTCAATTAATGATATATTTGTTTCTCAATTTTTTCACTTAGTTTTTACAAGTTGATTTTGATGCGTGAACATTGTAAATGCTATTGCAAGATTTCGTCTTTTACGTTTGGGGTCGACTTACTTTCGTTAACTTTCGATATATTGTTTCTCGGATTTATTTCTTACAAAACATTACTATCAAAACAAAAATATTGCACAAATAATCGCATTTGGTGAAGTTGTAATGAATCTCACGGGCCACAAAAATATACAAGGTGGGCAACATTTGGCCCTCAGAGAGGGGGTTGATCACTACTGATTTTACTAGTCGGCTACAATTTCCCAACACCTAAAGAACACTTACAAGTATAAAATTTATGAGGAGGAAGTAGTTAATTTACTAAGAGCACCATGCAGTAGTTACATTAAATATTTTGTTTCCGTGCCTTATTTATGAAATTTAATACAAAATTTGATTGGCATTTGCTGATGTAATTACTTTGCAGCTCAGTATTTATTTAAATAAAATCAATTGAATGAGCCACAAAACTCATCCTCATAATATAAGAATTATAATGCAAACAAGGTTATTTATAAAAAAAATAAATGCGTTTTACAGAATAAAAATAAATTTCATTATAAAAATACAAAAAAAAGGTTTTTAAACTGGTGACAAGTATGTCAAGATTACTTAAAATACAGTTTTTGTAAATAAATTTCTGGAAAGCATGCATTGTGTGATGAGAATATTGACTCAAGATTTCCTTTTGAATATTCTTCAAACAGATTTAAATTTATAGTACATCTAGTCCTATAAATGTATAGTAAATTTATAGTTTCTCACATAATTTATTTTTTAAGTCTGTACCAGCTTTAAATTGGAAATTGTATTTTAACTAATTCGTCTGTAAACAATATTTTAGTATTAAATTACATTTTACCAGGTATTCACGTGACACTGTAAATACATATATTTTTTAACCTGAGAGACACAACTAAATTAGAAGAATTTATACAGTATGGTTAATTATGTTTTTTCACGAAATAAAAAAAAGTAATATCTTTCAAAAGATGTATAGAATGCAAGAAAATAAAATAAAACAAAATAAGCAATTGTTATTAAAAGTATATCACCTAACATATAAAATAAGTAAATATAACTATTTTTTAATTAAAAATGCAAATGATTTGTCTAACTTCAACATGATATGGAACACATAACTGAATACCTAATAACATCCTAAACCTGTTTTTCGTAATTAAAAAATATTGTATCTTTTTATCACCGTGTTACTAGCTGTTTACAATTTGCAATAATAATTGGCGATTTTTATTTACTTTTAAGAAATCCAAAAATCTAATAATTTATTAATGCTGAAATAATAACATGAAATGTATTATGACTATATTTATTATTCTTGACACCATTCAATAAGGAGGTAGATTGTTATTATTATTAAATAATCGCATTTTTATGCATTTCAGCCATTTGAATTATTTATAATAACATGGTTTTGTTCTATATAAAATGTGATATAAATATTTTAACTATTTTTATTTAGAATTCAAATAAACAAGTCACATATGATTTTAAAGTAGTTTTTGCTTAAGCAAAAATAAAATGATTAATCACAGGTTTCATTTATCCGTAGCTCAAAATGCCTGCTCAATTTCTTAAACTTTACTGCAATAGTAAATTATGTCACACACATTTTAAAATATATTTTCTTATATATTACATTATTCACTGAAGTTAAATGAATTGAAATTAATACATCTTATACACTTCTTTAACACATTATGGATTATATTGTGGTACATTAAATACATCTTTTTATTTAATAAATTATTCAATTATTTTCAAAGTATTGGATTAATATTCAAATTAAATAAACTATTGAGTTGGAATTAATTAAACATACATTTTAACTCCTTTTGTAGAAATACAACATTTTCTAAGAATTTTAAGATTATTAGTATACCTCCAATAAGAACAAAAGCATATAATTTGGTACTTAAATTTATTTGAAGCTGTTAAAATTTAAATCTTTGGGAAAAATCATTAACATTGCATTCATTTTAATTATAGGATACATACAATTATATACAATAAATTATTTTATTTCGAGTAGACAAATTTTACATCCACAAATGCATCTTCAATAAGTATTTATTATGCAAAATATAAGTTTCCTAGTAAAAGAATTTCATTTAAATATTGTAAGAATCTATTTTAAATAGACACATACACATATTAATACAAAGTTATATTTCAGACTTAATTATTCTAAATATTTACATTACAATCTATGGATTTATATTGATTTCAAAGTTTAAAATTTGTTTAAAATATTCTGAGTGTTTTGTCTGAAATGTTACTTACTTTCAAATAACTGAGTTATTGTTCTTGTTCACATAGCTTCTAGATTATGTAAATTAAGTTTCCATGAACTACCTTATGAAAACAGAAGCTATATAAATACTATCCCTTTAAAAATGTCCCTAGCGTTAGTAAAATTGCATAATGATATAACTCTCCAAATCAAATAACTACAGTTACATTGGGGGAAATACGTATAATCAATATGGCGAGACACTATTGGGAATATTTGCTTTTTATATAAAACAATATTGATTATACAGAACCTGCTTGTAAGTTTTATGAAGGAAGACATTTCAAGGATTATAATTCAGTTGTTACATAGAACAAAAATGAGATTTTATAAGATTATTCCATCCATATAAAACAGTGGAAAAAAATTGCTATGAAATTACTGATTAAAATATATATATATATATATATATATATATATATATATATATATATATATATATATAAATGTCCCAAATAAAAACTAAACAGAATGGAGAATATATATATACTTGTTTTGTAATGACATTTTTTTTTTTTTTCTTACAATTCATTAATTATCCATTAATTTTTCCTGAATGAAGGCTTTTTAGAACATCATAAAAAAAACTGATGATATATTGTAATAATATATAATGTAGAATAGCACATATTTATGAAATAAGCGATTGTGAAATGTCTTCATATATGAGTATCATTGAATGCAACATATCCAGAACTAAACATTGCGATAGTATAATTAAGAAAAAAATAAAGTTGAACAAATAGCTTTCTTTATGATGGGTTAATTATTAGCTTCTTGATAATTATCCAGATTAAGGTGAATGCTAAGTATATGAATCAAAAACAACATTAAGCATTTTCTATTATTTTATTCAGTTTTTTTAAATTATATACATATATATATATATATATATATATATATATATATATATATATATTAATATATATATATATATATATATATACTCATGTCCATAAATTAAGGATAATGAAGTTCAGGGAAAAAAAGAGACCGAAGCAAAACAAATTTGACTTTTTTGTATAGTCTATTTATTAAACAAAAGGTAAAGAGCAAAACAGATGCTATACGTTTGACATAATTAATAAAAATCGCGATTTTTACTCACTGGAGCAAAATTCAAAAAAGAACCTATTTACAAAAAACAGTATAACATGGTTAGTATGATGGTTAATACGGAGAATATCTCCCGGACGATGCTATGTAAGCCTTACGAAGCCTAGACATGCTGAGTATAAAATTATCAATCTAATCTTGGGGAATAGTGCACCATCCATCACGCAATGCCCTCCAAAATTCCGGTAGACAGGTGGGATGTGGTTGAAGGTCCGCAATCTGTCGGACAAGCATATACCACACATGCCCTATTGGATTCAAGTCCGGTGAGTATGCTGGCCAATCCATTCGTGTGATGTCCTCCGATTTAAGGCATTCGTCTACAATGTTTGCACGTTGAGGACGGACCTTGTCATCCACAAACAGAAATTCAGCACCCATGGCACCCCCGAAACAAGCGTACATGTTGTTCCAGAATGACATCCCGATAGATGTGGCCTGTCATCGTTACACTCCGAACATGCAGGTCAGCTTTGGAAGCAATATTAATTTCTCCTCAAACAATCCTTTTTAACCGTGTAGTTGAATGGTGTTCTCTTGGTGGTAATGAGTACCTGGCGCTCTCATTATTAAAGTCCGTCGAGAATCAGATTGCATACTAAACCTGGACTTTTCGGAAAACATCACATAAGACCACTGTTTTGGTGTCCACAATGCATGCTCTCTACTCCAGGTTAATCGTAGGCAACAGTGAGTTGCGGTAAGTGGAACACATCGGACAGGCCTACGAGCATATAGACCAATGGGCCCTAAGCGTTTGTACACGGTCTGCCTTGAAACTGTCGTACCGGTAGCTGAAGGAACCTGACGAGACAGGTCTAGTGCTGTGCTTCGTATTTTTCTTTTGGCAGTAACTGCCAAATACCGGTCCTCATTCGGCGTTATAGCTCGGGGGTGCCCTGTGATGTAACATCTACTCACATTACCATCATCTTGGAATCGTTGCCAAAGCCTGGAGATGACACTCTGGGCAATTCCAAGTTCCTCGGATACTTACAGCTAAGTACGGCCACATTCCAGTCGTCCAATAATTCTACCACGTAAAAATAATCCAAATGCTTCCTTTGTGCCATAACTATGTGGTTATTGCTCTGAAAGGCTTTTAAAACGCTTTTGAACAATTTTACTTCTTTGCCACCATTCCTTATATACCCCTCTCTTACACTCTCGTCATTTTGACGTACTATCCACGCTATCTGGTGCTTTCCTGTAATTTGCATATTCTACTTCAAGATGTGTGGGATAATTCTACTGGTGAATTTTTATTTTAGAGTTCATTTTCTGTGTGATTCTGAATTATCCTTAATTTATGGACATGAGTGTATATCCTAAAGCTAAGAGTTTGCTTGTGAAATGTTGCTATTTATTTCCTACTGTTATGCTGTTTGGTACATACCGGTATATATCATGCCCCTATACTTTCAAGCTGTATTTTTCTATTTTTAGGCATATTAATTGTACAAGGTGCATCCCCTTTTTACAAAGAAACCTGATATATGCGTGTGCAGTGCTCCATGTTTTGCACTTTTTATGCTCTTATCCCAGCTTTTGAAAAAAACAGCAACTTCCAGAATTGCAGCCGCTGCTTAAGTTCATAAGGAATTTCGTTCAAATAAACAATATTTAGATCAATATAGAAGTCTAATTGTTCTTATGCTCATATATTTTTTTTAATTTTTAAAGCTGTCACTTTTATACCCGGCGTATAACACGCACTCTTAAATATCGATTTAATTTTTTTTTGTTAAAAGTGCACGTTATACGTCGGATTTTACGATACTTCTATTCATGCTCGTTTAGAATTATAGCTGTTTAGTATATATTATTATTATTGTTATTCATTTTATATATGTAAGAGAAATAGTCGAGTAAAATTGCCATTGATTTGTTAATTTATTTTAATCATATGGAAGAACGAATTTTGTGCAACAGTTTGCTAGGATTGTGAATCGAGTAACGCGGCAGCATTAATCTACGTCTGTATTCATATAATAAAAAAAATGTAACCACATGTCTTAGTATAGGGACATATTAGTTATTTCTCTAATTAATTGATTTATGGAAAATATTTAATCTTTCGTCAAGACTTGTGTTAGCTACTGAGATATTCTTTTTTGCAGGAATCAGGGATAAATCTGTCAAAAAATTCAAGGTATAATTCTCTTAACGTAGAATCTTGAATAAATCTGTCAAAATATAGGTTTAAAACCTTTCAATGCAAGAGAAAGTGATACTTTCGTTTAAAAATACGGCATACGTAAGAATGATTTTAAAAAAATATTTATGATTTATAACTTTTTAAATGAATGTTACTTTAAATTACTACGCGTATCTACCCCATATATGCAATCTCGGAAAATAATGTTCGGTGAATGAAGTCAGAACGTCCGATCTCGCAACACTGTCGAAACAAAACACTGGTCGTGCATAGTGTCAGCTTTTGACCATCTGGCTCCAGCGTTGGTAAGTTGAGTGTAGTTCGTGTTCCATGTAATTCTTGTTTTATAAAGTCCTTGTACAGTGATTTGGCTCTTAACTGAGAATAGGAAAATGAAGGAACAAAAGATCAATTTAAAGTTTTGTTTTAAGCTTGGGAAAAAAAGAAAAAAAACTAATTGGATGCTGGTAAGTGTTCATGATGAACAGGTACTTTCCATGAAGTGTGTGTACGAGTGGTCCGCCCGTTTTCGAGAAGGCCGGAAAAGTATTTCTGAAGATCGGAGATCTATGTCAGTGACGAAAACAATGAGAAAGAGAGGAGATTAATCCCGAAAGAGATCATCGATTAACTGTGCGTATTATAGCTGGTGAACTGCAAATTAATCGTGAATCCGTGTGACAAATCGTTACCCAGTATTTAGGGATGAAAAAAAAAACGTTAAGGATACGTAGGTTAAAACCCCATTACGCACAACAAGGTTCATGTTTTTTTGTTCGCGATATCGCTCCCCCTCTTACAGCTAATATCGTCAAACCAGTTCCTGTAAAAAAAGGGGGTGGTACAAATTCAACATCCACCATACTCAAGATATCTCACTCCTGTAGACTTCTTCCTATACCAACGACTCAAACTCGCTTTGAAATTAAAGAGATTTGACAATATTCCTGAAATTCAACGTAACGTTGCCAGGCTTTTGAACTCCATCCCAAAGAAGACTTCTAGCAAAGTTTCCAAGACATGTGTAGAAGATCTCAGTAGTACATAGTTATCAGAGGTGACTATTTCGAAGGACATTAAGGTCAATTTCATGAAGTCGTTACTGTCCGAAGTTGTATATAACCTTTAATACTATATACAAATAGTTATAATCCTGAGTATAACACTATGCAGTAGAGTAAAAAATCTTAGACACAATATTAGGCTAGCAAATTCTTGTCCTAAGGAGAAAATAATGCTGGTTTTAACAATGATTTTGGGCCAGCCAACCTTCACATGTAATTTGTCTAAGCAACTGGACTACATTGAAATAATGAATTGCTATACGTATATAATTATTAGAAGTAAAACACGCTAATCATAATTAAATAAAATATATGATTAAAATAAACAAACTATTTATACTAATTTAGATTTAAAAATATTTATATGACATTCTGCTAAGATGACGTACTTTACCACGTCAACATACACGCATCACCTTGTTCATATTTTCTGTCAATACAAAAAAAAAAAACCTAAGAGTAGTAACTCATAAAAATAACAGTTAGCAAAAATAAGAACAAATAAAAAAGTCTATATTACAACTTAAACCATCCATAGGAAATTTATCGGAATGAATAGAACACTTAATTATATATAACAATTATAATATAAAATAAAATATTAGTTCTATCAAACTTGTCTTGTCATATATATATATATATATATATATATATATATATAATTTTATGAAATGGACATGTCTAATCCATTTTTATGGATATTTATTGTACGAATTCTTACAAAAGTCGATAATAAATATTCATATATATATATATATATATATATATATATATATATATATATATACTGTTAAAAACTCATCCAAAATACAATCCAGATTCAATATTGTAATAGAAAACAACTACGATTTCAGTTTGGTGATAGGATTTCGAAAGATTACTCCCATAGGTTGGATAAAGTGCAACATTTCTTCAGGAAATAGAGCTTTAAAATCCCAAATCACACTTGTCAAAATCCGGATTTTTTGTTCCTTCAATGGGAATTAGCTTTATAACTTTAGTGTGTATTTAGAAATACTTTTACAGATTGAAATCTTAAAGTACGGATTAAAATAACCGTGGTGAAAACTATTTCCAATCACCTCTGACTGATATTGTTCTAAGATAACAAGATTAAATATCCCTAAAGGAATTGAAAATGAATTTTTTCCCCTGCTGAGGTGATTCTCGTATTGGGTCAAAGGGAATAAGTGATTCCCTTGAGACTGTGAGAACAATTTCTTTTATCGTGTTGTGGATCGGCTTTTTGTAAATCGATTTTGGATTTCCTAACACTTATTTTTGAAAGTAGTTTTATTGCAAGTAATGGTTTTAGATATTTTTCTTATATATTTGAAGAATTTGTTTTGCAGTTCAGAAATCTGTGTTCAAATTAAGTGAGTAATTTAATTCGTTACAAAATTGTTTTCAATTAATATTTAATAATGATCCTGTATAATTATTTTCAAATAGATACGCTTTTTATTATTGGCATTTTATCGCGATCGTGTTGGGATTATTGTATGTGTATCTATGTAGTTTTCATTTCTATTCGAATTATCTACGATTCAATGGAATCAGATGTCCATATAATTTGCGAAAGTATAACTTCATGCTAGTGTAAATAATTTCCTTTTTTATCATACTACATCTTTAAACTTTAAACTTTTCCTTAATCAAGTTATTTTTCTATTTTATGTATCAATTTTGACCCAAAGAGACACGTGGTAGATAACTATTGGTAGAATAATTGAACAAAAATATTGTCAATACATACCTCTACATAGCAATATAGTTTTTCTCAAAATAGCCAGTAAAAAGATTAAGACAGTTGTTTGTTCTAAAACTTTACGTATATAGCCGTATGGACTTAGTATTAATTAGGATTGTTATCCGAAAAAATCTTGAATCTTGTTATCTTGAAAATGACGTCTTGAATTAGTTAATATTCTTTATTGCTGTGTATAGCCACCTTTTGTAGTTTCAGAATCTGAATAGTTACGTAAGAGAAAAAAAACATGTTCTAACATGAAGTGAATACTAGGTATCCCAGCATACAATGCGTTTTAAGTACTGTAAAACCCGGCTTAAAATGCGCACCACCGTTTAACAAGAACCTATACTTTAAATATGTATTTTTTTAATGTTTAGGTATATTCACCGCATCACACGCACCTCGCCGCCGAGCTAGTATGGTGGTTATGGCACTAGGCTAGTAATCGAGTTGGCTTGGGTTCTAAACCTGAATGAGGCATGGATGTATTTTCAGAAAAATAAGTCGGACTTTCGCCTTAATTGAATTTTTGTTTCGAATGGAACGCAACGCAACCTTTCTGTTCTATGCCATGATCCTCGTTTGTAAAAAATCCAAAATTATTCTTTGATTGTATTTGTATGTTTGTGTCCACATCCATTTCTCGTATTTTGTATGTATCCCACGATGAAACGCAGGACAACAACAACGCACACCTCTTTTTTACGAAGAAACATGAAGAGTAAGTGTGCGATGTGCTTACGTTTTGAAATCTTTCATTTGAAGTGTTTTTCCAAGCTTAAGAAAAATAGTATATTTCTAAAACTACACGCATTTAAATTCATAAAGAATGCATCTATCTTTTAAAGAGATGATATTGTGATGCATGTAGAAATTAAATTTTTTCTATGTTTATCTTTCTCTTTTTTTAAAACTTCTCATTTTTATACCCGGCACCTGTAAATTTAGATCTTATTGAAGTGAAACTTCTTTATCGGCGTATGGGAAAAATTTTCCGTCATTTTTTTCGGTTACGCGTCACGTTTTTCTGTAACGCGCCATATTTTCCTTGATACTCTTACGGTCGATCCGTACGAAGTAGTACGTTTTCCCCATTTTTAAAAATTGCATCCAATCCTTCTTTTCCTTTCAGACAAAATATAATTGCGGAATCGGAAAGACCATTCATTTCGCCATGATTTTGTATAATGTTTTTCACAAAATAATGCTATTTTCTATTTTTTATGATTTTTTTTTAAAAAGGTGTCAAAATTGATACATTTTTATGACAATGATTTCTACATCGTTGCGCAAGAAGCGTTTTTCGTGTTAATAAATTGATATTTTACACTAAAAAAATAACCCCTTTCTCTTTTATAATCAGTAATTTAAAAAATAAAATGTTTAAAACTTTTTTTTTTCATGATTTTTTAAACACTACTCAAAATTTTGTTTAAATATTTAATAACGTGAATGTTTCCTAAAAAAATCGCACGAAACTTTTTGTTCGAGTGTAGAATTATATTATCCTTATCATGTAAAAAGATTGAAAAAATTGATTAAAAATTATAGATTTTCAAAAAACTTTTTGTGTTTTTCGTTTTTCAAACTTTTTAACGATAATCTAATAAAACTGTATTTCTGTTATATTTTTTGTTTAAAAATTACTCTTGTTTGTAATTGGTGTGTGCAGTTTGAACGCATTAACTTAAAAATTAAGCTTTTTATAAAATAAAAACTTTAATAAAAAAACGCGATTTTACATGTGCGAAAATTCCCTCTATTTTTTAACGCATTTTGAAGTTCCCAAGATGATTTTTCGCGCATGCGCATTAGTGGCGACTTTTACAGAAACGAAATAGAATGGACTAGATACACTTGACGTCATAATCACATGACAATAGAATTAATAAAGAGCAACGTGTTTCATTCGACTGAGTTTTTGACTTCATTTTCGAATTTGTACATCTGCTTATATAACAAAATGAAAGACTCTGCATATTAAATTGTCAAAAGGCAGTTCGACTGAAATATGAGTACTTTTTAATTATTTAATTTTCAATATCTTTTTCCCATTACACATTGAAGAACCAAGGGTTCTTTTTTTTTGCATTTTTAAAAATGCCGTTCTATACTATTTAAGCAACTGAATGGATTTTAATGAAACTTTACAATAATATAGCTTATACATCAGAATACATAGGCTATAGTTAATAAAGATATTGTGCTTAATTAAAATATATTAATTAAAAACCTTGAAATGTAATATTGTTTACCCTATAACCGTGAGCGTGTTAAGTCACGTGTAAGTTGTAAATAGTAGATTTTTTTTTCGAGAAATGATGTCATACACAAGTTTCACTTCTTACGCTAATACACACACACATTTTTTTTCGTTTTAAAAATATGCGTTGTATGCCGAATTTTGCGGTATCTAATAACATACGATATGCGTGACGTAATTTAAGTTTACTTAATAGGGGCAGTGAATTCCCTTCATTCTGAATATTTTCAAGAAAGTTGCGATATGTTGAGATATTCCCTGTTTGTTTGCTGAATATTCTCATTAGATTGCAGGCAATAACATCATTATATGCTAAAAAGCGCTTCAATTTTTAGTATAGTTAAGAAACGCTATTTCAAGAAATCAACGTGTGTCCACTGGAATTGGTATCCTTTATAGAAGAGAATAGAATCATATCAATTAAGCATCCAAAATAAATCAAAGTTCATTATCAGATACCCTGATAAAAGCCTCGTATTTATGAAGATAAAAACATGAATGAAGTCACAAATAGAATCTGGATTTTCCCTAAGGAATAGTCTGATTTGGTTTTCACTATATTATTTAAAAATGAATGCATTGATTTACGAAGAATATAAAAAAACAAGACTTTGCTTATGCTTTGTTTAGTTTACAAAACAGGAACTGCAATGATAATCCTTTATTTTTCGAGAAAGTTCAAATTTGATTTTGTAACTTAATTACCACTGAATAAAGTAAATTACCTAACTTATAGATAATAATTCCATTACATTATATCTCTTTGTACATATGCGGAAATATATTATATTTTTTTTATCCCTGTATATATGTGGGCGTAATATATTATTATTTTAATTTTTTCTATGCGTGTGCAAAATATTTTTAGTTCCAACATTTAAAATGATTAAAAAATGAATTTATATACTTATAAATATTTTTTAAAAAACATCTTTTCACTTTATATGTAGTTAAAGGCTATAATGTGTAAAATTAGAAAATGTCTGTACGTGAAATGTCATAAATATAACGAAAATTCTGATTGAATTACTTTTATAATGTGTATAACAAGATGTAATCACACACAATGGTAATATTTTATCGATAATAATAATATATTCTTCATAGAAAAGCACAGAACATGATTGATATATAATATTAACCATTTAATTTAATACCGTTATCATTTATATGATTAATTGAAATTTATAATTTATCCATGTTACATCTGAGAATAGCTTAGTTTAACCCAAATTTTATGAATATGAGTAGTTTATGACATAGATTTACTAAAATAACTGTAATTCTTTCGTACATATTTTAAACTTTTCAAGTTGAAAATAAACGTATTTATAAAATACAGCAGTGTTTCTCAAACTGTGGGGCACGCTCCCCTGGGGGGCGCGATAACCCTGCAAGGGGGCCGCGAGCATATTGAAAATAAAAGGTTTAAAAAAATAATTTTTTGGAAAGAAGTAAAACAAAATGCTTTCTGACCTAATATACACATTTACACTGGTATAATATATTTTTATCATCTGGTGATCATCAAAAATAAAAGATTCTACTTCAAACCCTCATTAGACATCTTTGATCCTATAACCAAATTAAAAAAAATATTTTGTTTGCTTTGCGGTCAATTTGAGAACGATGAAAGATTTTTTTTTACGTTTCTTTTAACGATATCAAATGATGAGATATTTTTTTATTACGTTTCTTTTAACCTAAAATATTACTTTAGGTGACCTTCGAACTTACTGGCATGTTTATCTCCATCTTTGTTTAGGGAAGTTGTTAATATATATAATATATTTCTGTTTCATATTTTTCCATGCGAAAGAGTTATGATATATGGTTAAACATGAGTATTCTGAAACATAAAATGCATAATGAAAAACGTTTTACACAATTATTTTTTGAAACATGCTACACCTTCCCCATGAAATATTTTGTAGTTTTGATTGCTGTGTTGTATGACTTATTATGGTTTATAAATATAAATAAGCAGAATATTAAAAAAAATGGGCATCTGTGATCCCTATTGAAGTAAGTTAAAATTGATCAAGCAATTGAAGAACCTACTGAAATAATGCATAATCATCAAGATAGCGAAAGTAAATATCAGCAAAGCGTTAGACATGAAACGTTTGAGTTGATTTGAAATTTTCAAATGCTGCCTAAACATCTCTATGAAGTAAACTATGAAGCCATAATGTAGCATTTCACCTTGTCAAAAAGACAGAAGGAAGAAAAATTCAAAATGCTGTTTGTAGATCCTGAAACAACAGCAAAACAAAAAAAACGTGAACAAAATATGACAGTTTAGCTGGAAAATAACGTTCCTGTGTTGTTAGCGAAATGTTTCTGTGATTTATGTCCTTTATTAAGGACATGCACATTTAGAACGTTTTCTTTAGTTTTATTGGATTTTTTTCTCAAATTTTCTAAGAAAAATTGAAAAGTCCTTGAAAGTAGGCAAGTATATTTTCTCTTAATTAAACTATTCACTGGAATTTTTTCTGATTTTTATCGTGTATAGCAGTGCTTCTCAAACTTTCAATACTGGCGCCCCCCTTTTCAGTCACAATTTTTATCGCGCCCCCCTTATACATTAATAATGTACTGAATGCAATAATAATGCACTTTGACGCTAAAACTACAATGCGCAATCTTAATTATAAACCATACAAATTAATAACATAAGTATTAAATTTTGTATACGTTACTTTTAATGAAAATAAATTAAGTAATAGGATAATTATTATGTTATTTTTCCTTTCTCTAATTTTAAAATTGAACATATTGCAAAATGCGGTGGCTGCTTGGTTTATTTATTTATTGATTTATTGAATATTAACGTCACACTGTTCAGCTACACGACGGCTTTTGGCGACGGACCACGTAATTTTGAACCATGGTCAAGTGACGTGGACGACACCTGAGCTGGCACCCCCCTCTCCTAACTACCACACCACACCAACGGGAGGACGTTTCAGCTCTCGACAGATTTAACGTGCATCGCTGCCCTACATGGCGGGTCTTTAGTGGTACTGGGCTCGAACTTGTGACAAGGCAAGTCACGATACGATACCTATACCACTCGGCTACCGCGGCCAACGGTGGCTGCTTGGAAGACAAAATATAGATATCAGCTAAATATAGAAAAAGAACTTAGAGGGTCAAATTCTAATCATAAGCATTCCTTATAAAAACTTTGCTTTGCAAGACAAACCCATGGAAGTCGTTCATAGTTTAATAAAACTTGTTCTTAATTTAGTATTGATTAATTAGTTATAAAATACTCTGTGCAGCACTGATACATTAAAAGTATACCGGCTGAAGTGCACGCTCTTTGCACGAGTTCATTTATAAGAAAATAAAACATTATTGATATAATAGCTGAATTGTAAGGAGAGTAATGCCAAGTGCCGCACAATGTTTACAAAAACGTAAAATGATTGCTCAAATTTTCATTAGTTTTAAGCGAATTGTAATTATAAGCCTCACAGAATTAGCATTTATAATTGCTGTTAAAGAATGAACAATAATATAAAATTCCGATGAAGAATAATTGTATTATTTTTAATATTTAAGGCGAAAAGACTTCAACATGTTTTAACCCGGGAGCAGGCGCGCACTCGATATGGTAGAGGGTTATTGTGTCACCCCAATCCTCTTTTTCTTTATAAGTATTTTATTGTACACGATACAAATCGTGATTCCAGCGAATAATTTAATTAAGAGAAAGTAAACTTACCTGCTTTCAAGGAAATTTTAATTTTTCTTCGGTAACAAATAAGCAATTTTGTCCGAATTAACGATATAGTGTTCTGTGTGTCCCGCGCGACCACTTCCTGGTAAAAAGTGTATTTATTATGATATGTATGTTGCTGCTAAAAGAAATTGTGTAAAACGTTTTTCGTTATGCTTTATATGTTTGAGATATGTTTATATGTATCATAAAACTTCTTTGCATGGAAAAAAGCGCACCAGAGTAAAATACATTACTTACAACTTCCCTAAATGAGGAAGAAACATAAAAGAAGGGTCATAACTAACTGTACCAAGAACTTAGGTCAAACAGATTATCAGCAAAAACAGATTACAGCTACAATGTGCAGTATTTCAAAAATAATCACAGTGATGAATTTTTTATGTTCCTAAATTTTTTCGATTCTGTGTCTGGGGGATTTGTTTTCTCTCTGAAAGAGCAGTATGTTAGGATTAAAAAGAAAACGTAATAAAAAATCTCTCATCACGGGATTACAGCAAATCAAATAAAAGTTTTTTTATTTGGTTATACGATCAAAGATAGCTAATTAGGTATTGAAGACGTTTTTATTTTTGATGACTTAATATCGCGCGCCTATAAATTATATCAGAGTAAAAGTGCATTTTTTATTATGTCTGAAAGTATTTTGTTTTAATTCATTCCAGTAAATTAATTATTTTTTAAATCTTTTATTTTCGATATGCTCGCGCCCCCCTTGTAAGGTTATCGCGCCCCCGAGGGGGCGCGCCCCACAGTTTGAGAAACACTGGTGTATAGTAAAAAATAACTATAAAATAAATTGTAGTTTTAAAACAAACTAAAAAACACGCTTTTATAGTGAATCGAACTAAAAAGTAAAAAAAAAAATATATTTCTTAAAAGTAACATATACAAAATTTAATAATTATCTTGTTAATTCGTACGATTTATAATTATGATCGTATTGTAGCTTTAGCACCAAAGTGCATTTTTATTGCATTCAATGCATTATTATTTTTAGGGAGGGTGCGATAAAAATTATGATTGAAAATTGGGTCGCCAGTAGTGAAAGTTTGAGAACCACTGAAATACAGCGAATATATTTTACCACATTTAAAAGTTATAGGCATTACAAAGAAAAATTAGCTAAATGTAAGATTAGTGTAGGGCAGCGTTTCTCAAACTGTGGGGCGCCTCCCCTAGAGAGGCGTGATAACCCTACAAGGGGAGTGTGAACATACTGAAAAGTAGAAAACAAAAGATTGTTTAAAAAAATAATTTTTTTCACTAAAAGCTAACAAATAAAAAATGAAATACACATTTACACTTATAAATATATCAGTACTGAGCAAAGAATTTTATATTGATTTTAAAGATACTACGTTAAGAACAAATTTATAAAAATTATTAGTGTCTCCATAGGCTTGTCATATATAAAATTAAAAACAAAAATTAACACTTATCTTGATAATTTGTACGGTTTATAAGTAATCTCTTAAATGTCGGTTAAAAATTACGTGTTTCACTCCCCAATGCCACCTTTTAACACGCAAACGAGCGTATCTGGTGTATTGGGAAGGGGGAGGTTAAAGGGATAAAGAAACAAATAATCTGAAACAAGTAAACCCTTCGCAAAGACAAGCAAGCTCCTTTTATTGCATTCCAAAGCCTTGGGAATAAATTTATGTACAGCAGTGCACGGAAAATATCGCACTTCGGAAAGACGTATATATACGTATATACAACAATTAACACACTGGCTGAGGAAGATGCTTATATACGCCGGTGGCTGGTAAAAATCGAACTGTAAGTTTAGCTTCAAAATATAGTATTATTGAATTCAATGCATCGCTTTGTATGAGGGAGGGGGCGCGATGAAAATAACGATTGAATATTGGGTAGCGAATATTGAAAGTTTGAGAAGCACTGGTGTAGGGATTTCCAATCAGGATGAATTTTAATGTGCTTAACAATTCCTAAAGGACAATTGGTTTTTACCAATCACAGTAAAAGAACATACAGTGAGTATAAGCAAGCAGGACTTGTTATCTGTATAAAAAAGAATCGTGTAAAAACTCTTTTTTTCATTCGAAAGTTCGCTCAGTTAGGTGTTTGATAAAAGTAGCGCCATAAGTTGTTGATGTAACTACTGGGAAAATCATTTGAGTGCTTAATACAGTCGGCAAGCAACTAGACGACTAAAAACACTTAAATGTCACTATTCTGTCAACAGTAGTCATACTTCGATTTAAAAAAAGGCCACTGAAGGTGGAAATTCTATGTAAAAGGATATCGATGGTCATGAAAGAGGCACCAAAAGAGCATAGATATGTGCCCCTAATGGATACAAATAAATAGTTATCTCACTCCTACTCATATAGTTGTTGGCCTGACTGTTCTAGATGTTTAAAATAGTTTATTTTTTATGCACGGAAGCCTGTTCAATGAAATATGTTCTACTTGAAACTTCCAGGATTTGACAATCACTTTGAGAAGGTTGTAGGACAATATACCCCAATGACATCTCGATAAATTAGTTGGTAGCTGGAAAAATAAACTCCAAATGTGCATTAGTGTCATAAGAGGTCACGTATACTTTTCTGACGTGCTGTATTTATAAGTGTTTCCTTTTTTCTATTGCAGGAAGTTTCTTTTTCACTGTCTGTATACGCTCCAAGATACATGTATTAGTTTCGTTTTCTTTACTGAGTATTTTTGTAAAATATTTATGAAGTTTCATTGCTCCAATTAATGTTTTGTTACGAATTATTTTAAAATTTAACTGTTTCTTTGGATTTATTATGCAAAGTATAATATTAAACTTTCTTTAATTTCAATAGACCCTTAAGTAACTCTTAATGATTCAGAAAAAATAATGTTTTATAAATAATGCAAATTGCTGTACAGAAAGTTATAAGATGCAATATAGAATGTTTTAATTTATTTATTTTGTTATTGATTCTTTGTTAAATTTTCTCTCTGATACTTCTTGTAATCTGATGGTAATAATCATTAAATTTTCCCTGTACCACACGGGCTTAAATTAAATCATAAACTGTTACTTTAAGACAAAGTTATCTCTTACAATTTTCTCTTATTTTTTTCGTAATTATGCGAATGTCTGATACGATAGCGGTTTTTAAAATGAGCTTTACTTCAAGAACTTAAAGTAGCTAAACAGTTTAAGGAAAAAATCGTTTTAAATTTTAAGTGTACTCGACATTAAAATCAAATTATACAAAAGAACGTTGTACATACTGCTTTCTATATGTTAAAAAGTATTTATTACTAACAATAAATGTTTAAAAATGATATCTTTAAGAGATGATTAAATATCAGATAAAATTAACTTGAAAAAGAAATCGAAATCGGCTTACATTTTTGTGGTATTACTAAAAGCAACAAATTTAAAATACATTCAGATGAGAGTAATAATAATACACAATCCAAATAAACAAAATATTTTCTGAAGGAAGGAGACGAAAAAGTATACCAAGAACTTCACATGGTTTCTGCCAAAAGGAATTTGTTGCTATGATTGAGATTGCAGTTACTATAGATTCATTGAAGCTTCCCCCTTTTATTTCTGCTTCATTCATTCTTATTGTACTACCAGTGAATTTTTTGTGGTAGCACTATATCATTCGGAATCTTATTCTTGTTTTTCGTTGCGCTCCTTTGAAAAGAAAAGTAGAATGATAGTGATCAATAATGGCATGGGTATTTCATATCTTGGATAGATGTTTCGATCAATGTAAAAAAGAAATATATATATTATTGAAACAGTCTTACGGGTTTCACTCTTTACTTTACTTTCGTCTCATATGTTTTGCAGTGCTTCATATTAAAAGGAAAATATGACTTTAATTGCAATCCTGGTGCTAGATATATCGAGACTTTATTATACACTAAATTTTTTTTATAATATATTTATTTCAACTGCAGAGTTATATGTAAATATTTTGAATCTATTTGTGATGTAACTTAAAAATACATGATTGAAAATAAATATGCGCATTCTTGATTTTTTCTAATGAATTCCTTTGGGGATATTATATTTTTATGGTGTTGTATATTATTTATAGAATACCTCATAAATTTAATTTATTTAACAATGGATTCTTATTCATTTTCTAAGATAAACAGGAATGTTTAAATCTCTCTACAACTAAGAATTTTTTGTTTGGATAAGGTTGATGAAATAGCAGTTTTGATAAAATTTTAAAATGCATGTTAATTTAGGTTGCATTTTTATTATTCCCATGCTAATGTGATTAATGAACTTTGATATTTTAAAGCATTATTTTTTCATCAACATTTGCAACCGTATACATAAAACAAAAATAATTTAAAATATCTAATCTTAATTCAGACTTAATATTGAAGTTATTCTAATTCATTTATGAAGTTAACTTCCAAAACATTAGTTTGTTATGCGAAGTTAAACTGTCTCTAACCATAGTTAAGAATATATATATATATATATATATATAAATTGATAAAAATAGCAATTAAATATTAAAAAGAGGAGAATAGATAGGAATTCAGTTCTACAGGGATATATTTAACTCAGAAAATCGGAATAAATAGTATATCTAAGTAAAATTCAAGCATATTTCAATTAACATGATTTAATGTAAATGATGATATAATTATCTTTTAGATAATTTTTAATGTATTCATTTTATACAACATTTTATCAATCATTTATTGAGGTGTAAGTGTAATTTTAAATTAATCTATTTTGAATGATGTTTATAAAAAGCTTAAGGAAGTTAGAAGTTGTAATTTATTTTTCCCATGCATTTTGAGAATTTTCTACACACGTTATTTTGTATCAGTAAATTGACACAAACCCGTTACAAGGATGCAAATTGTAACTGAATCAAGTTTGGTAAAAGTCACTAATATAAATAAATTATTTTTAAAAGAAATACTGCAATATTTTTAATTAATTTTCAAAGTAAACTCCATTAAAGTATATGCCGATACTACATATTCATCTTTATGTTACCCTAGCGAGACATAGTTTTATGTATTTTTAGCTTGTTAGATAAACCTATCCAATAATAAATCCCAGACAGTTTTTACACCCTTGTTAGACATCTCACTCGGTAAGCACATTTGTATGTCATTTACGATGCTGTAAAATGAGGTATATTCTAACTCTATGGAGAATAGCCTAGTATAAAAAAATTGGTTAGGAATTTATTTAATTAACTTCTTGCCAATAAGATTATACCTTACTATTAAATATGGGAGAATATTTTTATCTGTAGAATGTGTTTTATTAAATTAATTTTTTGCATCGTGTTGTCTTTAAAAGATTTACATGATTTATATAATTGTTTTTATTACCAATACATTGACGCCACGTGTTATTAATTTTTATTAATAAAATATTGAACTTTGTGCAGGAGAGTATGCAATATGAATAATTATTTTATACTTTTATTACTATGTTTTTAACCTTTAATTATATTTATTAAACTATCTTAATATTGCAGAAGAAACAGGATTGCAATATAAAAGGAGATATAAATTTTAAAAAAAACCACCTATTATGTTCAACTTATATTACATATTATATTAATAGCTGAAAAATTCACATAATAAGTATTAAAAGTACAAGCTCATAATGCCTCAGTTCCAAAAAAAAATCACTCAGCTTATATGTAATAAAAAGAGTGCTTAAATACTTATGAAAAGCAAGTAAAATCAATAAGATCATTTTAATAATAGGAACTTTATGCTTAAATTCATTGGTATTATTTTGTAATTTTTACAATATCTGTATGCATTAAAACGTGTATCCTTCTGCCTTTGTACATCAATAAGAACAGTCAGAAGATTAGAGGGATTTAGAAGCATGTGAGTAAGCGAGATTTCAGTGAAGGAAACAAGGTTTCTTGTTTAATGGGAAGTGACACCACATTCGTTCGAGATTTAGTCCGATGCTTATTGCTTCAAACTAATGGCTTTATAAAGATATATCACATGTAGACAATTATGCCTATCATTTTTCACCATTATAATAAACTTGCAATTGAAAAAATCTAGACATATATGTGTAAGTGTGTGTTCCGGCCTTGGAAAAACAGCGGAATCGAACAGAAGAACACAGCACAATACTGAACATCCATACTGGAAAGTTGAACTCATTGATACTTTGCACTATTCAAAATTATTTTCAGCTTTAATTTAAAAAAAACCCTTAAAGAGGGGGGTGCTTTATTCTATCCTACATTTAACAAAAATTAATTCACCAACCAATCAATTCTCGAAGTTATTTCCAACTGACAACAATAATAAAAACAATTCTAAAAATTCTATTTTTACCTCTAATAAAATTGAAACACTTACACAAATATGAGCTCTTATAATGATCACGCTGGTTGTATTTCCCCAGTGAAACATGCCAAAAGATAGAAGTACAAGAAGTTAATAGCCTTAAAATAACTGGCAATTCATTTTCGACACGCAAAGGATTTGACCCCAATGCGACCAAAAAGGTTCTATTACTGGAGGTCTCCTGATATTTCCAAGCTTAATAAATGTTACAACATAGCATTGATGATATGTAGTTTTAGAAGAAGAATTGTAGCAACTCAAAACTATAACTGCACCAATATTATAACTTTTCAAAGAAATGCCACCATACCTTCAGATGCCTAAAATGTGTCTAATCGCAAAAAACAAGAGACTGTCCTATTAAAGATAAAATTCATACTCCTCAATATATAAACTGCGACTTAAAATGATACATGGCTAACTGGCATCAGTGTTTACCTTTGCAAAAGTCACGCCTAAAACGCGGAAAGTCTCAAAATCACAATTCTACTAATATTAAAAAAATAAGGATAAATATTTTTTAAAGAAAATTAGTATGAAAACGCAACAACAATTGTTCAGCAGAGGACATCATTCGGTAACAGATTGAAGTCGGCAAACTCAGCTTGAACCCACAGAAATTCATTGAAATGAAAAAAAAAAAAAAATTAAAAAACCTCTACTGACAATAAAGATAGAAGTAAAAAAATATATCATTAGTTGTTATGCTGTTTTCAAATATATACAATGTTTTCAAAAAAACATTTATTTTTACTTCCAATTTCCAAACACAACGACACCTCTATTTCCTGTATGCAGATAAAACCGTAATAATCGTGCAATACTCAGAAATTAATCGTAATTCATATTTCATGCGCAGAAAACTAGCAATGTCAGTAGACTGGTTCTCCAAATGAACAACTGAATTAAATGTACGAAAACGGAAACCATTTTCTTTCATCACACACACTTAAATCCCCCAGTTTTCAATGACTACCACACCCAAATATCCTTGTCTTATAATACTAAATATCTAAGTGTCATACTTGACAAAGATATCACATTCAGACAACATATTTAACACAGATAACACCAATTAAAAATATTCAGTAATTTTTATCCTTAATTACCCGAAACTCTATGTGTATTACTATTAACCATCAAATGCTTATCAACGTTGTAACTCTCAGATCTGTAATAACATATTTCCATGCCCATTCTTAGAACATGATATATCGAAGTAACATTGATCATCTCGAAATCTTTCAAAATATTATTAGACAAATGACTCTTACGCCCAGGGATTTGTGAGAAACGAGGAAAATAGAAACACTCCACTGAATGTAATTTAATAGATTTCTTAAATTCTTTGTATATATCTTAGAAAATATCAATGAGAGAACTAAAAGAAAAATCAAAATCTATAATCCTGATCCTCTCTCTTTCTTCATTAGACATATAAGTAGTTTGCTTTAATTTTTTCTCGTAGCAGGATTTTTAATCGATCACTTATACTTTTCGGTTTTTCCATAATTTTCTACTCCTATATTTATTAGAGTTTGCTCTCTTCAATCGGAGGCGATCTGCTTGAAGAATGGGAAGGTGAGCTATGCTCACCCACCACCCCCAAACGAGTAGCAGCCCATCATTAGCCGGTCATTTCTTCTCCCAAAGCAACTAAAGTTTTTCGAATCGCACTCACTAAAGGAACCAACAAGCGGAGTAATGGGCCACCCGCGATCCTTCTCAACCCAGTGGCGTAAAGGACAACATTTGGGCCCCCCTGCAAAGTCAGGTTTTGGGCCCCCACGTTGAATTTTACAAAGGATAGGCACTTGTGTCAGTCAGGCTTTGGGCCCCTTAGAACCCTTCCCCCCGCGATGCGGGGGTGTACCTTACGCCACTGTCTCACCCTCTATCTGGACATTGCAATACTATATACCGGGACACCGAATACCGGTATTGTGAACCATTTGTACAATTTCATAATACCGGTATTCACAATTTTAAATACAGTTTTTTCCGTATGTACTCTATATTTTTAAAATTGACTCTACTATTTGTTCAGGGACCGCCAAAAAAGCAAAATGTTATATGTTTTTGTTTTTATATCTCTTTAACGATTGAAATTAATTAGGCTGTGAATAGAAAGTTGCAATTTACAGTCTATAAAATATGTGAATCTTCCTAGGAGGCTAGCTAAAACAATCCTATTACAACTCAGAGTGATAGTACACACATGCAGGATTCGTAGTCTAGTATTCGTATATATGAAAACAGAGTTATAATTGTGAAGAAAGTGCGTAATATTGCAGTATTTTTAAACTGGTGTGTTTGTGATTCGCATTGTATTTGTATATCATACTTAAAGACTCAAAATATTATTTTTTTTCAAATTCATTTAATACAGAGTGTTTTTTTTCCAGGTATAGAAGTTTAAGTTGGCATTACTTTAAAAAATGCGACCGATTTAACAGCTGTCAAGTGATTTATTCTCAGTTTGGTTTGGCAGTTCATCATGAATAGACTCACGCCTGAACAACGCTTTCAAATTGTGCAATTTTATTTCGAAAATAATGGTTGATTTTCATAAGCGAATTTTGTCTAGCGATGAAGCGCACTTCTGGTTGAATGGCTACGTCAACAAACAAAACTGCCGCATTTGGAGTGAAGCTAATCCACAAGTGTATGTCGAAACACCGTTACATCCAGAAAAACTGCCTGTTTGGTGCGCTTTATGGGCTGGTGGAATCCTTCTTCAAAAACGATGAAGGCCACAACGTTACAGTCAATGGTGATCGGTATAGAGCCATGATTACTAACTTTTTCATTCCTGAATTGAACAATCATGATGTCCAGGAGCTGAGGTTCCAACAAGACGGCGCAACATGTCGCACAGCTCCTGCCACAATCGATTTATTGAAAGACACGTTTGGTGACCGCCTAATTTCACGTTTTGGACCTGTGAATTGGCCTCCAAGATCTTGTGATTTAACACCGCTATACTATTTTCTGTGGGGCTATGTTAAGTCATTGGTCTATGCGGATAAGCCACTAACGATTGACTATTTGGAAGTCATTATTCTCCGTGTTATTGCCGATATACGGCCACAAATGTTGGAAAAAGTCATCGAAAATTGGACGTCCAGATTGGACTACATCCGAGCCAGCCGTGGCCGTCATATGCCAGAAATCATATTTAAATTGTAATGTCACAAGATTATCTTTCAAATAAAAAAATTCATGTCAATCGAATAATACATCGTTGTTTTATTGCAATTTAAAGTTCTATACCTCTCAAAAAAACACCCTTTACATATTTAGAAATAATAACCCATACTACTGAATAAGTATAACCTTAAAGAACATACAAATCAATTGATAATATTTTGTTTAGTGAAATTTGTTTTAGTACCACAGACTGAATAGTGATATTTACACTTTTTTGTGGTTCAAATAAATAAGATGTTTATTTACTTTTTTGTGATTATTTATATACTGTTTTAATTTATAAGTCTAAAATTATTTTTTGTGATAAATCTATCTAATAAAACACGTAAGTGAAAACAAACTACACAAACATATGTTTTATTTCTTTTTTAAAAATTTCTACTACCGGGGTATTAAAACCAGTATTCCGGTATTAAGATCTGAAAAATACCGAGTACAGATATTAAAATTTTTGTCCGATATTGAAATTCCAACTGCTATTGAAATATCTCCAAGTTGACTTCTTACGAGATTGTAGTAACAAATCCATGCATGGTCATGGAAATATATTAACGTTTTTCCGCTCATGTGTGTGTGTGTTTCGCACAAATCCAACATTAATCAATTCCAGTAATTTTTAAATGTGTATATTTATACTGTTTTAATTCTTAAATATCACAGTTCCTTGTAATTTTAACTTTAAATATTATATTTTATAACATTTAAAGGGCAAAAGTTATACCATTCAATGCTCAATTCAATTTCCTTTCGACATTATATATAGATCTCCACACCAGATAGAGAGTTCAAAACAGTTCGTCAATTACATTAAAACATGTTTATGATTAAAATCTATGAGTTTTTAAAGCAGTTATTTTAATAAATGTGAGATGTTGAAACATTCATAGGTTGGTACAATATTGCTTATCAGCAATCTAAAATATCCAGAATATTGTTTTATTTAACCATTGAAAAATCTAGAGAAAACGAACTATATAAAATCTAGCAAAATCATGATGGTTCTTTGAAACTGATTTTCTATTATTAGTGTTGGTTTTGCAGATTTATTTTCTAACTGTAAATTGAGTTGGCTGGCAAGTGGCTTAATTTTATTATTATTTTTTCTATTTCAACTCTCTCTAGTAGGTTTTAGAATGCTAGACTAATAGTTGCAAGGACATTTAGAATGATCATTTTGATACACGTAACTGCATTTAAATCGAATGCGTTAATATCAGAAATATGCTGAGAATGCCCCTGTGGTGATTTCGTACAATATAGCCTAGTTTTGTACAGTAAATCATTCGTATAGTTAAAGTTGCGTTGGTGTAGTAAAAATAATGTGAAATAATAAACTTCTATTCCCTTCTATTGTTTTTATTTAATTATATTATAATACAGAAGGTAAATATTTTTATCGTTTAAGTTAAACCAGCGTATAGATTGAATGTAAGGAAAAACAAATAATGAAAAGTAAAATTCATAAATTAAAAGTTGCAAGCGTTTTCTTCTTTTTTTTGTCAATGCAATTTACATGAATTATAATACTTAATTTAATTTAGAATTTTGTAAGAGAAAAGTGTAAATTCAAACAGCGGCAACGCAAAATTTAGAAACTCGTAAGAACTCGTTTGTTTTTGGGTGACGGGGATATAAATATGCTTTATTAGTTTTAGTATGGGGATTCAGAAAGTAGAAAGATAACTTCTACTCAGAGAAATGAATCGACCCAATAATATAATTTAATTAAATTTAATTAGACCTTTTTATTATCTTATAATTGTTTTCCAAGGTTTTCCTAAAGATTACAATAGTTTCAAAAGAAAACATTTTTGCATATTATGTATAAGCATTCTTATAACTTATTTATATAAATGCCATTTCATTCTAAGAAAATAAAAAATGCATTATTTTACACAAGGAAAAATTGAACCGATTTATAAAACTTGAAAGTATCTGAAATGTAATGGTTCCTGAATGTTTAAAAAACAAATTTATTTCTAAATTTGTCTGGAAGAGGAAACAATTAAAATGGGAGGTAGTTTGTCTTAAATGAAACTTTAATAATTTTCACCTAAGTATTTTAATTTTAAAGCTTGTTGATAGAACAGTTCTATGAGTTGAAACTGTGTTTACTGTTAGCAAGAACTGAAAAAAAAAAAGATTTATATATTTATATAATGATTAAGGCAAGAGCTTCATGAAAATTCCCTTTCGTGAATAATTTACAACATAAGTAAATGGAACACAGAGTAGTCTTTATAATTCCTTCCTCAACAAATGTTTAACAATAAATTTAATAATCTTCAGAAATATCTTATTGCACAAATACTAGGTATTGAAATTTTAAGTTCTGAATTCATATAGTGTGAGATCAAAGTTAAAATAGTGAAATAAACGTCACGTCATATTTTAAAATAAGGGGTTTTAGAGATAATACGATAAACATTAATTAATAATAACTTGGAAGAAAGAGAAACGTTCTTTAGAAATAACTGCAATACGATGAAGATCTAAAAATAACCACTGTCTTACTTCTTTATCATTCAAAAAGTCCAATAAAGTATAACCCTAATCTCAAGCGAAATCGACAAAATCTATTTAAACACCTTCACGGGAAAAGTGAAAATTGTCTTATAAAGGAACTACAGTCACATTCTTTTGTATTTACAGCTGTGCAACTTTGATCTCAAAACGATGGTGGGGAGTTGGAGACGACACATAAACGTCATACAATGGCATGAAAAAAACTTAAAACATTTTCATTCGACATTGCCCGAAACTCTCTCGAAATTAAATCAACACATTTCATTTTTTGGTTTTTATCCCATGCGCCGAACGCTTCTAGTTGACTTTTGTGGAGGTTTTTCTCACTATTTTTTTATTTTGGTTCATTTTTCTTTTCACATTCGTTTTCTTTTCAGCCGACTAACCCTATGGTAGATTCCCAGAAGGAAGAAAGACAGAGTATTTGCATTTGTTTTGCATTTGTTTGTTTCGCTCGCGGTGGGATGATGTTTTTAAAAGAAATCAAAATGGCGGAGAAAGAGTAAAAAGTAGAAGAGGAAAAAATCATTCAAAAGTTAGGGTTAAGTGTAGAACGACTGAGAGAATGTTGCCATAAGCGGAAAAGTTACATTCTGGAATGGTCGAAACTCACGTAAGAAAACGGGAAAGAAGAAGAATGAATAAAAGTAAAATGGCTGCACCAGCTTCCATCGCTCTGAGGCCTTGCACTGTTAACTAGAAAACACAGCTTTCAAATAAGATTAAACTCTTTTCTTTCATACGGATTAATCATTCATGAATATATTTTGCTCCATGAACTTTTATCTTTTTCTACCTGATTTTGAAGTGTTTCATGGAAAGGAAATACTTTGTGGTGACTTAGCCAATTGAGAACTTTGAAAAATTTATTTGTGTTTGAATGCTTAGGGCGAAAATAACGCAAACTACTTTTTCTGTCTCTATTTCATTTCTTATCTATGGGTACAACATCACTCATAAAGAAAAAGAAAGTGATGGTTTCGAATTAGATTTTCGTTCTTAATTGCCTCCTTCCTGATACAAATTTACAAACTTGAACTACTTAGTTAAAATTAGAGTACTTTAGAATTCTCTAAAAAAAGGATTATTCTTTAACTGGATTATTATTTTTGGAATGTATGATTTTAACTTATTTAACTTCTGTAATATTTTTTTTAACTTGAGTATTATTAACATTTAACATGTGCTCTTATACTTTGCAGAAATTAATTAATAAAGAATAAATTAAGTTTGAAAAGTAAAATTTAATTTTTGATGTAAGATTTCCTATTTGTTAAAATAATAAGCAATCCTAAACGAAGCTTTCGATGTATAAGGTTAAGAATAATAATAAAAAATATATTTGTTCAAGGAACAATTATGAAAGTACAACTTTAACAAAACGTGAACAAGCTAGCAACTTCCAAATATATAATGCATGGAATCATTTGAATTTTTTTAATAACTGTAAGCTATTTTAGGATTTTAGTTACTTTGAAAAGAAGAAAGAATATTAGTTGGGAGTTTTTAAGTATTTGTTTAGGATGCTACTTAAAAACTGTAATAGAAAAGTAAGATTTTTGTATTAACCCATGTTTCATGTTCAATTTACTAATGTTAGAACAAAGATAAAACGTAGGTTCGTGTGTAGTGATTTTTTTAAAAAGTTTTGTCTAGTAAAATATTTTTATCAATTATTTAACCAAGCTACTGCTGCCCTAATTAGTAACAATGGTAACTAAAAAAAATTATCATCGCATAAAAGAAAAGTAAAGTTATAACTTTAGTAAGTAAATACGTAAAAATTTTAATTTGTACACGTATTATTGTGTAAATTTTTCTTAAAAAATTACATTTTCTAAGTCCTGATATAATGAGTCAAATAAACAAAAGTCATTTTCTTTGTATTATTTTAAAAATACTTTTTGTAACATATTACTGCATCAAATCATGGAACTTTTAGACAGATTTGTTTTTTTAGAAAGTTGTTTGCGCAAATAGTAACTTGAAGCAAAAATGCAGTGAATTAACTATTTATTCCAGAAGATAAATTTGTACTTCAAGGTAATTAATTAATTGTAAAAAAATAAACCTCAATCAAACATATTTGTTTTCAGCTAAATTATTTTTACGTAAAGAAACACAACAGCAAATTTTCTTAAAAAGTTTTCGTAAGTATTCTTAAGAAAATAATTTAGATCATCAAAAAGTAATTCAGTTAAATATTTTATTTGAAATGCAATTATAATTTAATAAATTACTATGATATATTTTATTTTTGCATAATTAAATAAAGTAAAATGTGAAAGAGATGTTAGTACTTCGATATTGATATTAGCTTTTGAACTCATAACACAAATCTAAAATTTAACCCCAAATTATACAAACATAGTTTTAAACTTAATTGTAGTAAGAACGCAGTAAAAAAAATAGTAATGTATGATTATTTCTCTCTCTCTCTCCCTAATTAATTGATTAACGGAAATCAAACACAAAACATGTATAGGCCATTTTATTAAAAATAAAAGTATCGTTGCTTAAAACGGGTGTGATGATTTTATGCTACTAGTTCTAAAGTATAAAACAATTCTTTAAGAGTGAATGATATTTATTGTAAAAAATCAAACTAAAAAAAACAGCATACTGCGGTGAAATTTACGCACTAACTTCCAGAAGATTTTCACAACTTCTACAGAGCTGATAGTCGACTTTCAATACTGTCGATTATCGACTGTCTAAAAATATATGTATTTAGTGTTAAAGATTATCCTATTGCAACCTCTCAAACGTAGGCAAGTGGAGTTTTCAACAGCTGAAGTATCATTGGCTCAGGATCTTGAATAGGCGTTTTCTTTTGGGCATCCGGACTGTAACACAGTCCTCAATCCCGTGTCTTGATAGAACTTGGATGTGGGTCTTGGCGAAAGTGGGTTTTTTCATTCTGCTGAGTGTCATGGCAGCAATTGGTTGGACGATGAAATGAGGGAGGCGTGGCTAACGTGCTTCGTCAGGATGGGAAATTTTCGAGGTTTTTTGGCATGGCTGAGAGCTTAGAGGCTGCGACTGGTATTTATAGTCTGCGTGTCTACCTTCCAGGGCTTACGTCATACGTAATGTGGTTGTAGACTTTTCCAGTTCTTTCGAAAAGCATCCATATGGTAGTAATTTGCAAAAAATGGTGACCAAGTAAACACATTTGGTCACTAAAAATTATGCCAACTAAAACGGCACCAAGTTTCATTGAAACGCAATTATAAATTAACTGATGGCATCGCATACGAAAAATACAATTTTTTATCATAAAATAAATACAATACAAAGTGTTATTAATGTATTAAAATTCTGATATAAATTATTAATACTATTTTATGATGCAATTAATCATTAATCAAACATATATTTGTGACAGTATGTATATAATTTATGTATCTGACATTCTATTTGAAACGTCTACAACATTAACAGAAATATACACAGCAGTTTTAAAACCGCCATAGAAGTAATTCTTTTTTAAATCTATCGTTGTCTTTAGTTAAGTTTTGAAGACAATTATGAAAAAATTCTCAATGCGGTAAATGTACTACCTTTCGAAAATATTTATTTTTGCTTCTTATATTCTCATCGTTCATTATAGAGGTTTTCTCCTCGAATAATCCTTGATTACAGTAATGGTGATACATGGAAAAAAATTATAAAGCTGTTCATGAATACGTAAAAAATATTTGTTTCTAGAGGGAAAAAATTGCTAAATCTTATTAATTAAGTCCGTTGCGAAGGAAATAAAGTCCTCAAAAATTATTATCCCTTTCTTCTTAAGACAATCAATCTTCATTAAATCTGAAAGTTCATTTTTTATCATTTAGCTTGATTCGTTGTGAAAGTAATTTCTTGTGAATTTAAGGTTTTACTTCGGAAGAGTAACGGTTATTTGGTTAAGCGGAAAGGAAAAAAAAGATACACAAATTAATTCCACCATTTTTTAAGCTTTCAATTTGTTCAATTTAGGGCTTAATTGAGGTTTAGAATTAACGAGAAATCTCTTGCGCAGTTATCTGTGTTCGACTGGAAAAATTATTTCAAGTGTAAGAAAAAATGAATTATAAAAAAATAAACTTGGATACTTTGTCAAACAGTTTAATAATTTTCATCTTTAAAATAGATTCATGAATATTCATAATTAAAATTTTGACAATTTTCAGAGCAAAAAAAAATATTTAAAAATGGGAAACGACAATGAATTTCAAAAGAAATTCTGAAGGAAATCCAATTTAATCTAAATAAAACATTTCGAATATCTCGAAAATATTATAAAAAAAGAATGTAAATGAATATATGCTTAAGCATATGTATTTCTTACCATTTCTATTTGAGTACCATCGATACAATATTTAGTATTTTGATATCTCAGTATCTCAGTTCCATTTTGAAAGAAGCCTTTCAATAATGGAAACAGCTTAAATACATTTTTCTGATACAACTTTCATTTTAAAATTATATTTATGATTATTCATGTTTAATATTTTGGTGTTTTACAAAGCGAAAAAGTAGGGAGGAAACTAAGTACTAAAATATATGGGACATAAAATACAATATTTAAACCTAATTCTAAGGGGATTTAAATGCAATATAAATATGATGTTGAATTTCAGTAGAAAAGATATTTCTCTGTAGAAATCAGAGATTAAGAGGATTTATAAACATTTGTGTTCTTAATCTATGTACTTCTTCAAAATTGTTTTTTTCAAAATCTCATGGGAAATCATTTATGTATATTTCGGATTTTAACATTTTAAAACTAATAACTCAGTAATAACATATGAGTTTTTAAATTATATATATATATATATATATATATATATATATATATATATATATATATATATATATATATAAAGCTATACTTTTTTTAGACCATTAGGAAAAATAATTTTTGGAATCCAATCTATAAACAATAAATATTAACAAGATGATGTAAATATTATTCATGAAATGAAACACAAACGGGAGAGAATTAGCAGAATTTTTTATTAGGGAAAAATTCTATTCATGGAAAAATATCGAATAAATATTTATCTAAGCCCCAATTCATCTAAAAAAGTATTCGTGTGAGCAGTAGCAAAGAATCCCTTTTGAGAAAGAAAACAATAATTAATTAATTTTCAAAATCCTTGTTGTACTTTTTTTAAAATTTATATATATTTCACAGTGTCATTTTTTTAATCTAAGCATTGTACGCTTACAGTTAAAGTTTATTATAGGAACAGTAAATACATTGTGCATGCATATGTGGAGCTCCCTAAATTTATTGTTAGGACCCAATGGTCAAGAAGCGAATTAAATAAATAAATACACGCTTTGAAAATCATGTTCTGATTATTGAACAGTATTTTAATTAAAAATCTATTGTGTTCAAAATTAAGATTTTTTTTTTTATGATTTATTGATTATCTCTAGAACAACAGGACACATTTCAATAAAACTTGGGCCGATATAATGCAAAAAAAATATTCAGTCGAACATCTATATAACGTTGTCAACCCCCCCAAATAGTTCGTTATATTGAAAATTCGTTACATAGAGGTTCATCTTTCAATTTTCTTTATAAACCACATAAAACAAGTTTTAAATTCATAAACACTACACATTAAATAAATAATTATTCACATATTGCTGAAAATTAATATATATTTATTTTATATATCTTATCTATAAAAATAAAGAAAAACAAATGCAAGAAAAGTTTCTTGGTGCCTTTATCCCCTTCTTGAAGAATTAATTTTTTTTCTTTCATTATCAAGCACTTAAGTTTTGACATTTTCCAGCTACAAGAAATGAAGTTACTAGCATGGCTGATCAATACTGCAAATGAATGGATACTAGTTCAGGACACGATACTCCACTGAGGGTGAAAGGGGATTTCGAAGATGTTTCCAGTGAACTGGAAAATGGAGGTTAAAAGTTGCACTTTTTGGAGGAAATGCCCAGAATTATTTTGCTCTTGGTGAGTTAGGCACCTAATAAAATCAATTCAAGATTTATGACCACCATAAAATGTTCCAAAAGAGAGAAAAACTCGAAATGTCCAGAAATACTTCAAAAATAGTGAGAAAAAAATTGAATCACAAGAGAAAATGTCATTATATAGAAAATGAACTTGGAAGTTATTTTACGAAGAAAAACATGAAATGCACTTGGCTCTAGGAAAAAGTTTGCTCTATAGAAAAATTCGCAATATAGAGGTTCGTTATATGGAGATTCGACTGTATATATAAATAAATACACATACTTCAACGTAAATAACACTCATCGAAGTCGGAATTTATGAAATAACAGTTTCAAAATTTTTTTTAAAAAAAAAGACTCCACTGAGGGTGAAAGGGGATATCGAAGATGTTTCCAGTGAACTGGAAAATAGGGGGTTAAAGGTTGCACTTCTTGGATAAAATGCCCAGAATCCCCTCCCCTCTTTGTGATAAAAAGGTCGCCACGTTAATTTTATACAGGAAAAAAGTGGATTTATAAGTCGCTCGGGCAATTAATGCAACCCGTTTAGCAACTGTGTTTTCAAGCCTTAGATGGCTCTCAAAGGTAGGTTCAGAGTTGCAAAATTGTCCTCCCCAGAGCCTTCCAGACAACTTCTATACGTATGTGGTCTGCAGATCTAATTGCCTAATCCATTCGGGAAATATTCTGACTTTTCAGGAATTCGTCAACCAGTTTAGATCTATATGGCCTTACTTTGTCATTCATTTTAAGAAAATCAAGGCTATCTGCTCCCGCAAAAAGGCAAACATAGACCGAGACCAAACAAAGGCAAACCTCCGAGACTTCATCCCTATACCTCACATCATTCATAATGGCTCTTTCAAAGACTTGGCAGTGTGTGCGACCCTCTCTCTCTAATTTCATGCCAACCCAAACCATCAAATCTTCCCTAACGTAATGGTTTATTTCTGGAAATTTTGGAGGTCAGGTAGTAGAATCCTAGGTTTCAGTATATATTTTTACCGTGCTTTCCTAATGAGAGAAACAGGGTACTACTATGAATAATATAGAACACATAACAAATTTTATTCAAATCAGTCATCTATGTAGCTCTAGAAATAATCGACAAAATTAAACATTTTTGAAATTTTGACCACCAGTCTGCATGTTTACTTGTTGGCAAACATTAAAATACATATTTTCTTTTAGCATAGAAGTGTCATTACCACTCTTTTTATGCATCAAATAATAAAATAATAACATTGGACTGCATAAACTAAATTTTAAAAAATATAAATTTTATAGCAGTATAAACCTAAACACACCCACATGCTACATTTCAATTTATAGCAATTTAACAAGTGAACGTTTTGTAAGCAATTTAATCAATATACATATTTTGTACAGCAGAATTAGTAAAGACACTTTAGTAAAATGTATTACGTCTGTTATTTGCATGTACTTCTTGAATTATACTACACTTGCTGAATCCTCTAAAGCGTTTGCAACTAATCTAATGCAATTGACTATTTTATACGTTATCAAATAATGTTGCTTAATAATTGATTTCATTCTTTTAACTTCCAACTTTTAAAGCTGCACATGGGCTATCATGTAGCTTTGTGCAATGATGTTCAATATCTAATTTAGTTAAGCTTAAATATATAATTAAAATTTTTATGCAAGCTTTAAATATACATAAATTAATTTCGTTTAAATTAAGTGGCTGTGTAAGAATAAAGAATTTAAATACAAAAATAGTTTTGGAGGATTAATAAAAATTAATGGTAGAATTTTTGAAGGTTTCTTCAATGTAAATTGTTTTTGATCGATTATTTTAAAATAATTTTATTGAATAATTTTCAATTTCCTTAATATATTTATGAACTCGACATTTACTTTAATACTTTCTTACAAAAAAAAATTATTAACATTATATATACGGTATTGTCTTTTGCACTCATAAAACAGTTTGATATATTTAAGTTTTCCAAAAGCATTGTACTACTTATTATACGTCTGAGTTGAAAAATGGTCTTAGGATGTTAAATTATTGCAATTTTCATAAAGTTTTTCATTGTTTTCAAATAGTCTTTGAATATTTTTTATTAAAATTTATGATTATTTTTTCTTGGCTAGTATCCAAATGTTAAATAATGATTCTTTTCTTTCAAACAAAGGCTTTCCTTAATGGTTGAATATTTTTAACAAATATGATTATTGCAAATAAATCATGTCTAAAATAATGGTATTATTTGTACTTTTTTACTACTTTTAAGCAATATTTCAGCAAATTTTGTGATACAAACTCACACACACACGCACACACACAGACACATATACATATACATATCAGTATAATTTAACTAACCTTTCACCAGGTTAAAATTTTTCATAGAAAATTTTGCTTAAAAATAAGAATTTCAGGAATACATATTATCCTAATATGTAATAAAATACACCCAACAAGGTAGATACGTTCCTTAGAATATCGTGCAAGAAAATCGCGTAAATAATGCATGCGACGTATGGTAATTGTGGGGATATGTTCCACAATTTTAAAAAACCGTGTAAGATGAAATTTATCTAAATACTTTCCAAAAAAAAATAAAACCGTGCAAAAAAGTAATAATAATCTCCATGTTACATACTTATAAAATAAAAACAATTCATTTTTATTACAAAGGAATTAAAATTAATGTGCAGTAAAAATTTAATGTATAAGAACATACAACAAATAAAAATTAACCCTTAACTTCGCACTGTTGCATTTCTGCTACATATGGTTTATTTTAATTTAACATACTCAATATTTTTTTCAATAATTACCTACAAATCACTTATCTGAGAAAAAAATATTTCTGCAATGAAATACATGCTAATTTTGTCACTAGATGGAAGTACATATTTCCAGAAATCAGAACAGTTATAAAAATATCTGATGCCTAAGTAACTGTGTTTTTACCATTAAAATAATCCATTATATTTTATGCTCCCTCTTGTTTATTGACAAAATAAATTACCAGGTAAGAAACTTAAACATTTTATGATGAATAATAAAATCCGCATATAAACAAAATGTTTGTAATTTACAGCACTACTGCGCAATGTTGCACTTCTGCAACTAACCAAAAAAAATTACTGAAATTCAATTTAAAACTGCTTAATTTTTATGTTGATATTTTCCCTTTCCTTATTACTTGGGAACTAGCTGATATAATTTTTTCATAGAAATTATAAAAAAATGCGAAGATAAGGGTTAAAATTGATATTAGGAATAAAACTACTAAAAACTACTCATTGCTACTCGGTAACAAACGTGTACACTTACTACAACTCATTCAAAGACGCCATCATGAGTAGATGTGTAAGATATATCAAGCGCAACTCTCGGTTTTGATTCAAATGAAAAATTTCGTTCGTTATTAACAACCTCGGGTTTTTTTAAAAAAATCTGTTAGGGGCTATGTGTGTGTTTTATTTAAAGTTACTTATATTATATTCTCCATATCTTGATATCCTTCTACAAAAAAACTTACAATTACGTTAAAATTTTAATGCACATTCTATTTCAGGATCATGAGTAAGAAAATATTTTACAGTTAGACCAAATTTCAAGCCCCCGCAAATTAAATCTGCTGTTAGTAATTGAACTTCACCTTAGACATTTTTCTTATCTGCTTCTTTATTATTATAAACTGTCATCAAATTTTTCAAATCGTTCGCATCTAAAGGGAACGAGTCCTCAATAATTTTTCGAAGCTCATGTTAGAAGAAAAAAATTGTGCAAAAAAAACCAAACAGTTTATTAAATTCGTGCACCGAGTTATTTTAAAATTGTGTAAAAAGAGAGTTAGGTGTATATAAATGAGTGTGCAAATGCGCATTTGTTACATAAAATCGTAGTAAATAAATTTTCGTGTGTGTGATAAATATATATGTTTCACAAGATAATTTTTACTGTATTTATCTATCATTTCTCGATTGATAAATTTGCTGTACCTATCAAAAAAAGTTCTATGGATTTTTTTATCCATTGTCAAATGTAGCAACACAATTGTTCGATCTCATCAAAGAGTAGATGCTTTTTTTTAATTTTAATACATTAAATATTATGTATATCGCTGTGTTTTTCTGATACACCCTTCATATTCGTTATAAATATAACTAAAATTTATAGATAAAAATAACACATGCTTTAAGTTAAAAATTAACTGTCAAATTAAATATAAATGTATTGAAAAATTGGCAGCATTTTTTTACTGAGGTTTTTGAGACGTATGCTGTAAAAATTAAGCAAAAATCAACACTATTCTGAATATAAAATTTCTGCAAAAACTTTTAATATATTAAAAACCGTAGAATAATTATGGAACATATGTTCTCGTAATAAAGAGCTCATGCTAATATTCTTATTTTTCAGATTCTTGCCTTGGGACGGTGGACCATTAAAACTAATTTCTCAAATTTTTATCTTAATCAGCTGAAAATGGAATCAGTATGTAAATAATTATTATTTTTCATAATTTAAATATATTTTTGTAGAAAAAAACTATAATAAACTGATTTTTCTTTAAAAGAAAATTAAATATTTAAAAGTGTTTTTAAAAATGTTCATTGCGCATTAGTCTTAAAGATGAATACATAATTTTTCTTTTATACATAGATGAACTACAACAAAATATATCTGTGCATGTATTTCAAATTCAGAACAAAATTTGATGAAAAATAGATAAATTTTCTATATTATATGAAATATTTCACAAATTATCACACACTCAAGTTATTCAAAGCAACGCAAAATATGATCGGTTAAAATTTTTAGAAAACTAATGCACGCAATTGTGAATTATATCATCTTTCATAAGTTGTGAAAATTTCAGAGATATGACATAATTTAAAACGCAAGGAGCATTTTACGTAACAATTAAAGGGAAAGTTTACAAACTAAGAAAAGTGAATTTTAAACATTTATTTGAGTAAAAAAATCAGTAATTATAAATTAAATTGACAAAATCCTTCGACAGAATTATTCCATGAATTATAAGGAATATTATAAGTATAAAAAAAATCAAAATCGCAATTTCGACAAAATTTGACATTTTGAAGGTCCACCATCCCCATAAAGGAAAAAGAATAACTACGAACAATTTTTAGAAGATATTAAAGACGATTCACATTGCAGAATACAATTGGGATGCATTAGTATTTAAATACAGAAAGTTGCATAAAATAACATATTAGAGTTTTGTTTTATTTACTCCAGCACTCTTAATAGAATGACAAAAGAACAAACTAAAATCCAACATTTTTATATAAATAAATATTTAGTTGTTGATTTATATATTCAGAACACGCCAGAAAAAATAACATCTAAAATGCAGGAACATCATTTTTTTAGTTTGAATAACAAAACACATTTAAATTTAACTACTTTTAAGTGAAAATTTCATTTCTTACCCAAATATTTCAAGCCACTGCTTTTTCTAATTGAAAAATATTATTCTCAGACATATTCTGCATTGGTGCATGTTTCTCATTATTTCAGTTTTTGAAACGCTTCAACATCAACTCCAAAATATTATTAATGTATGTTTACTTAAATTATGTTCATTGATACATTTCTCCTCACTTAAGAATTTTCAGAAAGTAATTACAAATTCTTCGTCGATGAGAGAAAATTCATTTTACACCGATAAACCAGAAATTTGCATAATAATATATTGCATTATACTTTTTTCACTGACTCTGTGTTCTTGAACCCCAGATATAAAATGACAGGTCGTTTTAAATAATATCCACTAAATAAACATTAGAAGCGCACGGGATGTATGTTGGGAATGCAAATTTCTATCAGAGAGAGCGTAAAATGAGAGGCATAGATTTAATGAATAAATTGTTATGCAAGATTTCCACTTCAATATCAGCACATTCGTGATTTTATTGTGACAATTGTGCAGTTGTTGTTGAGATTATTTTGTTTGCTACGCATTTTTGTCAAAGTTGACAATTGAATGTTTATACAGAAAAGGATCAGTGGCGTACAAAATATTTGAAGACTTTTTGAGATTACAGGAATATATTAAAATATTCCTGTAATCAATTGCATAATGGCGGGACGATCTGTTTCAATACTAATTTCTTAGAAAACTTTTAGCAAGAATATCTTTAACATACGATATGGGTTGCAGTATTTAATTAAGTTTCTTAAGATAATAACTGCATTCACATAACCATGATTTTGCAGAATAATATAAAAAAAAATTTTGTTTTCCTTCATCTCACTTGAATTAGAATAAATACATATAAATATTTTAAGATTAGTATTACAGTAAAAACACCTATTTAAACTTAGTTTTTTAACAAAAAAAATGAAGAAAGAAGTATAATTTTAAAAAAAACTTTTCCTTTTATGGAGAATGCTTTAATAATATTATTTTGTTTATATGCACGAAAATTTCTCTATAGTGCCTGAATTAGTATTTCTGAAGAAATCACATTTTTAGAAATACCATTGTTGCGAATAATAAACAATGTTTCTTATGAAAATTTCTCTTTTATGATATTTCAATATATATATATATATATATATATATATATCCACTTTTAAATTACACAAGTCAAATACTATTTTAAGTTCTGTATAGTACTCTTGGCTATTTATTGGCAAAATATTAATACTATAGAAGCATTTTTATGAAAGAAAATGGTAATGAAGAATGTTTTGAATATATGCTATTATTTCTTCCTTTTTTGCCTAAGTATTACATTTAATTGCTTTTTACTTGTAATGATATTCTTAAAACAATTTTTTTATGTTTAGTTTAACTAAAGTGACAATAAATATCAATGTCATGCATGTGCTTTTTAAAAATCAAGATTCTCTGCAGACAGTTACGTTAAGCATTACTGACTACAATAGATATTTTTTTCATCACATCCTAATTTCATTTTCATTAGTTGAGCAATTTCTTCCCTTTAAATGAAGAATTTATTCATAGAAATCGAAGTTATGTAACATAGGAAATGTCTTTTCAGTAGTATATTTTATTATATGTAGATCAAGTATTTTCTTTTATAGCTTATTCAATAATGAGTTAATTAAGACAATAGTATGTACCTTTAAACAATTCCAAATAATAATACATAAATGGGAGAGTTTATATAAATAATAATATTTGCTTCTGTTGCTATTCACTTTTGCTTTAAACAAGTTAATGTATTTAATTTTAATTAATTAATTAATTTTAACTTTTATTTAATTTTAACTTTAATAACAATTAAAATGTTCCCTCTTAATTCTATATGATAAATACTCCAGCAGGTTTTATGTATTTGTTTAAAAATGTATGTTTGCTATTTATCCATACTGTCTTAGTTTATATTTAACACAAAATCACAAGGAACTCGATGAAATAATTTATAACTTTTAGGTGTGATGATGCTAATTTTATATCATGATTTTCAAATTAGATCCTAATTAATGTTGATTACACTAACAGTTATACTCAATATCTCAATGAATCAATCACAATATTTTAATTTTATGTTAAACTTATTAATATACATTTCTTTGAGTAATGAGCAATATTTAAATTAATTTCTTTGAAATAAGATGCAAAAGTGCCTCAAGTTGATTGGAGTAGTAAGAGAGAGAGCAATTGTTTGTGAATATAATAAAAACATAAGCATTTTAGGATTTTAAAGAATATGAAGTGAAAAAACAAATATTCAATCATAAGAATGGTTGAATGAACACACTCTTCTAAAGTTTTAAAATTCAATTTTCAGTTTAAATTATTTTATTTATTTGACAAATTATTAATGCATTGCTGACTTAGTGCAGCTTTACGTAAATTAATTGGTTACATGGAGTTTTGTTTTCATAAAATAATGTTCGCTGCTGTTTATAAAAAAATGCAACACCATGAAGGAATCAACATAATTAAATGAAATTTAATGCACAAATGGCTTGTATTAGTACAAATAAATGACGAAATTTTCAAAGGAAAAAGCAATATTAAGTGTACGAAATCAGTATTTGGAGTAGCCACCACGCTATGCAATAAGTGCTACTATACGATGTGACATGGAGTCAAACAGATTTTGAATGCCTGATTGTGGAAGAGAATTACACATTGCTTGTATGTGCAGCAAACGTACGTCTTTTGATGCTGCAGGACGCAGATCACGCCAACCAGCCAAATCCCACACGCGCTCAATAGGTGGCATATCCGGCGAATAAGCAGGCCAAGGAAAAAATAGCATGCATTGGGCTGAACAGAAATCTCAAACTTACTTTGCAACATGTTGGTGTGCATTATCCTGTTGAAAAAAAAACCCATGGATGCCTTAAAGGAAGGGAACGACTTCAGGCTGAAAAACGCTTCACTGACGTACCTATTACTATAGGGATTACTCCCAATTCGTTGTAAATTGGATCGTCCATGATACGAAATTGCATCTCAAACCTTAACTTCGGGTGTAAGGTCACTATGTCGTTTGATAACATACTCTGGAAGGCAGCTTTTACCGGCTTAGCGTCTAACACGAATGCGACTAACTTGTTCCCACAAATTGAAGCGTGATTCTTCTGAAAAGACAATTTGTTGCTAATTCGCTTGCCAGGATCTGTGCTCATCAGCCTATTGCAAATGCCGCCATCGATGGTTTACCGTGAGGAGAATCCTGCATGAAAGCACCCTTGTACACAATCCTCGCGACAGCAGACGTCGATGAATTGACGAAGTCGACATCAATACACCTGTAACGGTACACCAACGTGTTGCCAATTGCCTGGAGGAAGCAGTGTGATCAATCTCCGCCATGCAGAGAAGCTTTCGATTGTCACGCGCTTACGTCACCTTCTGTCGCTCACTTCCAGTTTTTCGAGTTGTTCGTTGCTCGTCGGTTCACTACTTCCAAAGTTGCATCACTGTGGAACTGTTCCACTGCACACGAGCTCCTATTATGTAATAGGAAAATTCTACTTCTCAAATCCGATAATGAGCCCCCGTTCAAACTCCCTAAGTTGCTGGAGTTTCTCCTTGATTCGTAGTTGAAGCATATTTAGGTCTCACAAAACGTTCACCACTAACAAATAATCATTAACTATTTTCAACTTCCCACTACACCCCTCTATTTTGGCACTTTTAGCATCAGTTCAAAGGGCACTGCTCCCGCCCCGTGGCGCAGTGGCACCGACACTTTACTATTTTACGTATCATCCTGCAATTGATATTTGCTGCAAAATCCCTTTAATTCTGAGGATCTCTTCATGGTGTTGTATTTTTTACAAACTGCAGTGTACATTAAGGATTTAAGTACGCTATCAATACTAAAAGCTAAATAAACAAGTATTCAAAAGAGTTAAAATAGTTTTTTTTTATAGGATTGAAAAATTTTCTCACAATAATTTTCTTCCATTGCATTCATTTCAAAACACTGATTTAAATCAACGATTCCATTCTACACTTACCTGAAAGAAAAAAAAATAAGCGTATTTAATTACAAAAACATAATAATTCAATTTCAATAGAAGTATGAAAATATTTAGCTATAATACATAAGTAATATGCGCGACAATTTTTTAAACAGTTTAAATAGTTTCATAGTATTATAAATCCTTAAGAAAATAACGGCTTATACTTAAAGGGAATCTTTCATAAAAGTTTAAATAAGTAATATTTCAATTATAATATATTTATTATATTTAACAGATTAATGTTTATTTAAACGAACTATTCCATTTGCCTTTTGCTTATTCCTGTTTCCTTTATACGGTATATACCACCTTATTTACTTAACTTATAACTTAACTTTATTTTGTATTTAACTTATAACAATTATACATTTTTTTTTCAAAATCAAAAGTTATCAATAACAAATGTGTATTGTATTTGTGTTATGACGTGATAAGTTCATTTAATTTTGATAATTCTTTCATGTTGTTGCATTTTTTTACAAACAGCAGTGTAGAATTTTCGAAAAAAATGCAATGTGGATTAAAAATGGATTTTTTTTTTTTTTTTTTGTTTATGCCATGGAAAAATAAAATTACATAAGAAATGAGGTTATTTCTATATGACAAATTATAATCTTTAAAAAAAATGGTAAGGTATACAGTTAATAGTATTTAGTTTAAACGGGATAGATTTTTTACTAAATTTCTTCTTTATTCTTTGCAACATTATTGTATTAGCAAACATATACACTTGATACTTAACATATATAATAACTACATAAACTAATATTTATTAAAATTTTATGTTTGAAACAATTATTTAACATGTGGAGTTTCTAAAAAAAACATTAATCTAAAAAGCAATTTCATTATCAGTGCTTCAAAAGACTTAATTTTAACTTGATTGGGCTTCCATAGCAACTATTAAAAATTCATTATCACTATTAAAAACTGCCTATTTTTTATTTTCTAAAAACCCACATTTAATACTTTTAAAAAAAATAAGACAACTGAAATTACTTCTCACGTTGTTTTTTTTTAAAATATATATTGTTCACAAAGTACAGATTTAATAATTTTTTTATTAAGTTAAACAAATTAAGCTTTACCTCATCTAATACCAAACTTTTGATTAGAATGAAAAAAACGCTTGAAATTAATTGATTCTTCTAAAATTAATCTGAGAGGAAAACTAAATGCCAGTTTCCTATCTCTATATCAAAACAAATGATATTTTTTTTTCTGTAGAGTAATTTCAATCAACAGTTAAAAAAGGTTGCAAAAAATGTCATATTTTAATTAAAGTAAATGTTTAGAGAATTCCTAAAGAAGAATTCATTATAGTTTATTCAACTTTTTTTCTCTATATATTTTTTTACTTTCTTTAATATGATCAAAAAAATCTGAAATGTTAATTAATGATGAGAAAAGTAGTATATATTAAATTAAAAAATAAAGCGAGTGAAGAGAATAGACGCATTTGTCTTTCACTAAGGGCATCACAAAAAATTCCTAATAAAAAAAAACGGTATATAATTTTTTCAACACACACTTCATTTTTTTCATAGGAAAAAATAACATTATAACCTTATCCTATTGTAATTACAGTTTCCCCCTGATATCCTAAATGAGATTATTAATTTTAATGGTAATTAACGCAAATATTTTAAAACTCTTATATCAATTAACTTAAATAGCTGGATGTGTATATACTCGTAAAATATTAAGTAATAATACATGAAAAAAATAAGATTGTTATGTTAAGTAGCATACGAGATATTACGTGAAATGTGAAATTTAATCCATACCGTTATGGATTTTATGTAAACTTATTAAATGATAATAGTTCATTTTTTGTGTTATTATAATACAACTTCTTTCTGAAAATATAATATTTTTAATGTATTTGAAACACATACTTCTATACACAGATACATTAAAAATAAAATACTATATTTCCTTCTTTTTTTCTCCAGTTTCAATCCGATTAAATATGAGTGGAAAGATTGTATTCGTTGACCTTACTATAATTAACCTATCAAAGATAGGAGGTAATGTTAACTTCTTTTTTAAAAAAACTAATCCATTTTCCTGAAACCATAGGCCAGATATAAATCATTTATAATAAAATCACGATGTGATAACTGAAACTATAGTCGATTAATATTTTATGCAAAATAATTAATTACACAATAAAAACCATTGAAAACTTTGGTACAAAAATTTAATATTGTGTAGACGAATATAATTTATATTTACTGTTGATAGTTCGAAAATTCATCTTTATGACATGCTTAATTAAAATTATGGTACATTAAAATGGAATTATATGATAAGCAAACTTTTATTCTCTTGTCAATAATTTTGTATATCTAATTATTTCTTATTATTATAGTTCTGTTCGTTGGCACTTATCAATTTACTTGATGTTATCACCCATTATAACAATTTTGTCAATACACTTATTTTTCATCTTTTTCATTACATGAAAAACGAATTTACGGAGTTTAATTTTAATTATTATGCCAAACAAGAATTGAGAAAAAATGATTAGTTACTTTAAAGATTAAAGAGTAATATCTGAAATGATTCTAAAGGATTAAGTGACTTGCCAATATTTTCTTGTTTGGCTAAATCAGGACGACACTTTAAAACATTTTTCTAGTATTCATATAAAGATTCGTATGTGTAGAACTGTTCCAATGTTTGAAAATAACTTTCTTCATATACTAAATAGGGTTTATAAGATATCACTACGTTATTCAACTAATAATAATTTTTTATTCTAAAATGTTCGCTATATTTCAATGGGTAAGACAAATAGTCTTATGTATTTATACCATTTATATTACGAAACATTATAACTTTTATTTAAATCCGCCTTTTTATAAACTTTATTTGTACTTTCTCTCATATTAATACACATATTTAAAGTATAATATTTTGCTTGGCCTCTTACATAACAATACGAATATTAAAGAAATTTTAAAACAAATATAATTGCTGTTTTTTAAGGTCATTCGAAAGTAGTGTACATACTGTATAACTTAAGATTAAAGTAGATGTAAATAAATCCCACATTTTACCATTTAACTCATAATTTAATCGATTGGCTCTTTGTTTCTGTGTAGAGTATAAATGGTGTATTTGGAAATTTTATTTAACATAATTTTTCTTTTAAATGAAAAGACCTTCGTTCCAAAGAGTTGTTCGAAGGAGGCAAAAGTTAGCTAATAAGATGTCCATGCGCTAAAAAAAGATAGTAAGATTATTATAACAATTAAATGCTTTATTCAGGGATAATTTTAGCTGCACAGAAACAAAAAAAGTCGTTAATGTGTTGGCACTCCTATGGCAAGACGCAATATTTCATCCTGCTAAACCTTGATCTCAGAGTATTAGATACTTAATTGTTTCATATACACGCTCTAATTGGCTAGATAGATAGGCGCACAGCTTGAACGGTTGGGGAAGTTTGTTCATTGGAGTACAAATATGATCTGATGAGGAGAGGTATGGAGATTACGGAAAACATTGAAATGTAGGAGAAGCTCGAAGAGAAGCATTTGAAAAATATGCCGTGTAGGGCCGGGTACTTTTATCCTGAAATGTAGTACCACATGTGTGACAAAACAAAAGCAATCATAATCCTGTTGACGTACTTCTTTAATGCAACAGTGTCATGCAGTGGCGTAACGGGTAACATTATGACCCCCTGAAAAGTCAGGTGTCAGTCAGGCTTTGGGCCCCTAGAATTTTTGCCCCCAACACAATGCGGGGTTTCGAGGGTGTGCGTTACACCACTGGTGTCATGGATAAAAAAAATCATGTCGATATTAAAAAAAATCGCATATCCAATCACAACACTTGGGCCCTATGACGGATGACAATCAGGGCAGTACCCACCTCTATCTTAAGCATAAGCAGATGTTTTGTAATTGGTCATCGAGGCTTAAGTCGAATTTGGTGTCAATTTTTAAAGCAGTTCTACTCCAATTCACGATATTCAAGATCAAATGAGAATTATTTCTGTGACAAACACACTGATGGTGCGCAGCTGTGAGAAGCCATTTCTGTAATGTTTTTTTTCCTTAACCTTATTCTCTTTCATTGATTCATCCATCAATGGTCATTCCATTCTCTGATGCCCCGGTTACACGTCGAATACATCATTAAAATGCATCAGGGTCTATAAATCCCAATAGAAAACTCCCTCAGCTCTCTTGTTTTTTTATTGCCCTCCATCAACCACTGCATTCTTGACACTATGTATGACTGCAATTCATCTATTTCTGAAGACATCGCGCGGCAAATGGCAACATCACACCTAACCAAAAACATAACAATCACGCAATATTAATTTGTTTTATTTAGTTAAACTATACTAGTTCATCATTTATTTGGTGTCATGTACTAATACTATTTTTGAATCCAACTGGGAAATTTTATCATATTTTACGTGGTTTGGATGAGTGGGTTCCAAGAAGTTAATCATTGTAGTGTCTTCCAGTTTATACACCATCCTTCCCACTTATTAATCATTTGCAGATTCCCTATTAAGTTGGGAATTCGCAGTTTCTTTCTATTTGGATAAACTCTAGATAACTTACTTTATATATATATATATATATATATATATATATATATATATATATATATATATATATATATATATATAGAGAGAGAGAGAGAGAGAGAGATGTTTAAGTAAATAAAACCGTTTTATTCAAAATATTTGACGAACTCGTTTGCTTTGTTTTGCAGTCTGATTCCTACCACAGATCAATTTCATTTCCATTGAAAGCTGAGCTATTTTAAAGAGCTCCCTTGTTTAACATTATTTTTTCAACTTCATTTTGCCTGTTAATTCTATCTAGATGTTTTATGAGCCTTGATGATAACATTTTGATTTTTCTAGATGTTGGTAATTGTAGATTTTTAAAAGAATTCCTATAAAATCATTGTTTTCAATTTGTTCCATCTCCCTTCAAAACGTTGGATAATATATATATATATATATATATATATATATATATATATATATATATATATATATATATATATATATATATATATATATATATATATACATATATATACATATATATATATATATACATATATATATACATATATATATACATATATATATACATATATATATATATACATATATATATATATACACATATATATATATATATATATATTACCTTGGATTGAATATGTTTTTTCTACTCTATAGAATTCAAAAGTTTTCCCGATTGTTTTCCATTCACTGCCAAGGTGGAAAAATGTTTATTCAGTTATTCTAAAAGCGCCTACAGTTAGGGAGCAGCAGATCACTCTTGTGCGGACCGTTTCGCTCTTGTTCTGATTTTTAAGGAAAGCTATGAATTGTACAATCCCTGTCACTTCCTGTGTGCCATAGACCACGAAATGCATGTTAATAGTGTGGGATAGAGAGGATTCTTTATCAGGTAATAGGCTAGAACACTGGAAATGGAGGAAAGGACAAAATAAGGAGAAATTAATGCAGACATTTAGAATGCTGTATTTCTAACTTTTAATGCGCATGTACTCCTGTGAGCGCATTGTGAAATTTGAAAAAAATAAGTGAAACTAAAATTTCTGTTCACTATAAGCAAGCTTTAATTTTTACAAGTGTTCACAATTACAGTTAAACAGAGAGGTATTTTTATTAAAACCCAGCAAACCACTGGAATGTCTACGGAAGTTTAAAATGGTTCTATAATATTCCAAAACATTTTGGAGGTGAAAAATGACATTTTTAACGTAACGTTTTGTTTAATTTTTAAGGAATGTAATTGTTAGATAGTGATATACGTTATATTATGTATAAAAGTAATACAAATTTGTTAAAGTAAGAGTGATCCACGCATATACAAGGACTAATGCCATGTCGCTTTTGTATTAGCGCCGCTTATATAACTCAGTAAAACAGAAGAATTGGTCAATATAATATATTTATATATATATATATATATATATATATATATATATATATATATATATATATATATATATATATATATATATATATATATATATATATATATATATGTTATGTGTTTTAGTTTTAGCGAGATTATAAGATAACTAACAATTTTAGTCAAACATCTAAAAATACATTTATTAGACCATTAACGCAGTAAAGAAAATGTAACTTCAGTGAAATCACAATCAGTATATCTAAAATCTTACTTATATTTAAACAAATTTAAACGAATATGGTATAAAAACAAGGCATAAAACTAACCATTTTTTTCTAATTTTAAGTTAATAGTTTTATTTAAGTCGTATTATTTAACTTTTGTACAATTATTTTTATTTTTATAATATTATAGCTTGCATATTATAAAAAAACCAATGTTAAGAGGATACATTTTTGTTTTAAAAAAGGACTCGATTTTTGTAGAAAAATATTGGAAACACCTGGTTTAAAGTAACATTAATTAAACAAGAGATCTTCTGAGATTAGATACATAGAGTCCATTGCTATATCACTATGGCCATTAGTACCCTATATATAGATGCTTGTAAGCGCATACATACTGGGAAATAATACAATAGCTTTTAAAAAACGTGCTTTTATAAATTTGTTATTTTTAAATTGATATGTAAAATAACAATAGTGCTGTTTGAAATTAAATCTTTTGTGCATGTGTGTGTATTAAAATCAACTCAAAACTGCGAAACATAACATTTTATAGCTTAATTTGATAGATATTTATTACATGTAAAATAACTAAAGGAAATTCTTATGATTTAAATTTGTAAATTTAAACAAAGGTTTTTGAAAAATAATAATTTAAGTTGTTAATTGCAGGTAATTTGTTTTGGTACAGAATAACTCACGACAATTCAATGGCTCAACTAAGAATGTAAAAAATGGTACAAATATAAATAGTAAAAAAACTTTGTCCTTAACATTTCTCCATATTGCAGTGTTTAGTATTTATGTACAATGTTCTTATGGAATGTTTATAAGAAATAAGGTAAGTATCATCTAAAGCAGTGTTCCCCAATATTTTTATCGCCGTGGACCGGTCAAAGTTGGATAATTTTACCACAGCCCGCTTGTGACGGGCTCACGCGTCTTTTCTTTAACATGTCCTTTGGGTTCTTTGGGCCAGAATTAATGACAACTCTTTTCCAAGCAAATCCAAGAAGTGAAGTGTGAAATATGCAAATGAACAAGCTTTTAAATATCGGAACTTAGAGTAAGCGAGATGACAATATATGGGAATTAGTGATAGCGAATGGAAATTGGCAGGTAGCTGAAGTCTAATAGAGGAATCATGGTTCAAGTCTGAATGAGTTTTACATGACGTTAATAGAAGTTATTACTGATTGAATATATGAAAGTCAAGTTGCACACCAGTGCATACAAAGACAAGATTGATAGTTTATCCAAGTTGTAATAAGGTAGGATGGGTTATTTAATATAAAAATCGATGATTAGGCGGTTCACTTATTGATAGTGGTCTGATTTAGATTAAGACTTATTATAAATATATATATATATATATATATATATATATATATATATATATATATATATATATATATATATATATATTGTGTGTTGCGTATTTTTCATCGTAGATTTTCCCACATTAATTATTATAATTTAATTTGTTAAAGGTTTAAGTTGAATATCTTAATAAAATCATATTAAGATAATGTTTGATTCTAGTTCTTTCGTTAATCCTACGCCTCTAGCTCACGCTGATACTTCGAGAGATGTTTACCCAAGGGGAGGAACATCACATGCTGAGGGAGAGGACGTTGATTGCTTAAATTTAAGATTGTTTTGTCATAATAATTTTATCTTAATTGTATTTAAACGTGCTTTCAGAATAAAATGTAGCTGCACCAAAAATGAACATAAAGTGATTTAACAGGGCATATAAAGTGACTTTCATTTAAAATAGCCCAAACCCTAGAAAAATATGCCGCAGTAAATAAAATGGAAATAAATTGATGTTTTTATTGTGTGAACCAGTAGTATTTGATCCACGGCCTGGTCCACGTACTGGGGGTTGGAAACCACTGATCAAAAGTATAAAAGAACGCAATAAAAGTATTTCATATGAAACGATGTATTTTCCAACCCTTACTTTTAAAGGTACTTAGTAAAAAGAAACTGAAACGAACATAAAATTCACAAGCAAATATATTTAAATGAGCTTTAATCAAAGATAAAACAAATAAACAAACAAACAAAAAACGAATGGCATGTTTTTATCAATTTACTTCAGATTACTTTTAACATTCCGTAACTTATGAATTGCGAAGCATTTAGAAACTGCAAACAGTCGAATATTTTTCAAAATTTGTGAAATGTTGATACTTTCATTATTGATATTCAATTTTACATCATGCATGTTTAATTTTAAAAGGGGCTTAAGCTTATAATATCATCTAAATATAATTAAAATTATCCAGCCATTCTAATTGACTCCTGGACAACAACGTAAGTGGCAACAGGTAATAAAGTCATAAAAATCAGCGATTTTAAACCAGCGTTGCTAATTAATTATCTTCGTGAATTACTTCATTCAACCGAGATAAATTGAAAACTATCCTTGCAGACAACATAATCGGAAAATAATGACAGTTTTCAATTTTCTCTTTTAAACCTTGCGACCGGAATTAGGGGGTGATAAAACACTAGCTCCCTCCCATCTAAAACTCGCTCGTTAAACATGAATACTTTACACCCAATAAACCCGTAACGAACGACAAGAACTAGCTGGTATCGATTATGTCAGAAACTAATTTCGGTGGGGTGCCAAGCTCAGGGTACAGACCTTGTCATGCATGTAAATTAAGTTTGGAGAAATATAATTCTGTTTGTTTGTTCAAAGATTTAGTTCAGCTTTCGCGTCATTGCGCACATTGCGTCGTTGATTTTTGTGCTTTTCTGGCTGCCTTTGATACAGGTAGGATAAGACTTGGGGCAATGAGAGATTTCTGTCGAAAACTGCCGATTCGACTCGAATGAATACGACAAGGAGTTATCTGAGTAAGTAAGGAACATATGTAATACGTTTAATCGACATTTTGCATAGGTTTATATCAGTGATAAAGTCAAAGTAGATGTCCAACATTTTATTCACAAACATTTGTTAAAATGTATCAACTTACGTTCATAAAATAATGTTTGATAAGAATCAGTACATAATGTGCTTTGTATAAAGATATCTTTAAGAACAGTTACCTAACAGATAAAAATGTACTGTTAGATCCTATGAGAAATGACAATCATACTATGAGATAGTCAACCAAATGTAAATAAATGACATATATTTAGATATGCTGCACAATACTAGTATATGATAATAAATATGTATCTTTATTTTCTAGAATCTAGCTTTGATTATTTTTCTTGTTAAAATAAGTAACTGAGATACATCGAACTAAAAACTATTTTTACGAGTTTAGCTTTTAAAAAGAATATTAAAGTTAGTTCAAAATTTTGTGTTTGTTTATTTGAAAATAAATATGAAACAGACACATACTCATGCGGGATACGTTCAAATGTTTAAATCTATTTTAGACTATATTCATAAAACTAAATTTAAACTTGAAAAACCTTTTTTCAAATAGGATTATTTAAAATTAAAATAAGTTAATTTATAAATACAATAAATTAATAAATTATTTTGATCTTTCGAAATGTTTCAATATTTTACAAATCCGTCAATTTTAATTAAAAGATAAACTTAAGAACGGATTTTACATTACACTGTTGGAATACTATTTTAAAATAAAAATTATTCAAATATAAATGGCTGGAGTATCAATTGAGCGGATTTGTGTAGAATACAAATAAATTTAACATCATTAATAAAAGTTCGTCAGTCAGTAAAATAAATCTTTGTAGTTTATGTTTTATTGTCTAATGTTGAAAAAAGTGAGCCAAAAGTAATAGCAACATAGACGTAACAAGGAGTTACAGAAATGATTAAATTGCACAACTTAAGAAGTTATGGACTTTCCACCACGAACGCCCAAAATAAGATAACCAACTCTCACGGCAAAAAGTGTAAGGAAAAAGAAAAAGTAAAGATACTATAAAAGTAAGATCTTTGAGATTATCTTTCATTTAAATTGTGTAATATATTCACTTAAACAAAATATTTAAATAATTGTTTTATATATAACACTACATTACTACTAGTATACATGCAAACGCTTTTAGTTTAATATTATAATTGCATAATATCGTTTAAAATCATCTTTGCAGTCAAGTGCATAATTGCAATTATTTCACCAGACAATTATTCACTTCATTAACTAAGCAACATATTTTTTTTTTTTTTTATTTAAAAAAAACGTATTCATATGATAAAAACTTCAAGATACGTAATCATATAATTGCTTTGAAAAGGAAATTAACGATGTAATCAGGCTAATTACTTAGGAATTAGTTGAACAAAACCATACTATGAAAAAATACTTCAAAAACTCAATTTTTCTAATGACCATCACAACTTTAAACACATTGTGAAAGTCTAAAGCGAATACGTGTTAATCACATTAAAAACATAATCTGAAGGCTGGGTGGAAATAACTGGATAACTTGGTTTTTTCTTATCCTAACTCTCAAGTCAGTTTTATTCTTTCTTACGATTTTTATTCTCAACTGTATGCACACATGTGAGAGCAAGCATGCATGCAAACTTGCACACACATAGACATATATCTATATAATAATTCAATCAAGTAGATATAAATATAGTATAAGAATAAATTTATTATATTGATTTCAAACAATACTTAATATATATAAATTTTCGACTTCATATTTGAGTGTATTACAGTTTGGGACTAGGGAAAAAGCATCTTGTTATCAAATAAGTATATTCTGATGAATAAATTATCCCACCTGAAGGAATATGTAAAAAAATAATGATAAAAGTGTCTGAACAAAGTATGTATATAATGTGCTCAATAAATATAGACAATTACTTTAACAATTCAAATAATACCCATAATGTTGTAAGGAAGTTATCTTTCCAAAAGCTTATGCGTCACGTTTTCAAGTCTGGTAAATTTTTCTGCATTGAATCGGTAGAAAAAATGTGAGGGATTTAGAAATTTTTTTTCTTCTGTTTGTAATGTTTAAAATATCCTGTTTGTAATAAAACAAATATCCTTTTAATACAAATCTTCTTTTAATTCAATTTGAAAACATCTATAGGAGTCAAAACAATATTAATAAAAGCGGGATAAGAATATCTAAATATAAATAAATAGCAAAACATGTCAAAATTACCTTAATTTTGTTGGGAACACTTAAGTAATTCTTTCAGTTTGGAAGTGTCAATTTCTTCCCTAAAGCCTGGACTTGAAAAAAAAGGGGAATTTTTTAAATAATATATATTGAAGTTTAACAGGTTGTTTTCGCTTCATTTTAGTTTCAATTTTTATTTATTGGATTTTGCATAGTAAGCTTAAAATAAAGGAAAATGGTATTTTTGTATATCTCTGCAATAATTTTATAAATTATTTCCTAATTTTTGAGTGAAAATTAAATGATCTAGATTTGAAACGAGCAGTTTTTTTTCGAAAAGGTAAAGAATATTTTCTCTTTCTGTAAGAGTAACATTTGATTCTGTAAATATCATACACAATTATATTAGAATCAGAGGTCAAATGTATATAGTTTTTCACAATGTTACCATTTATGAACATTTTTCCTTCCTTTTCAGTTATTTTAGAAATATTAAGGATGTTAATCCGGAAAGCTTTAGTATTACTTCAAAGAAACGTCTACGGGAATTACGTTAAAGCATACCATAGTTGTATGTAATACATATTTTTACTGATTATGCTGGCAAATTCTTTTATTAAAATGAAGTAAAGTATTTTTCTATCGAAATGAACTATTCAACATGCAATATAACATGTATACTTTTTTTTTTGGGGGGGAGTTTATTGAACGTTTTTTGGGGATGTTGGAGATAAATTATTTGTATTTGTTTGTAGATTATTTAGCAAATTCTATGAACCAGATAACAATTATTATATAGGGTGTTTTTTTAGAGGTATAGAACTTTAAATTGCAATAAAACAACGATGTATTATTAGATTGACATGAATTTTTTTTATTCGAAAGATAATCTTGTGGCATTACATTTTAAATATGATCAAGCAAGGCGTATATTCGTCGAATGGGCTCTAAACGAGATTGTCGTTGTTTCCGATTTTCATAAGCGAATTTCGTTTAGTGATGAAGCGCACTTCTGGTTGAATGGCTACGTCAACAAACAAAACTGCCGCATTTGAAGTGAAGCTAATCCACAAGTGTATGTCGAAACACCGTTACATCCAGAAAACTGAATGTTTGGTGCACTTTATGGGCTGGTGGAATCCTTCTTCAAAAACGATGAAGGCCACAACGTTACAGTCAATGGTGATCGGTATAGAGACAGGATTACTAACTTTTTCATTCCTGAATTGAACAATCATGATGTACAGGAGCTGTGGTTCCAACAAGAAGGCGCAAAATGTCACACAGCTCGTGCCACAATCGATTTATTGAAAGACACGTTTGGTGGACGCCTAATTTCACGTTTGTTTTGGACATGTTAATTGGCCTCCAAGATCTTGTGATTTAACACCGCTAGACTATTTTCTGTGGGGCTATGTAAAGTCATTGGTCTATGCGGATAAGCCACAAACGCTTGACCATTTGGAAGACAACATTCACCGTGTTATTGCCGATATACGGCCACACATTTTGGAAAAGGTCATCGAAAATTGGACTTCCAGATTGGACTACATCCAAGCCAGCCGTGGCAGTCCTATGCCAGAAATCATATTTAAAATGTAATGCCATAAGATTATCTTACGAATAAAAAAAATTCATGTCAATCGAATAATACATCGTTGTTTTATTGCAATTTAAAGTTCTATACCTCTAAAAAAAAGACCCTTTCTTAACTAAATTTTTCAGGTAATTCCTTTCTTGGACTAAAAATTCTGCATTATTAATCTATCTTTTAGAAACTCCCTAATTTATTTTGAAAAACTCAAAAATATTACCTTGCTAAATTGAGAAATCCATAACTTAACTTTAATCAAGGTAATTTATTGATGTTTCATTTCTTTTTGTGTGCCTCTCTTTCTGACTAAACATTTTTTGAGGGGCGGAAAAGAGTTATGTATCAGCTTTTTTTGTGTAAAAATATTATCGAAGTAAATTAATTCGAGTTTATTTTATTTATGGTATAGTAACTTAGGAATTTGGCACATTTAGTAGTCAGATGAAAAGAGGAATGACAGAAAATAATACGAACAGATAATGAAATTACCACCAGGATAAAAAACGGATTTCGCAATTAGAGTTTATTTCTTTACATCGTGTAAATCCCTCTTAAATAGAATCTAGATAATTAGACCAAGGTTAAAGGTTTGAGAACTCTCAAACCACACATAAGTCTGACTTACACTTTTTTTCAGAAAATGTAACACATTAGGAGTTAAAAAAAGCTGTCATTAAATTAATGAAACTAGTAATATATTGACAGATTCTAGTTGTAATAAAATTTGAATAAGTTTAAAATGAAACATTTATAAATTTCCTCTAAAATTATTATTTAGAGCTATTTTTCAGTGGTGTATATAGCTATTTTTCAGTGGTGTATGTATTATATATTCAGCATTTATCTCTCTCTTACACACACAAATATTGAAAGGGAAACTATAATAAGTTCGATAAACCATTATTAAAAAACACAGAAAGATAAGCTATGTATGGCATATTAGTCACTGCCAACTACATATTAATTTGTAGCATAAAACATACAGTACATATTATACAAAAATTCAATGTGAGGCTGTAGACAGTGATGGTGATTAAAGTTATGTATTTCAAATAATCTAATACTCAGTTTTTGTGATGAGTTTCTTATTTTAATAATGTTAATGCAATTTATTATAAAACTTAAATTAGCGCGTGCCCCATGCCTAAAATTTTGGGCTGCATCGGTATGTTACACTATCAGGTAACTAAATTTTGCGTAAATACATACTGTCCAGAACATTTATTTTCGAGGTGCATCCAGATGGTATGTTACCCGATGTTTAACCCTTTAAAGTAAACGTAATTAGCCGTGTTAATTCACATGCGTAACAGACCTATGACGTGTCAATAATATGCCAGACGGACATGTCTCGCCTCGTGCCAGTAGCGCGGTAGCAGTGGTCCGAAACGGAAACTCTTACTTCGTCTCCCACCGCCTGCAAAGGTTCGGTCGGTGATAAAGTTCTTCATGCAATTGCACCTATTGAAATTCATCGTCAGCTTTGTCAGTCTATAGGCCGAACATCATGAGTAAGCGGATGGTAAATAACTGGTGTAGGCAGTTTTCAGAGGGTCGTCAAAGTGTCCATGATGAAGAGCGCAGTGGGCGGACGTCCCTCATAAATGTTGATCTTGTTGAGCTTGTATGTGCGTGATGGAGAACCGTCCCTTCACTATTACAGAGCTGTGCGTCCCATTTACGCAGATATTGCGATCTTTGTTGCATGAGATTGCCACTAAGCACCTGCTGTTGAAAAAAATTGTTCAAAAAAATTGAAGACGTCTGTCACGCGCTGGTTCCATTCACAGGCGGCATAGTTGTACCACAGAGTGATGCAAATGTTGATCCCACGATCCGACAAATGTCTAAATTCAGGTGGTGACTATGTTGAAAAATAGCTGAAACATGGCGGTACTTGTTGCCAATAAATATGTTCCTGAAAGTGGGTGTTCTTTTTCTTAAAAAAAAGTGAAAATTACTTTCTGGATGCATTTTGTAAATTATATGCTTTAATCCTTTAAGTGACACTGACGCATTTCTGCATTTTGCTATCCAATGCGTTTAGTGTTTCTGACGTATATATCCGCCTTTCCAAACTACGATTTTATTTTCTTTGCTCTGCTATCAGTAAAACAATTCCAAAGGATTTGAAATGCAATAAAATGACCTTAACAGTGTATGCTAAGGATTTACTTATTTCAGAGAAAAATCTGCTTATTTGTAAATTTCCTTTCCCCTCCAATACAACACTATGTAAAAAATGGTGGCACTGAGGTGCGAATTGCTTTACTTTCAATTGGCAGTTAAGAGGTTAACATGATTTTAGAATTTTTTATTTTCATTTGTGTGGTTAAGATAACCAAAAAGATGAATCTTTTGTCTTCGCTTGAAGACTCAATGTTTCATAATATATAAACCCAGGAAATCACTTATAATGTAGGAAATAAGAATTGATTATGATATAATTATTTATTCACTATTCTAAACTGTGATGAGTTTTTAACACTTACACCGGAACTTATTTTTTATGTATTTATTTATGAAAGACACGTTTAAAAACTTTTTGTCAACAAAGTTCTTTATTTAGGGAACTCATCTTATATATGCCTTCCTTCGAGAAAAACATGCGTTTAATTTCAATGTAGTACAGTTATATTGCATGATGTAGCAGAGATAATTATATTTTAAAATATTTTCCCAAGTTGGTCTGTCTGTATATATTTCATGCTCTGACCCATTAATAATGTAATAATAAAGTTTTTTACAGTAGACTAAAAATCTGGCAGACCACAATTATTTCGAATCTACTTTTTTACCAATGAAACCGGTGCCTGATCTGATTTAGACAAATTACATTTTATGAAGAACAATGCTTTAAGATCATCAATACGACACATACAAAGTTTTATAAGAATAAATTATTTGTATTAATGTGATTGATGCTAGTAAAACATATAATTACATTTGTATATTGCAAATGAACTTTTTCTTGTAAGGAAATTCCTTGTGATAAATGAGGCTGTCTAAATAATAGGATTAATGGTACGAAAGGTTTACTTGAAAAGTATATAACATTAAGATATTATAACAAACGGAATATATTAGATCTGGTACTTTTAATGTAGTACACTTATTTTCATTAGGTTAGAATTCAAGTGAGCCTGTCCTTTTGAAATAATTATTATAAAGTCATTGGTGTGTTCCAAGAATAAGTTACGTCCAATTTTTTTCTATGTGCATCATAGTTTGGTTTCATTAATTGCATATTATATTGATTTATTTAGATACATAAATATTTCCTTTTTCTGTTACATTCTCCTATCATTTAAGCAAACAATTTTACGATAAATTTTCTCATTCGAAGTTTCTTTGAGATAATAGCATTATCATATTACGTGGCGACAAAACATATGCACGTGAAATACTCTATACACATGCGTTTTCATTCACTGAGTTTGCTAATTATATTAATTACTTATAAAAATAACTTAAATATTTTAATTATATTATAATTCGAAAGAAATCGAATCTTCTAATAATGTTTGGATTGGACACATATCTGAGATCACTTGAAGGTTCAATTAAAGCACAATGTGGACTAGACATGCAACGTCTGTCTGCACATATACATGACACATTTATGTATTGATCAACAAATCATTACAGAAATTATTGTCAGGCTCCTTATGAATAGAGTGTGTTGCCTAATATTATAATTCATATCACAAAAAAAGTAAGTGTTAAATGTGTGCATGTGTAAAATGTAGCATATTCTAACTTTAAAAGCAAATTAAAATTATAATTTCTATTGTAAAGTGTTTTCTTATTGGAAAGGTATGTATGCTTTGGAATTCGCGAAGCACTTCTAAATAATTATATATTTTATTAATTGCTACCTACTCAGAAACTGTGAAATAACCATCAATATCAATTTAAAAAATTTGAATAGGTTACTCAGTACAACAAACTTCTTATTATCAGTGGTATGATTATGTGTAATTGTGAAACATTATGAAATAACAAAGTTTGTTTTATTTCCAATATCAAATACATTGTAGTGGATATTAAGTATTTTGTTGTGTGGATAACATAGATGGTTGGTTAGGTGCTGACCTTGAGCTCCATAGTTTGCAGAACCGATCCCGACCCATGTCAGTAGATTTTCATGATGCTAAAACTAGACAAGGTCTATATCTTATGATTTTACGACATGCTGGAAATTCTTCGAGTGCCTGTTTTGCTTCGGTGCTCTGGGCAAAATTAATTTTCTTGAACTATTTTAATTTTCATTGGAACTCAAGTGACTCACTTTTGGGAGAAAACTGGGCTTCATAATTGCATTGTGAAAATTAGTATCCACCGATATGGTGCCGCATTAAATAGTGATACTAGCTCCGGGGGAATGTATTAGGTCTGCAATGATAATTACCAATCTACATAGCACTATTCTTCTTAAACACTTTTTTACAATGGGAATGGCTTTTTTCAGTGATATTAAGTATAATGCCCAGCTTCTGAAATGTATTGTTATTCAATATTGTGAAATATACAGTAAAAAAAAGAATTCAGAAATCTATATAACATATAATATAAATCTATTTTTATTTTCTAATAACTTCTCGTTAGTTTCAATGTATTCAATCTTCTTTTCAAAATGATTATGATTATTATACAAGAATAGATAAAACATGTACCTCATAAAAATTTCGAATTTATAAGATGTTAATTTTCGATGCATCTGTACTTGCACTTGTTACGAAGTTTCAGTTTTTAGTTCTTGTATCTGAAATCTATCAATCATTTTGCATAAAAAGGATAATCCCACATAATAAATAATCAAGATATTGTCAGAAACAATCAGATCATTATTTTTATCCAATAATCATCCTTTGAGGTAATTTTTTTTGTTGTTCAAGGGGTTGAAATATAATAAGCTGGACATTTTATTCAATTAAATTCAAAAGGAATGTCTTGTCAACGAGTTTCTTCGAAACAAAAACAAGGCGGCCCTTAGACATAATGCAGAAAAATAAATTTCATATATATATAAAAAAATGAGATCAATAAGACCTTGTCCGTTCTGCGCGTTGTTTTACTATATCTAACTTTGTTTTCTTTCTGTTTTTATCGCCTTTGAAAAACCTGCGTGAGAGAAGAAGATAAGGTTGAATTTTTTGTGTTCCTTTTTTTCTTTCTTGTCAATTTCTTTCACTCGTTCTGTTTCCTTTTTGTTTCATTTGCTTATGTAGCATCCGATTTATAATGAGGTTTACTGAAGAAAGTCTTACGGTTTGTTTTACCTCGCATGGTAGATTTTGTGGTGTGTTATCTTTCCTACTGCTCATTTTCTCCCAGCTTATGTTTTTGCAACATAATTCTTTCAAGCATTTTGCTTCTTTTTTTATTCTTCACTTACTGAGGGAAAAGTCTTCGTTTTCTTTTCATTTTATCTGTTGCAGAGTTCTGCTAGTAACTTTTTTTTTTTATTTCGCCCCTTTTTCTCTCCCCTTTTTTGAATCATTCTGAAAGATTTGGCTTTTTTCCAATTGCCTAGCGAGATGTGTTAACTAATTTTCCGCTGTTCTCTATATGTAAGGCAGTTTTCAGAATACATTTCTTTAATATCGCTAATAATCCCCGTCTTCGAGAGCTGGAATATATGTTCGGTAAAGAGTGAAAATCCCAATTTAATTCTGCATGATCTTTCTTTTTACTTTTCAACACTTCTATAGAATAAATTTTTTTAAAGAAGTAAATCCAGTGTCCCTTATTAGCACTGGCTACTACTTTTTTCAATGTAAAACTTTTTTTACATTGAATTCTTTTTGTTAGACTTCAGATTTTTTTCACAGCAGTGTATTTTAATCATTAGTCATTTTTATATATATTTTTGAGTTTTCATTATGCCCCCCCAGGGACTTTATAGAATAATACATATTTTTCTTTTGAAAAAAAAAGAGATAAACATTTTTTTTTCGCTCTTGCTCTTGTCATCTTTCAGTTTACAAATTACTAAAATTATTTATATATATATTGATTATTATTTATATTTTTTATTAACTTTCTTGCATCCTGGAATTCAAATAAAGATTTACTCCTTTCATTTACTACGTTATTTACTTTAAGAATTAAAGTATATTTTTTTAACTATCTGGAGTAAAAATACTCATTATAATCCTAATTATTTTGATCAATAATCCTATTTTATTGACATTTTTACCCCTAGAAGAATGTTTACTAATTATCTAAAAAAAACATTTGCAATGTTTTATTCAAAGGGGTTTTTTTTCGATATTGTAGCATTACGAATAGTTCTATAGACGAATACTTTTTAAAGTGCTTTTAAGATTAACAGTTGTTAGATAAAATACGTCAGTGGTTATAAAACAATTTTATGTTAAAAATATCATTTCATTATTTCAACTTCAAATTTTTGCAGCTTAGAGAAAATCAAAGCCAGAGTAGCAAAAACAAAAATTTGTTAACTATCCTTTGTAATTTCTACAAGTATTAAATCTAATATATTTAAAACCAATCATTAACTTTCACACAAACATACATATCACATAAAAAGTTAAATTGTATTTCAAAAATAAAATTTCAAATTAACAAAAACGTTATTAATTCAAGGACATCATTTTATTTAACACTCATTTTAATCAGTTTTAATTTAAATTACAAGTAATTCATCTAAATATAGTTTATAATAGACTTAAATAGAAAAATAGACTTAAAATAAAAACTATTTCTAGACGTCTCGGTGTGTCTCGCATTGAAATCGAACAATAGTTTCAAATCAGCGCCATTCATAGATTCATCATCTAAGAAACATATTCTAGGTCAATGGCTAATTACGACATCTGTGGTAGATCGTTTTCTAGATTCTTTGGCCCGAAGAAAAGAAAAGACTACTGTGCTTCAGCTCATTGTAAATATTTGGTAGCTGGAGCAACAGAAAGTTTCGTTGTAATGGTGTGACCCCTTCACATTGCAGATATTTCTATGCAGGATGACCAATTGTTCGCGTCCCCTTGTACAGACGAAATATATGTGTCCGTTTATGTTGTTTAAGATAATGCATTTCCTTGATTTTAGAGCAATAATCTTCAGAGCTCCTCACAGAACAATCCAGGTTCACACTGAAGTATGATTCAGAGCTTTTGCTGGCATAGAACAAACAAAGCAGCAGGTGTTACCAATCAATCGATGTTCAGAAACACAGTTGCAGAAATTGTGGAATCATAGTTAGATCATGCACTCTGTCTACAAATCTACATATGTTTTTTGGACATTCTCTGAAGGAGTAAGGTATCTATAGTTGAGTACCTTGGTAGGTATAGCAAACAATACGCCATTGAATTTGGTACTGAATTCATTCTGATGAATTATAATTCGTGAATTTCCAGATCTGTATCTGTTCAGGACTTTCTTGAAGATCATAATTTTGAGCGAATAAAAAGAAACGCTTGCTAAATATTTATACCTGAACCTAGTAGAATATATTAAGAATATCTTTGTTAGACTAGTTGGCGCTTTTAGTCTTCCTCCAATGTCGTTGCACGAACTGGAATAATTATTCTTTGTCCGGTTATCGCTTCTGACATTGGTCTCTGAAACCTTTATTTGCACTTTGGACTCCATTGCATTGCATTTAATGTTAAACACTCTTCTCATTAGAACTCATCTGCGTAATGTTTACAATACAGTATCTAACATAAAATTGTGAATGCACTGCTTTCAACAATAATTGTACTTGCATCATTATTTCATTTATTTATATATTTTGCTGTTTGGAGATCGTGATTGTATTAAACACAAGCAAATGTTTGGGTAGTAATCAAAAATTAAACTCTTTAATACATATTTCCTCAGTGTTTCTTTTTATATACTCATTGATTTTCAAATTAGACTCAAAGAACAAGCTGTACCTCAACTTTAGTGGGCCAGTATATATGTGTGGATGGGCATGAATATATAGGTAAACAGGAAATGTCTCAAATAATTATGTTGCAAATACATGCAAATTCAATGAAAATATTCGTTTTTATGTTTTCCTTAAAATCTTCTGAAATAATGCGTCAAAAATTGGGAACAATGTTAAGCATTGTACAACTTTATCAAACCATGTTTATTTAATATTATGTGAAATCACTTTAAAACTAATTTTAAGGTATCATTAAAATGTTTTAAGTTAATATATTTCGCAAAAGTACTTAACACATCTGGACATTTTACAATGCTATAAAATATGACAATGGCTTTTTTAATAAAAATATAACAGTTTCAATTATTCTGTTTACTGCACGTTACACAACCTACAAAGTAAAACAAAAACTATTAAACAGTAACTAAATCGGAAATATTAATCAGGTAACTAAAGATACCAATAAAGAAAATTATTTAGCTTACAGTTTGCGGAAGTCAGTAAACGTAGCAAAGTCTTTTAAGTACATAAGGAGAGCACCGATCTCTTAAAAGATTTTCAGTAATGCAAGTTAAAGCAGTTTAACTGGTATCTCACTCACCAATTTATCGCTGTGGAGTATGCATTAATTCCTGAGTTTTAAGATTTTAAGTATGAGGAAATCCCTTTATATGCCTTAAAGTTTGGATCGTACCCTAGAATCTCTCTTGCTAATTTTCAGAGATGATTACAGAATATTCTGAAATTAAAATTCTTATGATGCTTAATAAATTAAATTTTAAACTTTTCTGGAAAGAAATGCTTTCATAAATGTTTGATCAAAGTAAAATAGGGCAATACTTTTGCATACAGAAAGAAGCCACTAATTTATATAAAAAGTTTAGTAAAAATTAAAAATTGCAAATGAAGTAAATTATCAGGATATATATATATATATATATATATATATATATATATATATATATATATATATATATATATATATATATATCATAGATATGTAAGAATTTTTTTTTTGTAAAGCTGGTTTAATTTGACAACAATTAATGCTGGTTATAAAGGAAGAATTTCTTATTAGTGAATCACACAATATAATGATATATTCCCCAATATGCCATAAAGTAGAGCATTTAGCCACATAAAAAATAAAAGGAGCATATGAGGTATCAACTATAAGCAAATTTTTCAAGAAACAAACAAAAATATGTGCTGAAAATCCCAACATTCAGTATGTAATGTAGCTTCCAAGGGCAGCTATACAAGCTTCTAAATAACGAGATTATTGCTGTCAACAATGTCATTAGTGTGATAACCTGTTACATCCTACTCCAAACCGAATCCAGTGGAGATCTCAATTACGCTAAGGCGTTCACCTAGGTTGTACTGCGTGTCATGTAAGGGATTTTCAATGGGAGGGAGATTAAGAGAGGCCGATTGCGACATGAAGATGGGCATTGTCCTAATGGAATAACATACTAAACTATAGGTAAGTATGATCAGTCTATGATTTAACTGTCGGAAGTATGTACGGCGAATATTTGTATTCATATCTTGATGCCATTCCAAAACAACCGTGGAGTCTGGTATGGGACTAGTGTGCCATCTGACTATTTGGGATAGCAATGACATACAACAGTAAGATGGTTCATTTGCCCATTACTTCCATTCGTTTTCTAACAAAATGTTTATTGCCTTGAAAATAACACACGGTTCTCCTTTTGTTGGTGCAGTGATTGTATCCTTGGCTGATCTCTGAGAGCCTTTATAAAATAAATGTTTTTTGAATAAATGACTTTTGAACACACGTATGTTACTTGCGCCGGAATGGGTTGTGTGGTAAGAGTCCTGCATCGTATTATGGTGGGATGATGCTTTGAATACCACTTGCCTTTCAATGAGGTTCGGTAAACCATTAGGCATATCAGAGCGATCAATTGCACTTCAGTAACATCCACTTCTCGACACCGGTCTTTCACATGCAGATCCGTCATCTTGCTACACATCGTTGAATTTTACTTATATATCATCCAATAAAATGATTATTACATCCATAGAAAAACTGAAATCATACAGCTCTAAGATGAGGTATCATTCATTTGGTAAATAATGCTCTTATTCCACTCATTCATGCCACGGAAGCCTTTCCTTTGATGTTTCAATAATTTCAAAGCTGAAATTAATTGATAGTAGTATATATAGTGTCTATCACCTGCCGGCTGTTATTAACAAATTATGAGTATTATGTAACCGCATGTCCACATAAGAACAATTTGCACAGAGTTTTCACCTCTATCGATCCCATTTTTTCAGTTAGTTACATACAATTATTCACACTATTGCAATCTTACTTTTCAGGAATGTAATGTTTAGCAAATCTTTGTATACACTTTAAGTGGACGTTATGTAGAAATAAAATACTGTATCATAATATTGTCAGATTTTGTTATTATGACATTGTAATCTTTGTTCACTGAGTATAAAATACATATTTTCTTAAACGTAACTGATTCATTTTACTCATATATTTATGATTTCATATGGGTATTAGGAACAATTTTAGAGTAAGTACGCATCAAAAATGACGTTATAAGTTTTTCAACAAAGTACTTCTCCATTATATATGTCTTATACAATATTAAAAACATATTCTTTAATAAAAAGACCATACAGTTTACATAAATCTGGAAAATTTAAAGAAGAGAAAAATATACCTATTTATTATTCAATTATAACTCTTTAATCATTATTTTTTTTCTTTTAAATGTATGGAAAATATAGAAGTATGCGCTATATTTTTTGTCAGCAATATACAATAATATTATGTTCTTATTGAAAGTAAAAGTTATCTCTTTACTCCAGTATGTTCTCTTATATAAAATCCCATTGCATACTTTTTTATTTATACTGCTTTACATGTAATGCTATTATGTAATTATTCAAAATATACATTTGATATCCTTGACAGTTTTGTATTAAATTTTAATGTACCATGAGAGAATAATTCATTAGAGAAAGCAATCGTTGCGTTTATATTAGTGATAAAGGTGTCTACTGAGCTAAAACATTTGAGAATATCTGATTTAGAACCATATGGGACAAAATATGTAGTATGAAATGAAGTATTTGTATATATCAGGGTATATTAATCTGAACACATTCTTTAATAGCAACATTAATATATCTCTCATCACTCTCCATACTTAAAGTTCAAACAATTAAGAGAAATTTAGTATGTTATAAATCAGAAATGAAGAGGATACATAAACGTAATTTGACACAATTTGTGTAATCGCTTAGGATTTTTAGAGTCGATGAACCACTTACTTTTTGATAGAAATGTTCGAAAAATTCTATTTGTTTATGTTCTGTATTTTGAATATTTTTCTTTCATATTAATACATAAGATATATTTTCCTACTATTTTCTGCATGGTTATTTAAAAATGTTTCAGTAATGCAATTAAATTTATTACTTATGCATTTTTTTCAAATTATTAAATAATATTCGAGTCTTTTAAGAATATCTGAAGTTATAATTATAAGAAAATTTAATACATATCACTCATGCAACAAAAATGAATTAAAATATTATGCGTAGCAAATACAAAATTGTTTCTCATTCCGTAAGCTCAATTTGCTGATATATCCTCTTTGACCAACTGATTTGAATAAAATATTGAATATTTAAAAATAAATTAGGTTTGTAGAATGATTCCATTCCCCTATATGTTTACGTTGATGAACAATAATACAATATCTGCGAATAATACAATATCTAATTTCATGTCCACGTATATTAACAATAACACATGTGCACATCGTATACAACAGAAGGCAGTTAAATAAAATACAAGTGAACCGTGTTCATCAGGTAACTTGAAAATTAAAATATAAAATAGTTATACGGAATAAAATATTATACGGAAAACGCTACATTAAATTATCTTTTCATAGTCATTGAACGAAAATTTCTTAAAAAATGTAAACTTTCATTTCAGTTTATGTATAGTCTAAAATAGACATAAAATTCGTCTCTTCTTTAAATGTTTCCAAGTAATGAAGGCAAAGATAAAGAGAAGATATTTAGCTATTTGGTTGGATTCAAAAATTTCTTTTCTAATGTTAAATATTTTAAGAGAATGTAACAAGAGCTCCAAGTATATTCCAAAATGGTAATAATATAATTTTTCTAAACTTACTTCACATATAACAGGTATTTTATTTCCTAAAAGCAGGATATCGAAACATATTACTTGGAGAAATCTAATATTCAGGAACATATTATTTAAAATGTATCATTTGACAAACTCTATTTAAGATTGATAAAGAATGTAAAGTGTCTGAAATAAAAAAAAATATTCAGCAATTAATTTATATTCCCACAAATTGATAATTTTAAAATGCATGTATGCATTAATATAATGTGCAAATTCCTGATGAAATTAATATATGCATATAACATATGAATATTTACTTCCAGAGTTCAAGAGAAAAATAAATCTTGAGCAAAAGTTTCTCATTAATATTTATATTCAAACTTTTTGAAGCAGAGTCAAATAGTTCAAAATGTAAATTTCAAAATGAACTTAAACAAGCACCTTTTATTGTAAAAATAAGAACATCTAGATTTTTCAAACGTCAAAATTTCTTTCAAAGAAATAAAGATTTTGCAAGTAATTTTCTAACGATCTCCTAAAACAGAAGATGAATTCAATAAAGTCATGTATTTAAATAACGGATAATGTCCAACATTACGAGCGATTCATCTGCCTTAGCTCGCATTTAAACATTAGCCAACTTCTAACATGATAAAACACGAAATGGCCCTAAATCATAGGTCCAGAGATTCGAACAAATTAGACTACGCTAATAGAAACACATTGAATTCAACAGAGCTTCACACCATTCTTCAAATAAGTCCTTGTTTCCACCATCAAGACCCAAAACCTAATTTGCCTGACGGAATAACATTAAAATACAGCTACACCTAACTTAGAACCCTAAAATACTGATAGAAACCTTGTAGTACAAGGCTAGTGAAACAGATTGCGTAAAAATTATCCTCAGGTAATCGCGTTCACCGTTGACTTCACAAAGATCATTAAGGCAAGCGCCATCAAATGCGAATTAACCGAGTTGGGCTCAGGCCCCTGATGCAGAGTCGTGCTGTAAATGTAACTTTGTTAATCGACCGGTGTGTGCGTCGTTAATCATTTATAACGTAGGATTCTCAGTCCTGGGGTTTATGGAGCTAGTTTGACCCACGCGACAGTGAAGGTTAATCTACCAGGAACTGTTGCCGGGTTGGCAAATGGGGAAGCCTTGGATTTCCATCTTAAATCGGAGGTCATTTGTTATCATAAAATGCTGTTCGTCACTGAGTTGGTAATAAAACATGTTAGGACAAGTTTATCCGCTGTTGTACGAGCGAGACATAAGCTAGGTGTTAAGGTATTATAGTATAATTGAGTTTTGTAGGGATTTTGTAATGTGTAAACTTAATGGGTAGCTTCTATGGAAGAGAATTGATGAAGTATAAAAAATTACGTAAAGCTCTTTCACTTTAGGGGGAATCAACGTATACTTTTGATTTATATTGAATACATATATATATATATATATATATATATATATATATATATATATATATATATATATATATATATACATATACTTACACCAATTTCTGTTTTTTTTAAAAAAACAATGGTAATGAAATAATTAAAATGCTTTAAAGAACTCATTCCCAACATCGAAGTCTTGTTAAATACTTTGCTCAAACTAATCCGAGTACATTATTTATTTCTGCCTAGTTTCTGGAATGAAAATATTGGACTGAACATTTTCATTCCTGAATTTCAAAATATCTCATTTCAAAAATTAAATGATGGGACATTTCTTAAAATTAAAAGTATAAGTAAAATTTAAATTGAACGCATTTAAATTCCTCTCTACATAAGACGTAATGAATTTATCCAAACACATATGATGTTTTTCAAATTTAACCCAAGAGTGCTACTAGAGCTCAAAATATGACATGTATTATTCCCATGCAATTTAGCAGAAACGAGATTGCATAAAAGCAAATAACTCTATTTTAAAAGACGCTTCCGTTACAGACAGCATACTACGTATACGAATACACATATAATTTTAAAACTCTATTTCCTTAACTAACTCGCTTAACTCCCTCTGGGATTTAAAAGACATTTCTGTTGCTGAATGTGACCTTAAGTACTTCCTCTCTGCCAAGTCCTGGAAATATTTTTTTTTAAAAAAACAAACTTTTTCTGGATCTGCAGCTATCAACTAAATGAGATATTCTTGTTTATACTTCTCCACTTGAGTCTTTTTTCCAAGTCGTTAAAACGTTCCAGAAATCCAGATTTATGTCCAGGTCTAAGCGCCACAGTTCTCAGTTAAATTGCCACATCGCTCATCTATATTTAATTATTTCCTTCAAGTGTGCTCTACTGCATCTATGGCGATCATAAACACTCTTTTCAGCGTTACTCTGTCCTATGCATTTATGTAATAGGACAAACTAATGCATCCTTCTTTTTTCCTCCTTGCTCCTTTAATTATACTCAGGGAATGGTACAAATTATGATTTTTCTTCTGGAGTTAATGAGGGGTTATGTTGAAATGATTCTTAAGAAAATTTTTATTTTCTGTTGGATCTAAAATGTTTTCTCGTTCGTTTTGCTTAGCACATGCTTTTTAATTGACCCAGAAATTCCGGGATTTTTAGGTTATTTTTAAAGAATATTGAACTCTCCAGAAATTATTCTACCATTTAAAAATTATATTTTGAGTTAAAATTTATAATTATAATTAAAATAAACAATAAATTATCTGTATGTAACTAATATATATATTACTTATATTTTCTTACACTTGTATGAAATTTAAACGTATAAATTTCTAAGAAAGTATTTCCATGCTTGATAAATGTTTTTTGCTAGTTTGTTTGTCTATTTAGTGATGGAAAAAATTATAATTAAATATTTGAAATACTTGAATAAATGCTAATTATAAGTTGGATTTTAAATCTCTGTGAATATAGATATTTTGATTTTTTTAGATGGATTATGTTACTAAGAATTTTCATTATTATCGATAAGTAAGAAATTACATAATAATTGGTTTTATTTACTAAAATTTAAAAATTGTCGGTGTGGTTTGTTGTAAAATGATGCAGTACATTTAAAATTTTAATAATTCAATTTATGAATACAATTACATTTCTCTTATTTATAAACGTTGTTGTAAAAGATTCAAAAAATCAATATATTTTACAGCATTTATATTTAACTGGATATTTAATAAAGTTATTAAAATTCATATTTCATGATGATAGCATTTATTATTACAGAAGAAATTTTATGAGAAAAAATATCCTGCATTAGGTTGTTGCGCCATTTCTAATGTAATTCTGAAAATAATTGTTAAGTTGTGAATGAAAGGCTTCTTAAGTTACGTGGGAGTAGGTTTATTTATTTATTTTCTGAACTAATGTCACAATTACTTCAGTTATATTGAAATATTCATATTTAGTTGTAAAAGTAAATATCTTTTCAATACATAAGAATATTTAGATATGGCTGTCTTCCAAATTATACGAAAAAAGGCAGAAAAACCCTACATCGAAAAAGAAGTTACAAAAATAGCATGAAAGAAATGACAACTTTATTATATCTTATGCAGGTTTGTTATAATGGAGTGTCATTAGATCATAATAGTAACAAAACTTTAAAATAAGCAATTTAAGGATATAGGTGAAAGGGGAATTGTTTTTTATTCAGCTAATATTAAGAATTATATATTACTTGCTATGAATCATAAGATAAAAAATTTTAAATCAATTACGTGGGAACAATTGAATACAACTATACAATATCAAAACACAAAAATTCCGAAGCTATTGTTTGAATTTGAATACATAATGAAAAACATATATCCTTATATTTAAAAAGAAATATTAGAAACTTAAAATAAATATCAATGTAGTGCTACAGAAAAGGCGTCAGTAACTTAAAACACACGTGCCAAATCAGACACGTGGTCCAATTCTCTGTCGCATTCAACACCAAACTATGAATTTGTGAATTTTTTAATAGTTGGAATTTGAAAATTTTGAAATGGAGTTTATTGAAGTAACAAATTTAGCATTATAGAAAGCAAAATGTACTGAATTATGAAAAAGTGTGAAAGATAATTTTAATGAAAAATTCGCAGCTATTATAAATTATTGAATGTAATTGTTGGAGGGATTTGCTTGAAGAAAATTACATGCATTCTGTTTTTCATTTTTGGTTTTACATATGTACCAGTATGTAAACAAATCATTCCTCCTACGAAAAAAACATTTTCGTCTCCAAATAAGTTATTTAACAACTGAAGAATCAGAATGTGTCAAATTATAAAATTCACATATTATACCTCAGATTTTGCGATATGCTGCATAGTAGTACAAGGACGAAATTCGCATCAAATATTTAAGTCTTTAATTTTTTTAACTATATTGAAGGTGAAAACATATATATTATGTTTTTTTTATCATATGTTAATAAATATATTTAATTGATACATAAATTAAGTATAATGTTTTATTTATGTTGATGACATGGTTCTATTTTACATTTTATATTTGTTTTTCATGTTGATAAATGTATTTCAATAATGCAAAATTAATATGTAATAAAATTCTAAATCTATATTCATAGTCTCTATTCCTAAATATGTACGCACTGTCACGATAGTCAAATTGTTTCAAATAATTATTTCTTTGTGTCACACTGAATCAAGTTGGTAAATTGGTTTGGCACATCACGACTACAAGGTTGCCGATCCCTGAGCTAGAAAAACAACTTAGTATCTTTTGACGAGAATTAAATTAAAAACTAAGCAATGCTTAAAATATTTTTCTTGGATCTTAAACACATCCACTCATCAAAACTAAAGTTATTTAAGTGGGATATTTTGGAAATAAAAAATATCATAATCAAAACTATGTATAGTTGTATTAAAAAAACAAGGAACAACATTTTAACTCATAATGTTAAGCTAGATGGAGATTTTTGAGTTGATGAAAAATGCATCAAAAACAAAATTTCTACTAGGAGCTGCATTTGCATTATTGCTTATATTGAAAAAAAATTACTATAAATTCCAAAATTAATTATTTTTTTTAAGATTTATTTTAGTCAGAATTTATTTGGGGAATAAAAATAATTTCTTTAAAAGAAATACGCGTCCGAGATACAATTAATAAATTGTAGTTTTAAACTAGAGCGGATATTAGTCAAATTATCTATATTAAAATTTTCTTTGAAAAAAAAATTTTGAATAAAATTTCATGAAAAAATAAACATTTGACAGAAGACATATTTTTAATTTGTTCTTCATTGAAAATATTTAAAAGAAAGTTCTACATCGTTAATTATATGAAGGAGCTAAGAATAAAATTTTTCTTGTGTCTTACCACACACCATTAGTTTTTTTTCTTACTGCCTATGATTAATTACACAAGCTTCTTGGTTTTTGAGGTTTATCCTTAAAAACATCATAATTTTCACTGCATCTTTAAGAATATCCTTTTTTATCCAGTTCGGAAGAAGAAAACCACTTAACAACGTGATTTTGAAGATTAAAAAACTCTAGATTGAGCATATAAAATGCTTCATTTCTCCTCTCATTTTTTTACGGAATATTTCCTTCTCTGTCCCATGTTATGTTTCCTTAAGTATGCATCGTTCCATTGCAATAGCAAATTTAGAAAACATAAAAAATGCGATGGAGTTACAAAATATAAATAACCTACTCCATAAAAACTACTTAAGTAGTGTACCGTAAAGAACATGTTGTTGAAAGAAATATGTGAAATTGGTTAAAGAAGCAAGGGAAAAAATCTCAGTTCCAGCCATACCTTTTATAAATGAAGCCATGAGAATATTTAAAGATATTCTCATGAAAAAAAAAGCATCGGAAATGTTTCAGTTGCAGAAAATGTATATTTTCTCCATGTCCAGAATAAAAATAAAAATAGGGGAAACATATATTGATATATATTTTAGCTTCCCTACATTTGTAATTGTATTAACTTCTTTTTAATAATATGTCACGTACACATTTATGACTTAATTTACATTAATATTCTCAGGATTTCCTAAGCAAACATTCTTTCCTAGATAACCCCTAAATTATTCATACCACTATTATACTCCGAAGTTTAATATATTGACCTTCATAATCATCCTATATTTTGGCTTTTTTTGTATCACTTAAAATATTATATAAAATTGTCGTATTTTCCCATCTGCGTGCTAGTCTCGACGCTCTTTTCTTACATGTTATCACAACATTCACTATGTTTTCATGAACAATAATCATCAACGTTTTTACACAGTGAATCGAAATGGCGATTACAAAATTTTCACTCAATTTCACAGCATAAACATTCAAATGCTCACTGAGATTTTACGACATTTTCCCTTGTGTTGTTTTGTCTTGTAAATATATTTCCGTTTATTTATGCGGTTCTGTTGATTCTAGGCTTTAATTATTTCGTAAGACATCACAAAATTAACATATATTTATGCAATTATTTCATTTGTTAGTATAATGGCTATAAGTTACATTTGTAAGTCTCAAAATCCAACTATTAAGTCTATTAGTAAGAACACAGTTAAATTAACCTACGACATTGGAAAAATGGAGGACGTGTTATTTCTGTGTTTTTTAACAATGTTTTTGCATTGGTACTTTTTTCCATGGTAAGTACTCACATGTTAAATAGGTACATGGTTTGAATCAGTACATAATTTATTTTCTTTTATCTCTATGAAAGATTTCTTTATCGTAAAATGTGTCTACCTTGGAAATAATTAACGTCAACTTCGTTGTCATTTGATAATTTCTGAACTGTGTGATCCATCAAACTTGTCAGTTTTTTTCCCTGAGAAGGCTATGTTATGCTGAATTTTTCCGAAAGTGGTTTCTTTTTTACCATTTGAAGACTTAATTATATTTTTTTCATGAACTTCACACTTAAGCCGCATTCTCTTAACATACTTTAAGAACTGATACATCAAGGTTTATTGGTGAAAAAAGTTTTACTTTGGTGGAAAATCAAATACTCAATCAAAAGTCATCAGATCTCCATATTCAGTGTATTATATGCTTTTACAATCGAAAAAGTAAAAAAAAATACTGTTCAGACAATAAATAAGTGCAAAAAGTGTATGAGGAAAATATAGACAAATATTAATGTCCAAACTGGTTTGAAAAATTTCGCTCCCATAATATTAGTATTGAATATGCATAGCATTCAGAATGCCAGTTGAAAATAATGCATAAAAAACAGCCGCATTGATTAACGCAAAACGCCAAATATCAACCGGTCAGATCATTGAGAGATTAAATGCACCGAATTCGACCATTCATATTTGCGTGAAACTCATAGGATTAATTTCTAAACTAGATATACGTATATTCTACATGTTCTATCAGAAAGAAACATGCGCCACCCCGTTATCATCGGTGATGCGCTTCTCCACTGCTAAGAAAATAATGAACTTTTGAAGAAAATCGTGACTGGGGGCATGGAATGTGGTATCTCTAACATATAAATTCAAGAAATCAAGGAATAAACATAATGTCACTCTCTGAGCACTACAAAAACCGAAGTTTCTTAAAAAAAACGACTGATAATGTCGTTTTAGTAGGATTTCAAGGCAGTCATTTTTTAAGCTTCTAACGGAAAATACCACGAACTATTCTGAAGTGTACAGTCGACATCTGGAAAAATTCAATAAATCACTGGAGCAGAAATGGCCAAGATTCATAAATAGAAAAATATTTTTGTTTTGCATCAAGACAAGTAAAATCTCATACAGGTATTGTAACTCTCCAAAAGCTTTTAATGCTTGGATGGGATGTACTACGATATCCAACATGTATTCCAAATTTGCACCTTCTGATCACTACTTGTTCCGATCTTAACAAAATACTTTAAATAGTATTTTTTTTTACTTTAAAAAGATTGTCAAAAATAAGGTGGGTCATTTTTTTTTAAGTAAAAATGCTTGAATCATTCCACTGCTAAGCAGATGGCAAATGGTATTGGGACAAATAGAAGAATAGCTAATTCAATAAAGTACGTTTACACTATAAGAGAAGTGTTTAATTTCCATTTAAAAAAGCCACATTTCTTCATGGAAATTTCAATAAACCAAAGATTTCAATCATGAGTAAATATTTTTAAAGGCTGTTGGCAAATTTCCTTGGCATGCTTTAACTTTTTTTTATTTTCTAGCTCACACAGTGCTAACGGAAAAAAGTACCTACATATATTTCGGTATTAAATTCAATCTTTTTTGTATTAAATTTTATTTATGAAGCCATCGCGAACTTGGTAAAATACCTTATACATATTAGTCCTTTAATTTTGTTTCCTTATGTTCTACGGATTAAAGATTGTTCATAAATGCTTTAAGAAATCTATGTGTTTGACTTTTGATATTCAATTTTATATCTTTGAGGAGTAATGCTTTTGTATTTAATGTCTTACAACTACGATTACTAGAAATTTTTATCCTCAAGTTGCGATCCATTAAATTTTCTTGGCGTTGATACAAATTATACTTATTTCTTAGAATTGTCTAAGGCAGTGGTCTTCAGCCATCGGATCATGGGCAATCTGGGGATAAAATAGTACCAGACCGCTCAAGAAACATTAAATTATTTCCAATTTATTCACTGTGGTGTATTTCTCTCGGTTTTTTACGACTTCTTATGGAAATCACTTTGTATTCCAAGTTAAATCACTTTATATTCATTTTTAGTGTAACTATTTTTTTTATTCTGAAGACCTGTTTTAGGTATCCGACTACCCTAAAGTCATGATTTTTTTTTAAAAAAAATTGACACATTTATATGATTTTATTTTACAAGTAATCTAATTAGCTTTATAAAATTACCAAGTTATTTATTTTCCGTTCACAAGAACCAAAACTACAAGTGTTTCAGAAAAAGCAGTTGCCATAAATTTACATAAGATATAAAACTTTAAAATGCGTTTTATTCGAAATGTCTTTTTTTCGAAAAGCTTAAACGGGGGCAGTGATTGCTCAAAACCTTTGTAAAGTAATTTGCTGAAATTTTTGCGTATGTCCTATATAACAATGGAAGTATTTTAATCTTCAAATTTATCAATCGCTTTTTTATTACAAAATTTACAGTTCTTTTTGTAAATATAATTACTGGTTTTTAAACAGTTTTATATAACAACTAAGATAAAGTGCTCTAAATTTGGAAAAAAATTGCAATATCTCTTATCCTGATGGTCATTTCAAAAAGGAACAGCAAAGTAATACACCAGGACCGAAAAATTGAGATGTTGTTCATTTACTATTCGTACAGATCGGGCCACGTTTATGCAATTTTGTGTCACTTCTTACCCTTCGAAATTTTAGTCTTTTTTTTAAATGTACCAAATAAATATAAAAACCACAAAAAATTTCCATATCTCTATTTTTTTCAAGTTGTCGCAAGAAGTTGGATACCTTAAATACAATTAGATTGAAATTATCTAGCAAAAACAATCTAAAATATAAACAATCAATGTCTTTCACTCAGTGGGCAGTGGTAAAACTATCAAAAGTTGTCCGGCGGTCCATGACAATAAGTTTGGGCAGCACTGGTCTAAAGGCCTGAAGGTCATATCACAAACTCATGGCTGACATTGTCAAATCACAGTTGTTGACGATAAACCCCGACGTGTAGAGAAGTTTATATAAGTAAAATAACTACGGGTGCAATGCCCTCTTGTTGGTAAGGTGTGGGAGTTTTGAGAGGGGGCTGCTCGCTCAGATATCATCTTTTTCACTTGACCAAAGTAATATGCTAATATGCATTTACTAAAATACTTCAAGTGTTTTCACAAAGAATCATAATAATATATTTATATCTTTATCTATCACATGAAAAACATAGTAATAGTCAAAACGAAAGAAAAAAAATGTTCAAATCAAAACATTTATTTCAGCTTGTAAAAACTTCATTTTCAAGCTTCAATTCTTACAGTATAAACTTCCGCATTCATTTTTTAACCCCACGTTAGAGTTTTTAGTGATAATTTCGTTCTGAAAAAAACACTCAAAATACGCAAATTTACTCCATAACCCATCATTTTCATATCTTTAAAAATATATATATTTTTAGAGTTTAAAAATGTTTCCACATTTTTATCGAATTCTGTAAAATTACATTTAAATGTATTAAAAATACCAAACATTAAATTTCCTTTTTGATTGCTAAATTACTCGAAATTCTCACCTTGAATGTGTTGAAATAATCCTTAAAGTCTGCATTTACTTCAATACATTAAATGCTATTTTCGAATATTTTCATTGTAGTATCCCAAAGAATAGTAAAAAAAAACTCCTCTAATAACACATTACATCGAATTAAATGATAATGAAACTAAGCTTACTTAAATTATTGAAGTAAATATTAGCTTTGTCATTTCTAATTATTGGATTAATATGGTTATAAAATAGGTTGCGAACGACGGAAAAGAGTATATGGCTTCTTTTTAATTAATCAACGAACTACCGGCTAGTAAAACATTTGTGTGGATTGTACATATTTTATGAAATTAGTCTGTTAATCTCTCTCAAGTGGAGAAAAAATAACAGTCTTAACATTAATGTATATAATTTCTAGATATATTTCAGAGAGAGGAGATTTCCGGTTTTTATTGAAATAGTTGTAAATAAATATTTGACTAATACATATGATTTGAATACAATGTTAAGTAATATATATAGTTGTCACCTCACGTTATATAAATGTATATATATATATATATATATATATATATATATATATATATATATATATATATATATAATTATCTTGAAGGAGTTGTAAAAATGCTATGGCTAATGAATTCGATGTTTTTATATTTTGACTCAGGACATTGTCAATGCTGTAGTCAAAGAACAATACATATCTTTGTGGAATGACAACTGCAAACTGGAAAAATTCGGAAATCTGTAATTTAGGAATTTAGCTCATTGAAGTATTTATACAGGTTGAAAATTCTTAGCAGAGTTCTTATACGCGAACTAAATTTTAGAAAACAATTATTAACATAGCGTAATTTTAAAATTTAACTACAACTTTATAACACAGTTTGTTATTGAATGGGAATATCACATTCTTCAGTAGCGAATGATAAGTTCACATTTTTCTTTCAGCTGTCACTTTACTATTGTCTTTAGGCTTGAGGATTTCTAAAGAAAATAAGCATACACATAATTATTTAAAATCTAAAAAGCAGATAAGCAACTATTTGTATGGATATATATCCTAAAACAAATGATATTAATATAATTTGGTGCGTTAAAAATGAGACGGAGTTTAAGAAATATAAAATAATTATGCAATAGAATATTCTAATATATACACTCCTTATTTAAAATTTTCAAGTGAATTATTCACAGTATTGTTAAAACACAAATTCAATATTTAAATTTCCTGAAATATTTCAAAATATTTAATCTGTACTGTTAGGTTTAGCGTAAATGTAAAGTCACGGTGTTGGAAAAATTTCGTAGGAGTGATAAGGAATGTAAATTTGCAATTTGAACACGTTTATAAAGAATTTAGCTTCAGCTGAAAAATATTTAAGTTATATCGAAATAACACCTGAAATTTTAAAATCATTTATAACAGCTTTTATAAGTTGTTTTATTTTATTGTTGTATTCAATTAAAAATATATGTATCTTAGAACTTACAGAGTTTCCTTTGTATTACATGGCATCATAAAAACTGCATAATTGAGTGTTAAAAGCCTTAAGGCTAGCAACAGAAACATAATTTCTTTCCTGACAAGTAAGCACAATTGTAATGTACTATTTATGTCTGAAGTCAAAATTTATAAGAGTTCAATTTTTTTCTTCATATACAACATCAATATGAATATTGATATTGCTAATCGTATTTATATTTTATCCAAGAAGTATCATACTGCATATAATAAAATTAAAACCATTATATAACTATTCATTATGATAAATCCCCTAGTATTAGTTTGGAGCTGTATCCATTATTTTATTTGTGTGGTCTATTTCAGTTATCGTAGAAACACGGCAATTTTTATCTATCATTTTACCTAATTACCAAAAAAATAATATTTCTCAGAGTTTCCTGCAACAACTATTACAATACACTGCATTTTGAGTTACACTGGATCTTTTAAGTAGTTGTATGTATAAAGAGAGAATTGTGTGTGTGAACTATCATGATTCTATGAAATATATTTTTAAATATCTAATAAACATTTTTTTTATTTGTCATAAATAAGACCATTATTTGTGCCTCAATATGTAGACGCCAAATAAAATTTACAAATTTTAATCATCAGTTTTCAATATTAGCAGAATATGAATTCGGCCATTTTCTGTATCACTCATAACAAATAAAGTAATTTGAATTACTCTCTGTAATTACCTTAAAAATGGATTTTTAGACACAAAAAATCCGTGTTAATTAGTTTCGCTATTTCCCTTAATTGTATTTTGATCAGAAATGATATTTAAAAAAAACATCTGTTACATTCACAATCAGAACAATCTGTAATATTTTCTCTCGTTCCTGACTTCATTTACCAACAATAAATTAAAATATGCATTACTTTTTCAAGGATCAAATATCATCCAGAATTATAATATATATATAGTCTAGTTCTCTGGAAACAAGAGATAAATATCCATCAATCATATTCGAAAAACACACAGACAGTAGGAAAATCACACGATGAAGGACGCATGAGTAACCAAGATTAAAAATTATAAAATGGATGTATCAGTAGTATAAACATTATTTGTAGCTTTCTCAGTGACTAAGTTAAGGCAAGTCAGTACGGTAATAATCTTTTGAAAATTGATTTTGAGTTTTTGATATTTCTAAAATCTCTAAATCGGGACCTTTCTAATGATATAACGAACAAGCCATTATATGAATAATAAGTACTTTAAAATGATTTTTCAAAAAGAATCAGCTTATGTACCACGCCCATTTTGACACATACAAATGTAAACATTGTATTTTTAAATCTGGGGCAAAGTTTCAAAGCCTCACTTTATTTTTATTCATACGCATTAGATACTTGTATAGTAACTGCAAATTTAACTGCGTTAGATATGTAAAAAAATTTGGAGCCAAATTTGGAAACGTGGTTTTAATTTGAATGTTATGTTTAATATTTGAATTTACAACTATGTCTAATTTAAGCTTTCTTCATAAAAAATTTGGATTAAAAAATAGTACAAATGTAAGATTTTTTTATAAAAATTTCTGTTTTCTAAAATTTATATTTTTAAAATTGTTTAAATTTATTGTGTGTATGTTTCTTAAATGTATACTTAAGTGACATTTTCGAAATATTCTTAAAACATTTAAATGTAAAGCAGTTATCACAACAAAAAAACAATTTTTAATAAATTCATAATAATTGTTACGTAAACTAAAAGTTTCTCTTTGAAAAAAAATTATTATTATATATAAAAAAATTCACTTCAGTATAAATATATCTAATTAATATAAATAAAAAATTGAGTATTTATGTTTAATAGTTTCTAAAAAAAGGTTTGAGATGATACATTAAATGTGATGTTTGTTGTCTTTGGGAGAAGCTTGTTACATACATAAAAATACATAAATTCCATGTTTAAAAACATAAAAACAGTTTTTTTTGTTTGTTTTAGAAATTATTTCTCCAGTTTAGAGTAACTTTCGAAGTTTAAAACTTAGAAAATGTCTGCAACAACGAGACCTAATGATAATGTTACGAAAACCTAACAAAAAATTTCGAAACGTCATATAATCAGGTATTTTTGAATACCATCTCAAATTCATACCAAAACCATATTCATAAGTTTTCACATTATATTTATGATGCTTTCTGTTCTAATTTTATATCTTTAATGCATGGATGCTAAAGATTCTTTAAAAATTGATATAGAATTTGAGAAAACTTTGGCCTATTTTTCGTTAAAAAAACTGAAAAATGCTGTTCTCAGCAATTTAAGGCTTTTTTGTTTACTATTTAATGCAAAATAAATTGAAAAGATGCTAATAAAAGGGGACAGATACATGTTGTAATTCATTATTTTCGGGATAAAGTGGCATTTTATAGAGAAAATTATTTTTTTTCAAAAATGATGTTTAAGACAATCCCCCATGTCGTGTCTTCGTTGTACTGATTAAAGAATGCTGTAATACAGGAACAAATACTATTTAAAGTTCTTACGTTCCACAATACAAGAGGTCACTTAAATAGCCAACACACATCACTTATAGTTACAGAAAACAGCTTAAGGACTAAACGGAGGGAAAACAGGCATTCCTGACTCAACGTGAACACATATTTCTTATGGAGGCGATCCAGGGCAGCCGAATGGGAAGAACGAGTTCCCGCTTCTGGGGAAACAAAATGTCGTGTAGTAAGACGGGAAGTGTTACTTACTGAAGTGGACTCTGTTGTCCAAGAACCACGTCATGATTTTTGTGTAAAAACGCATCTACAATTTGGATTCGAAATTCTAAAAGTGTAATGCTTATCAACTACATTTTTATAGAGCAAAAATGACTATCCTGAGTACCTTGTTTAATAAATGTAAAAATGTCGTTATATATATATTATATTTTACGTTTTCGGATCGTCGGATGAAATGATATTTTCTGATCACAGTGATCTACTTCAACCATAGTTAGATTGTATTTAAAAACAATCTCTAGTTTTGAGGTTGATCATGACAGTATTTTAAATACTTCTCGTCAAACACAAATCATTATTATTTTTCCATCTTCAAGCCAAAATCTTATCTCTTTGAAAAGTTATGATTTGAACTTAATGTGACTGATGCCCCAAAATAAATTTCTCCCGATATGAATATCGGGTAAGTCTTTGTTTTGCAGTATAATGCCGTGCCCGAGACCATCTCGGGCAGTAAAGTTAAAAGGTTATTAAAATACTAAGAACAATTTATTCAGGGATATTTTACATCAGAAACATAAGTGGATACCAATAAAATGAGAAGAATGAACGGCCTTATACGAAAATGGTGAATTCGTAAATTCATATAACATTAAATTTTTGATATTTCTAGCTGATTTAACAATAAATAAAAATGACAGTTGACAGGTATTCGCTTCTAGATGCTAAAATATATTTACGTCCTTCAGAAAACAATTTTGCTTTGCTAGAAACGTAAATATGAGAGTACAAATCGTCAGATCGTTTAAGAAAAACTGTCGTTTTATTCAAAAACTCAGAAGTAAAAAAAATCGTGTAAGTTTATCTGTAGTTTCGAAGCCATAACTTTGGAGGCGACGTTGTGGAGGGAAAAAAGGCAAACTTTGGCTATAAATCTAGACACACCCTAGAACGCAGTGCCATAAACTATGGCATGTTGAACTGTGTGTGTGAGCACCGTTCTCTTTACTAGAATTTTTTTTTAAAAAAAGGAGGTTCTCATCCATCTCAATCCATCATATACTCAAAAGGCCTGAAATATTCCAACAGGTTTTTGAAAAAACATCCTAGAAAATATTTAAATATAAAAACCCGGGTGTTTTCTTGTATTGAAGAAGTTTACCCATTGTGTTTCGCTTCATGTTTAAGCGTCAGGTTTCTATAAAAAGTGCTACACAATATCAAATAGGGAAGTTCGTATGTTTCGTGTATCATCCTACTGCATGTTTTGTACATTACTTAATTTTTTAAAGTAACAGTGTTATTTTATTTTTCAGAAAATATTTTTTTTATAGAGACAGTTTGAAACATGGCAGAAATTGTATTTGATAAATTTATAAATTAATTTACTGTCATGTATTTAAAGAAAATATTTTGTTTACAGATAACATTCTCCAATGACTAATTTCAATAAAAAAACATTTTTGATTAAAATTTATACCAATGAAAAATTATATATTATCCAAGCTCCACAGCAGCAATTGCTTTCAAAAGTTTCTTATGATAAACAATGAACTCAAATATGTGAGTTACAATGACTCGTGGTAATAAAAGGAAGTAAGTATTTATGTATTGCATATATTTGTATTTATGTTAAATAATTATTGAGAAATTGTATTTGTAGACTATTGGCCTATTAAAATTAAAATTCTTTATTGAACTTTCCACACTTTTTATTATTTTTTACGTATTACATTTGTGATATATTTCCTTATGTTACATTGTGATACTTTTTTTTTGATGCATTGATAAATTTTCATTAAATTAAATGTATGTTTTCAATTTTATATGCTTTATTTTAAAACTTTTTTTTGTTTCCATGGATGTTTCTTTAAAAATACTTATGAAATTATGTGTTAGATTTTCATGAAATGTAACGCAATTGCCTAACAACTCATTGGTACAATTGCCACGTGTAAAATGAATTTTAAACAGTATTACATTTCTTTCAAATAAACTTCTTGCATATAAAAAGTGTATATTTAAAAAAATTCATATCAACTAAATAAGATGAATTTAAATAGTTTTATTTCCAACGCTTCAATGTAACAAAATCACATGGAAAAGAGAAATAATGCATTTTTGAAAGCTAAATTACGCATATAATTTCATGAAAATTGTATCGTAAAGTTTCCTTTTAACCATTAAATTTTAAAGAAATTTGTTTAATGTAATGTGATAGCAATAAAAATAAGAATTCGTTTTTTACAGCCATTAAATCAAATATAACTCCTAAGAAAGTAATATTTAAGATGCTTAATAGCGTTTTAAGTCTTAACTTTATTTTTATTATTTATTTCATGAAAAGATAATTTTAAATATAAATTTTAGTGTGTCTGCTGTTATTTTTCATAAGACTGCAGACATTTAAGAGTTTACTTCCATTGTTACAAGTACTTTTTGTCCGAAAAAAAAGGTCTCTCTAGGCGTTTTTTCAATAAATCTATCAAGCATTGTTAAAGACCCTAAAGAATAAAAAGTCCTAGATAATGAATGTTAAAAGAGTTTATGGGAAAAAAAGAGTTAGTTTTTTGAATTCCTTCTATTAGTTCACGCTCTCCCTATATATATCATGTACAAATTTTCAATCGTCTCTATAAAATAATTTTTATTCTTCCATTCAAGATCAAATATATATTTTAAAACTTTTAATGGAAGACACTAGATATTAATACAGTTTTTTTAAAAAATATTAACTCTTTAGTTAAACAGTTAAATATTACATAATAACAAACAAAAATAATAGTCCAACACCGTGTATATGAAAGAAAATCGCCCGTTGTGTTCAAGTAGTGCAATGGATAGCTGGTAGGACTAGTAATCCAAAAGTTGTGGGTTCGTATCCAACAGGGGAGGGTCTAATTTCTCAGAATGTGTTTTATGAATGAATGCATAGTGAAATAAAATAATAATAGTCCAACACCATATGTAGGAAGGAAAATCGCTTCATATTTTGCCACATAATAGTGTGATTCTGCCATATGTATATACATATTTATATTAATTGTAACTATTTCATAAAAACAACTAAATTAAAAAAAATTCTTAATTGACCTAAGTAGTAATTGACTTTAATATATTTATATTACTTGTTTTTTTAAATAGGTTTTATTTTGAATTTTGTTAAGTACAATATAACATTTAAAATATTTTGCCAGGTGACAAATGGTAACAAAAAAAATAATAAAGCTCTGAATAACGCTTGAATTTAATGATTACTTAAAGGAGAAAAGATTAGTTATTATTATTTTTTTAATATTAGTTAGATGTATTTATCTATCTATATCTATCTATCTATCTATCTATCTATCTATCTATCTATCTATCTATCTATATATATATATATATATATGGATGATAATATTTACGTATACCAACCAAATATGAAGACCGTGAATAACAACTGAATGTCAGACGTCATACTGATCTAGTAATACAAGAAATATAGTTATTTACCAGTGAAATTATGCGTCTTGGGGGGGACAGAGGTGTGACGAGATTTTCCCATGCCTTCCGTGCTGATGCAAATTGTTGTAACTGACCGCACTAACCTTGCGGTTACGGTCAAGAACTCGTAGGTGGCGCAATGCGGATTCGAGTCATGCTGCTAGTAAAGAGCCACCGAGTAGAGGAGACGATGCACTTTCTGTCGTGAATCAATATCCTTTGATTGGTGTGGTGTGGAATTTCGTAGATGGATGCCGACTCAGGAGTCGTCTTCGTCACATGATGAAGGTTCTAAATTGCAAGGTCCGTCTCCAATAACATTCATGCTACTTAATAGCATGACGTTAACATAACTCTCGCTCACTTGCTAATTGTTTTAGTGATTGCCTGTGTGCAGTGATTTTAACTCGAATGTTTAAAATAGTTTTATAGTGTAGTGTAAACTAAATAGAAAGTAGTTATTTTCAAGATTTAGAAATAGAATTACACAAAACCTAAAGCATGTAAACTTTTCATTAACAAAAAAATTGGAAGATTTCGATGTTTTCCAAAACAGTGGAAGGTACTGTTAAAAATTCCCAAATGAATTATATTTGTAACCATCGGGGAAGGCGGCTGAATGCTCATGTAAGAAGAAACTTTATATTTGTTTAAAAATACTCTACTTCCGCATGTAGCTCTCCGAATAAGAATGTGCCAGGCTAATAACACGGGATAAAATAAATGTTAAGTTTATATATTATATATATATATATATATATATATATATATATATATATATATTGTTACCGTGCTCTCCCCTATTGAAGTCTTCATTTAATGTGTTAAAAAAATTGGTGCCGAAACCCGGGATATAACCTTGAATTTATATATATCGGGAATATATATATATATATATATATATATATATATATATATATATATATATATATATATATATATATATATATATATATATATATATATATAAAATAAAATTCTGAAACTTGTCATTGCACTGTGGATGCAACGAATTATTTGTGTGAATCAAATCATAAAGTGAATGTGAATTTCCGAATAGTGACTGACTTCTAGAAAGAGAAAGGTAAACAAATCTTATATTATTTTTAAAGGAACATTCACAACTAAAAATGTCTTCAGAGGATTCAAGTCCGAAATTTTCAGGAATATCTTCGGTGAAAATTAGACATTATTTTCCTTAAATGATAAAGAATTAAAGTGCTATGCATCTGTAAAAAATGACAGAAAGAATTTGAAACATGCATACGGAAGCCTAAGAATTTTTTGAAAAGCGCGACGGGAGCCAAATGAATCTCCCTTTAAGTTCACATCTAGGTTATCGGCAATCATTCAACATAATTTTTTTTTAACGATTTTTAAATATTATGTGAACAAATAATTTTGGACCAATCTTCCAAATTTTAGATTAAAAAATTGACATTTAAATGAATATCAAATCTAGACAAACTTTGCCGAAAGCTAAGTATTCAGCTAAAGTAACTGACCTATAATTTTATAATAATGACAGGTCATTATGGAATAAATTAGTTTCTATTTTAAGGAAAATGCTATTAAAAAAAGAGATGTATAAGTGAATCCAAATGTATTCATCTCTAGAGTAGAAAACAATACAATTAAAATAGATATAATTTTAAATTGTGTTATATATTCTGGATATCAGCACGCCTTAACAAAATGCGTCTTTAACACTAAAATAAAACTTAAAAGACATTTATTTTTTTTAAAAAAAGAAGAAATCACAGAGGAAATTCTGATGATGTAAATTCGTAGCCAAATTTGAGATACTCCTCTTTTTAAATCTTAGAATATTTTACACATCTTTAAAGTGTTAGATTGCTAGGAAATATATTTATATGATAACTGATTCAGATACTGAAATTTGGAAAAGTAAATCTGAAGGATGTTTCAAATATACCTCCCAAAAAAGATAGAGAAACTGATTTATATCAAGTTTCAGGTAAAATTCTCCACTAATACACTCAAAATTAAAGTTTCAATCAAAAATGTTAAAAAAAATTTAAATTATCCTCTAGAAGTAAGTTTTGTTTTTAACAAAATATTATATGCCGGCTTTATAAAATAGCTTCTTAAACTTTTAATGATGCATTTTGTTCAAATGTTATGCATACGAACAGAAATGAAGCGCCGTATGCGAATATTTTATTCAATTTGACTTAGACTTTAGTTGCATTTTGAATCTGCATGGGGGACCGTAGGAGAAGGAAAGCGTAAATATGAACACGGATCAAGTGACAAGGACGAGACCTTAGCTAACAAAGCACTCTCCAAATCTTCATACCAACCACATCACGGTGAATCTTCAGGACAGCTGGACTCGATTCCACGACTGGACGATGACGACTGTATAAAAGCTTATCGTTAAATTAGTGGACTGTAAGAAATTATAATCGGGGACTAATGTTTCGCTTTTTCGTATTCCAATCTGTTGAAATAAAATCGATTCAATGCAAAGTTCAAGTTCAATTTGATATTGCTAAATATATTTGAATAGTAATAGAACACTTCACAAGTAATATCATAGTTCACAAGTATAGTTGCATATTTCACAAGTTAGAATTTCGACCCAAGAATGTTTCATAAGAATATTTCGAACCAGAATATTTCCCTGTGTGACTTACCACAAGACTACATCTAAATGGAAGCGTCTCATTGCAACAGCGTTACGTAACGACTTTTATTATTCAAGGACCACACGTTCGTGTTATCGCAAAAGATCATTAGGTATCTGTAACCAATTCTCGTTTGACGAACCTCTTTGAATTTCAATTGAAAAATATAGTGGTTTACCAGTGCCAAGTGTATTATTAAGTAAACGATGAATTATCTCACTTCAATTCAATACACAGAAATTCCAAGAACATCTGGTGGAACAATCTTTAACACCTTCCCATGTGGCCAAGATGTAAAGCATTTGCCGTGTTTCGTCTGTGTCTACTGGACACAACAATCTACTCAAACTTCTTCATCGAATTCATGTTGCACAGGCCCATTTCTGCACGTTCTGTGATATTTGAAAGGCATGCATATACGGAGCACATTCGCCGTTGATCAGCACCAAAGCGCTCTTATTTGTGCCATTTGTATTGGCAAGCTAGGGACTTATTGGGTTCATAGACTTTTCTCGCCATGTTTTTATTTCCTACTTTGTTTGTTTTGTCTGTTTTTGCTTTTGTTCTTACCCTTGTGGTGTATTGATCTTTTGTAGACATGGTCATTGGAAATTTAAAATAATTATCCAAACTTTGAATAACAATTGCACACTGAATGTCGCACCGATTTAGCAAGACACGGAACATAGTTATTGCGAGCAATACCATTTATACCGTTTAAAAACCAATGAATTGAGCTCCTTTTCTTTTTTAATTTTTTAAAAGCCTCGAAATGCATGCAATTAGAAGTAGTTTTAGCAAATGCTTTTATGATAGAAATCTATATGTTATTTGTAATTTTATGCTTTGTGTGATTTTATTTTTTTTTTTGTTAACGTAAGATAGAGGAACTTATTCAGGCCCTAGACAACCACATTACGACATATATATTCATATAATTTACATTATATGCTTATATTTTCTTCTTTTTTTGAAGAAAGTATGTATTTCAATACACACTTTGAAAAGCTAATACATTTAGATATTTAAAGTAAATCCCAGAAATTTAGTACCGGTACATTTACATACTTTTTTTTTTATATTTTCTTCAAATACGTGTGTTACTATTGACACATAATATTCGGCATTCAATTTAATTTTTCATAATAAGTTTGCTTAATTAACTAAACTGTCATTTCAAAAGAAAATGAGGAAAATGGAAAAAAATATAAAAATACACTGCTCAAAATAATTAAAGGATATTGTAAGTTTTATATAAAATAAAGATGTAAGCGAAATTTTTTTTGCCGAAAATGGAAGAAAAGAATCACAAATGCAATTTTTTTCTGATTTTCAAACTGTGGAGTATGCTAATTTTGAGTTCGACGTCAAAAACGTCGCTTCAGTGGCAGCGAATGAAATTTGACTTTCAACTAAAATGAAGACAAGGATGATCGGCATTCAGTGACGGCTTTGTTTCGATGAGTACGATGTCTCAGCGAAGTCACTTAACCGATTCAGAAACTTGGAGAGTTGTTGGTAGGTTAGAAGGAAGCCAAACTCAAGCCGAAGTAGCGCAAGCCATTGGAGTGTCACAAAGTGTGATTTCCAGGATCTGGAACCGCTTTTTAGAGACTGGAAGTGCAGGCCAAAGACCAGGACAAGGTCGTAGATGGGCAACAACGCCCAATGAAGATCATTATTTAGCGTTAACGGCTCGGAGACACCGAAATATGAACGCTACTCCTCTCTAACAACACCTTCGCTCGGCTACTGGAACCACTGTTTCAACTGAGACTGTCTGAAACCGGCTCCATGGTGTAGGTCTGTATGCTCGCCGACCGATGGTATGTGTTAGACTAACATCAAGGCATCGTCACGACCGCAGGGAGTGGGCAACATAACATGTGAACTGGAGGAGAAATGAATGGAACAATGTTCTTTTTCTGATGAGTCCCGTTTTTCTGTTCATCGGATAATAGGCGTATTTTTATCTGGAGAGACCATGACAGTAGGAATAATCCTGCGTTTGTGCACGAAAGTGTCAGATTTGACGGCGGGGAGTATTGGTGTATGGTGGCATCTTCATTGACGGGTGCACAGACCTCTACATCATTCGAGATGGACCTCTTGACTGCTCGCCGATATAGGGATGAGATCCTCAGACCTATTGTAGTCCCTTACGCTGCAGCAATCGGAGATAGCTTCATTTTAATGGACGATAACTGCAGCCCACATCGTGCTAACATGGAGGAGGATTTCTTTTTCGAGGAAGGAATCGTATGAATGGAACGGCCAGCGTGTTCTCCAGACATGAATCCAAAAGATCACGTTTGGGATGCTCTAGGAAGACGAGTTTCTGGTCGCCAACCACCCCCACAAACTATCCAAGAACTGGGAAAGAGCTGTTCTGGAAGAGTGCGACAGAATACCCCAACTCGTGATTAATAGCCTCATTGACTCCATGCCTCAAAGGTGCTCAACATTGCTGGCCGTCCGTGGAAACCATACCCCTACGGAAAATGATTTCCTTTGAAGAAAACACCTTTCCTTATTCTTTTTTCTCATAAGCACAAATTGTGTTTTTTCCTTTTGTACACAAATGCGCAAAAAAATGCATTTTTTTTTCGCCCAACACATGTGTAATTTATTCTCATATAACCTACTAAGTCTGTCGATCATGTATCAATCAGCTAAAAAGTTTCCCAGCCACATGATCCACCTAAAACCGCAATACCCTTTATATTTTAGGCATGCTACGGGAGCAATTTATGGAAGGAAAAAATATTCCATGGTTTGAACCCATCACTTGGGTGAATCATCCTTTTAGGGGTTAATATCAAAAGTCCGCACAATGAAAACACAATGTGATTTTCTCTCAATTTGACCAACTCGCACATTATAATTGTAGACTGAGGAGTGTTAACTAATTATTAACTCTAATAAAAAATATATGATGTAAGAGATTATTAACAACAACTAACAAAGATATAACAGAGACTTCTTCGTCACAAATGATTAACAGTTAATTTGTATCTTCCTTGGTACGGGACGACAGTAGTAGCTGAGTGATCATGGTAGCAAGATAGTTGCCAGCATTGTCAAATCGCAGGTTCAAAACTTTGTGTCTCTGAAAATCTTCGTGTAGAGGGGCTGATGTATGCTAAATCTGTTGAGGCTCATTGCCCTACCATTAGTATGGAAGCTCAGAGAGGTAATGCTATCTCAGCACTAGACTGTGATTCAAAATTATTAGGCCGGTCAAAAATAACCCTCGTGTCGCTTCACAGTGAGATTTAAATTGAATCCCTGGACAAATAATTATTTTCGAGTACTTATTTCAAGGATTTTTTTACCAGATCATAATTTTCGTTTTAAACGTACTCGAATATAATCAGTTTGCTCTTGATATATATAAACCAGCGTTTCTCAAACTTTCCACATTCGCGACACAATTTTCAATCAGAATTTCCATCGCCGATCGATGGTATGTGTTAGACTAACATCAATGCATCGTCGCGACCTCAGGGAGAGGGCAACAGAGCATGTGAACTAGAGGAGAAATGAATGGAGCAATCTTCTTTTTATGACGAGTCCCGTTTTTCTGTTCATCCGGATAATAGGCGTATTTTCATCTGGAGAGACCTGGCAGTAGGAAAAAGTCCTGCGTTCGTGCACTAAAGTGTCAGATTTGGCGGTGGGGTAGTGTTGGTGTATGGTGTGATCTCCATTGACGGGCGCACATACCTCTAGATCATTCGAGATGGACCTCTGACTGCTCGCCGATATAGGGATGAGACCCTCAGACCTATTGTAGTTCCTTACGCTGCAGCAATCGGAGATAGCTTCATTTTAATGGACGATAACTGCAGCCCACATCGTGCTAACATGGAGGAGGATTTCCTTTTCGAGGAAGGAATCGTATGAATGGAACGGCCAGCGTGTTCTCCAGACATGAATCCAAAAGAGCACGTTTGGGATGCTTTAGGAAGACGAGTTTCTGGTCGCCAACCACCCCCACAAACTATCCAAGAACTGGGAAAGAGCTGTTCTGGAAGAGTGCGACAGAATACCCCAACTCGTGATTAATAGCCTCATTGACTCCATGCCTCAAAGGTGCTCAACATTGCTGGCTGTCCGTGGAAACCATACCCCCCACGGAAAATGATTTCCTTTGAAGAAAACACCTTTCCTTATTCTTTTTTTCTCATAAGCACAAATTGTGTTTTTTTCCTTTTGTACACAAATGCGCAATAAATTGCATTTTTTTCTGCCAAACATGTGTAATTTATTCTCATATAACCTACTACGTCTGTCAACCATGTATCAATCAGCTAAAAAGTTTCTCAGCCACAAGATCCACCTAAAACTGCCATATTCATTAATTATTTTGAGCAGTATATATGCCAAAAAATAAAATTGCATTTTATAGAAAAGGAGTTCTGGGGAATCTCAGTGCTTAGTATTCTGGTTTCAATTACATATGAATAAAGTCTTTAACAAGTCATTTTGCATATTTGTTTTATACATATAATGTAATATACAATATTCTGTAATTTATAAGTAAATATATTATATTTATATTTTTTAATAATATCTTCACTTTGACCTTTTGTTCATTACTTGTAAGTTTTTAGCATGGTGGTGAGCAGTAGATGAATTCTTGTTAGTTTGAGGCTTGATAATTGCACTAAAAATATTTGAGTATATTTTGTAAAAAATGTATTAGATGTATCTTTTGATTTCTTGCTCAGGGTACTTTGATGCATTAAACAATCAAGCCCTTATTAGATTCACAAGAAGCATTGTTTTCCAGATAGGGAAAACTTGAAGCTCTTACTGATTTATATTACATTTATCCGTTAGAAGCAATTAACTAGAGTGACTTCCTTCAGAAAAAACATAACAATTAACCACTAGTAGTTCCGATTAGTTTTCTAATAAATTTTATAGTATGGTTGATTTTTCTTCCTTTAAACTAAATAAGGATTTCTAAAAAAGACGGAATCGTATAGACCTAGAAATTTCATTAACTTTAGTACTACACTAACCGGTGTGTGAATCCAGTTTTACACGGTAGAGTAGCAAATCACTTGGCTTAAAAGTTTCATATAATTTTTTTTCTTTACTTTCTACTTCCATTAAGTTGCTTGTTAAGCGTTTACGCCATTACAATGATTGTTTTACTCCAAGGACATAGTACAAATCTAAAATGTAACTGTTATTTTACTGGATTTCTCTTAAAGAAAACTACAGTTCTAATCGGGAGAGTGTACAGAATATTTTTTTCTCTGTTTTCGTTATTGGTTTGTTTTTTCGATGTTTACAGAGAGCTAAAATACAGAAGTGAATTACGAAATGAGTTATTTTGTCTTTGTCAAAAAGTATTATTGTTGTAAGCATGTAAAAATAGCACAGTCTCATCTCCTCTTTAAATATTTATGCATGCCTTAAAGTTGTATATGAATCGACGAAAAAATATATAATTTTAAATAATGCATTAAATTAATAGTTAACATGGTTCACACACACACACAATGTCATTATCAATCGGTAAAATACATGTATAATTTCAATAATACTAAATTCAATGTGTAAACTTTCAAAGAATGCTTTAATATAAGAATGTCACATGAATACTAAGGGCACATAAAAATAACATTAAAAAATAAACATATTCTGTTGATTAAGTAGTGGATACGAAAAAAAAAAACATTGTCACAATGTACGTTATTAATCATTTTCAATATCTTACATTTTCAGCTACAGTGGACTTTTGAACGATGAGAAACAGTTGACAATGCAATATGTCAGTGTTTCAGACCTGCATTTTAATTCTGATTTATATTTTAACCACAATATGTGTATTTAATGAAATAATCTTTGATTACGAACTAAATTTGTGTAACAGGCATAGAACTGTAGTACCTAATGGCATAAAATCGTAGATCAACACTCATATAAAGTGTACTAAATTGAATGAACCATTTGAAATCGTAATGTTGATTCCGTACATTTGATCCCTAAATGGCATGGATGACAACTGAATCAACATACCATTTCCCTCATGACACATGATAACTATGAACTATCTTTGAAAGTCATCGTATTACCAGGCAATCTTTCTATGACAATCTGTGTCGCAAGGATGTCCAGAAACGCTTATCGAATGACTTTCAAGTCAATGCTGTATTGATCAGACAATCTATGTCTCTTATACACATATATCCAATGTCATTAAGTATCCTCAAACTTCATTCATGCAGAGTCATTTACAGAAAGGTCAAATGCTCATATAGCATAATATGCTTGGCACTTCCTGGATAAGCAATTTATAAGATTATTTTAGCATATGTGAAGAGCAACACTTTTTTTACTGAAATACAAAAATTATCAAGTTTTTATTTTGCAGTAACTGCACACGATTTACACAAAAGTCTTTATGTTCCTATGACAAATCTTTTCTCCTCCTTAGAGAAAATAGCACAATTTGCAATATTTATGTATAAAGTATTCACATTTAAAGCCAAGAAAATGTCTGCAAAATTTGTTTAGAATAATTAGCTATATATATAAGTAATTATAATTGCGTACAAATATTAATTAACTGCATTTTTTTGCCATATTTCCTCATGAAATATAATTTTTGTTTTTTATTCAAATATGTGGAATTAATAAGATTTTAAAGTTTAAAGTTCAGATATAACAAACATAAATTTAGCTTTATTTGTCTAAAAACATTATAAAAATGGTTTTGATGTTTTGTTTTAAATAATGTGCAAACACAGTGACATTTACAGACTACCGTTACAGGAGAGAGGGGATATTCTAAAACTCCACATTGACGAAAGCGTCGAAGCGTATACCTAAAGATAAAAATTAAACACCTGGTGGTCTTTGGGGGGTTGAACAGTTAACCTCCTCCTTTGTGTATGTTACTGAAAGTAAGTATAGAGTTCCTGTTATTTTTATGTTTGACATAATAAATAAATGCATTTTTTTCCTCTTTGTCATCGATGCAATCAATATTAGAAATTTTTAACCTTGTATGCTTAAATGTATGGAAATTTAGTGAAATCTTTTGCTGAAAGTATTTAAAAATTCTTTTATAAACTATGTTAAATTTATCAAATTTTTGAATATGTGCTTCATTTTTATAGAAAAATACATATGTTTTTTGTCGAATCAATTTTTATTCTATAATCTTTAAGAAAGAAAGTTAGCATTAAATTTTAGAATATATATATATATATATATATATATATATATATATATATATATATATATATATATATATATATATATATATATATATATATATATATATATATATATATATATATATATATATATATACATATATACATATATACATATATACATATATACATATATACATATATACATATATATATATATATATATGTATATATATATATATATATATATATATATATATATATATATATATATTTCGCTTATACATAATCCCAATGTATGTAGTTTACATTACTTCAAACATGCAACTCAGGATTATATTTTTAAACTTTTCTATGAGCTAATTATTTCAAAACATTTTAAGAAATATGTTTTTATATTTTTTTTACCAAACACCTTGCTATTTCTTACTAAGAAAACGATTCATTTCTAGAAGGAAAGTGTGTAATTTTAAATCTTAGTCCTTCGAAATAAATCGTTTTCTTTCCAGTTTCAACAAAATATTTCGAAAAGAAAAATGGCATCACTCGACGGGGAAAATGGATCTTTTGCTATCATTGGTTGTCCAAACTCGGTTGCCTAATCTCTCTCTGAGAGCAAACAAAAATAAATAAAATGAAAAAAAAAAGAAAATATTCGGCGATATTAAATCGATTGAAGCAGTATTCTAGCAAATTCTCAAATCGTTCGGGACATGGAAAAATTGATGGCACATATGACACATATTGGAACCGAATTCTCATTTCAAGAGATGAGATGCTATGCTTTCGATCTATTTGCATTTGATTTAAAATAAATACGGTCGAAGTTTCACTATTTTTCTTACGGATGAAGAAAATGTTGCGACAACGTTTTAGGAAAATATAACATATTAGTATTTTGAAGAATGCGCGTTCTTTAAAATAGTGGACACAATATCCGTAAGGAACAGAACAAAATAAAACATTAGAATATCAGATTGACAATCATAACTGATTTCTCCCTACAGTATTCTGAATGATGTTTACAAATAAAACGGTAAGAATATTTAATTTTTATTATCAATATCAAACTTATATTTTCCACAAAGATAAAAGTATTTACTTAATACTGTAGATAGCATTAGTTGGGAGAAATTTCGTTAGGTGGCGGTTTTTCGTTTTTGCGTGCGTTCAGGGGCTCTTAAAGAATGAAATTTTCCCATTTGAGAGAAATGACATAGCAGTGATACCTGACAATACGATAGATATTGTACGCGTTTTATATATTAACATATTTTATGTAAGTTTCATGCCATTTTCGTTTGTGATCGTGTATATTAGTGCAGTTTTTTAATCATCAATCAAATAATTTTAATCAACAAATACATGATGCAATGATCCTAGAATTGTGGTTCAGTTTGTACCACATGCAACATTTGTTGTACGTGATTTACATGTCCAAAGCTACAAAATAAAATTCCTTGTTTTTTCCTGTTTGGTGCTCCTTTTTTATATATAACAAGTACTTTTTCATTCGTCTCTCAATAAATTGTGCTAATTTTTTAGAAACTTACTTCAATAATTAATTTGATCTCCATTAAAAATAACGTAGTTAGAGTGTGTGTTTGTGTGTATGAGTAGAATTATATGAGTGATAGACATAATCGTAGCTACCACCGTATCAATGCTACGGGGCCCCCAACCTACAGGGCCCCAACAAGTGTAACTGCAGTCCCACTAACGTGGCTCTCATATCTCAAAAAGGGCCCGAAGGAATTTTCATACATGACCCCCTCACTGCTAGCTTCGCCAGTGGTGATAGAGATAGAAACTTGTTAACATTGTTATATTTAATAGATACTATAATAACATTTGTCAGGAAAATATAGTTGTTCATTAATTCAAAAGTAAATCAGTTTTTAAATTCAACATAATGATTTAATATTTTTCAATAAACTCAAAGGGAAAAAATTGCTTAGTTAGAATTTGAAAGAATTTTTCAGCCAGGATATTTAGAAAACTGTAAAAGCATGAAATACGTGAAAGGGATATTTGTCAACTATTTCAAGTCAAATATGTTTTCAGATATATGAATAATTAATGTATGCTTGCAATAATGACACATAACTGCATAGTTTATAAGAATATATGAAGCAAATCCAGGAAAAATGCTAAATTTTCAGTGAACCATTCAAATTGATTAATAATTTTTAATCATAACTTTTACCATCTTAATTCATGTATGTCTTATACACACGAATAGTAAATTATGTATTCAAATATGAGAAAGTTATATTACTATACATTATATTAAAGCCAGAGTTGAGCAATATTGTGTACGATAGCGCAAAACCATTGATAATTAATGCGCATAAATTAAGATGCAATTTAAAATAAAGTATTTGGACATAACTCATTGAAATTTCAAAACTAGTTATTTTAATTACAATATGTAAATATCACAATGTATTATTAAAGCTGTCATATATCTAATGTTCAGAAAAATATAATGCAATATGCATCTATTATTGAATATATTGGGAATTTCTTAAAAGGGGTTGATGTGTGTATTGCTTCCTAATTCTATGGAATACAGATCAAACATGATTATTTTCCCTCCAGATATATATTACAAAATTTAATATTAACTGTCTACTTGTATTAATAGTTCAGATAATTTTAATAACATAAACAGAAATATAGTTAGATTACTCCATATATATTATTCAAATCAACTACATTTTTCTACAGAAAAGACATTTTAAGAATTATACTCAAGGAATAAGATATTTATACACAGATAGATAAATAATAATATTTTTAATTCTAGAATATCGTAATATTTCTCTTAATCTTTCTCATCCAGGTAGAATGTATTGTAGGAAAATGTTTAATATTCTTATTAAATCTCAATGTTTTTATTAAAACAAGATTACAATATTCTGTAAACTAATAATAATAAACCTATGCAAAATGAGTTTCTATGTAAATAAGGTCCATAAAATATATTGTATGAAAGACTGGAGAACAAAAGCATCTTTTGAATTAAAAATATTTCCCAGATATTTCAATAATATGTTTAATTAATGGTTGCGCTTACTAGTATTGAACCATTTTCTAATTTATTTCGGTTTGTTAATGTCTTTAAACACGATATTTTCATTTATTTGCTTCTGATTAAATACTTTAAGAACAAAATTAATCTTACTAGTTTATGTTCGCCCTTTAAATTTACTTATTTGAATATATATCACAGTCAGAGCAACATATATCTAAATTTGTGTTTCTTGAGGGATTAATATGTACCTCAAAAAATTAGCAATCTCAGTTTGGCAATACCATAATGCTAACAAAGTTTTATGAGCAAATTAATAAAATCCGTTCAGTTATTAATAAGATTTTTGATAAATATATCCAAATATGACATTAATGGAATCCACATTTAAATAAATTTGTAGTGGTATTTAGACTTAAAAGTTTTGCAAACACAACGTACTCTTATTTCCACAATTATAATAATTCTTTTGACGTTATAATGGATAATTATAGTAATATTTTCTAAGACAAATTGCAAAAAGGATGTAGACTGTGGAAATAAATCTCTTACATTTTAATTACTTTGAAAGGTTTTTGATTCCACTCGACATTAATTCAGTTATCGTTAAAATCCTTCACATGTAGCTTCTGAGATTACCAACTAATATAAGAAAGATTTCAATAGAAGGGGACGTCTTTCTCTATTGTGTAATTAAATACACATCAACACAATTATGTTCTAAGTAAACTTAACTCCAAGCAGTATTTAGCAGCTGAAATGAGTGAAAGAATTGGCACTCAGTTTGGTGTATGGCAAGTACACGAGATATGCGCAAATAATTTCAAGAAAAATAAACATTCAAAAATGTACATTTGGCGATGTTTTGCATGAGAAAAAAAGTAATGTAACAAAGCAAAAGATTCGCATGAAATACGTAGACTTTTTGAACAATTCAGAAAAGGGTTCTTGTAAAATAAAGTAATAATAGCAATACTTATGGTATAGGACATACATCGGTTTTAGAAATATATCCTGAGACCAAAATTTATAGCTGCCGCGTACTTAAAATCTCTTTTTTATCATGAAGGTGTTACTATATTGATCGAGTTGAAGAAATTAATTGCATTTCATATGCAACATAAAAGACCAGTAATGATCTTCTCCAGTGCTGATTTAAGCTGAATTTGGGCCCTGAGCGCAGAAGATCTAAATGCATAGGTGGATCGAAATTATAACCAGAAAATATGTTTTAATGCAGCTTATCCGAACCCTTGAGTGCCCACCCCAAGCCCCCATTGGATAAACCGGCACTTGTCTTATCAAAATCTCTTATCCACAACGTTGAACATTCAAATGTGTGTAACGGTAAATATCCTGAGAGACTTTTTATCACATATAAATGATCAATTGCTCACTATATATTTAAAAAGAACATTTTTGTGTTGGTAAAATAATTAAATTACCAGATGTAAAACTATAATTTATTGGTTTATATTACACCATGGCAGCGAAAAAATACATTATTTTATTACTTTATTTATTTAAATCGACTTCCGATCGTTTAGCAGGAATTACACAAATGTCAATGCTCAAAAAGGTTAATGCAAAATACTTTTCACTAAGGTCATATCAATGAAAATAGGAGAAAGCATTTGTAGGCTATGTGAGATGTATTATATTACAAAAAAATCATTCAAATTTTTAAAAGTAACTCGTATAAGAGGAGTTATATTTCAGTAAGTCATTCATTAAAGTTGATCATCAAAAGAATTCAATTGTAACTGATTCCAAACAAATAATTTTGAGGAAATATATACGATTAATGAGGAATAACTGAGCACGAATAAAAAATAGCTTTTTGTTTAATATTAGAAAAAAAATTAAAAATATTCGTCGAGAACATGAAGCGAATAACCTCAAAATACTAAGAATGTTTTTTATTTATTTTAATTATATTAAGCTTCTGACTAATTATAAAACACTGAATGTAAGGAAAGACATACTAGATATATTTTTAACAAACGAAATTTTTGTGATGCATAACAGCGTGTGATTCGCAAACAACCAAGCCATTGTTCATAAACTATTTCAGAGACGCTAATGTTCGGAAATGAGGCCTACATAATAGACACAGGTTTTAAGATTGCGGTTTCCTTAACGAGGAAAAAGATATAACAGCGAGTTTCTTAAATAATCGCCAAACCAAAACACATGATAATTATAGGAATTTCGATCGGGTTTCCAAGCGACTGGCTGTTTTCCAGAGAACACTTTTCACAGCGATACATGCTCCGACACAATGGCAGATAATTAGTCGTTCTTAATGTCTTCTAGGAATTGTGGGACTTTTTTAAGAGGTTTGTTTCGCTGTAGATTAATTGTCTCAATCTTTGTGAAGATTGGAAAGAAGATGCCTTGTAAGATTTCCGACTGTTTTCTGCAGTAACTCTAGATACCCAGAATGTTTGAGTGAACATTATTTTTTTATATTCGCAGTTATGCCAAGTAAATATGGGATTTTCCGGGAAGGATGGGATAAAAGGAAGAATAATCAAAGGATTTGACGAGCTTTTAGTGTTGAGTATGTGATGCATAGGAGATGGAATAAGCCTTAATCCACCGATATTTGAAAGAAAAGTAATTAGAGAAATTTTATTTTAAACCTGAAGAAAATAATTTTCCAAAAGAATAGCTTCGGGTCTGTTTCAGTTTGCAAAGGATACTAAGTTACATGTTTGAAATTTTCTAACTTTCTATACATAAAAGTATAATAATTTCAATAAATGTTTCTGAAGGTCATTTATAAGATACCTTAAAAGGTCTAAGGAAATATTTAAAAGTTTTTACGTATAATATTATGCACAAAAAATTTTATAGATAAATAATCATAACGTAAAATTATATCTAATAATCTTGAATGTGTATGTCATTAAAATTATAATCGCATATGTTATCGAATGCAACAATAAATGAGAAAACCATAGAATTGCATTTTTTTAAGAAAACAAAACAAGTTTTCAAGCTTCTTAAGACTTCATACTATTCGGAATTGAAACTTTGACACCATGAAGGAATAATAATACATCCGTGAAATTTGTATGAAAAGAAGATAATATGATATACAAATATTTAGCATTTGAGTGTGATCGAATGGTACAGGAAGTAAAAACCGTGCCTGAAATTCTCTCTAGAAATAAGTTACGAAATAATTTTTTTTTAAATTCGTAAATCCCAGTTAGATGTTTATTGAATGTGAGTAGATCATGAAATTCTTTCATATAAAAAGCTACTAGTAAATGATGGAATTCAATATCGGCAGGGTAGTGGTCAAACGAGAGTAGGGTTTATTGTTCCAGCATCACTTTAGCCAGAACCCGCCAACATTCAGGTGAATATGAAACATGTTCATCCATGATGATCATTAAAAACGTCATGCATGATCTTAATCGCCTACCGTTACTATCACCCGAGTGAATTTACGTACTGTCTGGTTGACCTTAAGGATTGCACTGCCACGTCATAGTCATTGTGTCATGAGTCCCCTTACGTTACGTACCCGCAGTTAAAGTGCAATGACGTTTTGAGCAGCACATATTGTCCGGAAGAAGACCATTATTGCGGTTTCCCTTATCATGGGGGGGGGAGACATAGAAACACTAGACAACAGTGGATCGCCTAATGATAAAACTAGGTACAAAAAGAGCACCAGGTCGTGTTTTTAGACGAGTCCTGGGTTTGCATGCAGCGTTATAATAGACGGATTCATGTTTAGAATCACATAGAATAAACAGCATAGCCTGTTTGTATTTGACATCGTCATACGGACCTTATACTTGATGAGATATCCCTTACTCCTTTATATGTGCCCTACAGCTACATAGATCGACAGTGATAGAGCTACATTCAACTGCAAAACTTTTTACAAGGCTAATTACCTTTTTAGATCAGTTACTGTTCTATTGTTCATTCGATAAACTTTATGGGCACCTTCTGTTCGTGTCATTGGTTACGTGAAAAGCCAGATTTACATTTGCCGGAGAGTCAGACTTACATAAGGACAGTTGTGCTCTATCTTCGAGATTTCAGGGATGTCATCTTTCAACAAGATGGTGAAACACCGCATGCTGATAAACCTGTCGTGATCCACATTCGACACAGAGTGTTGACCTGCTGCCTTGGCCGTTAGCAGATGTACTACTATTTCAAAATATCTGGTTATGGGTTCAAAAGATACCAGATTTTCACCACTTTTATTTTGTACATGTATTACAAATTAAATTTTATTATTTGCTTTCCTCCCTGGCATTAAAAATATAATGGCTAATAGGAGAAAATAAACATTAAAATATTCTCTCTTTAAGCCTTTTTAAAAAAGTAATAAAAATATATCCTTAAGAATTACCTAAGAATAAGTAAAAAAAACATGATGCAAAAATATGAATTTCTTTAAATCAGAAATCTTGATCAATATTTGGGGAAATTATCATTGTCTACTTTGCATCAATTGTTGAGTATAATAATATATGCACCTAGCTAACAAGATGCTTAGTTATATTCGTAATCAAAGTTAAAAACACTTTGATGAAAAACGAAAAAAATCTTATTTATTTCAAATTGCTATCCACGAAAGAAAAAAAAACAAGTGAACTTTAGAAATAATCTAATATCTCTTTTCAATAGTTTTCACAAAGTATTCTAACAAAGAAAAGATTGTTGAATAGAAGGATTGATATTAGAAATAAAATAAGAGTCATGAGTTTCTTTCAATCAGTTATGCAAAGCTTAACATCTTATGCACATATATTGAGACGTATTTTTTTAAAAATGAAAACAGTTGTAAGAAACAGATTTTACTATAAATAATCAGCTTGTGTAAAGATGGTGTAATTAATCATGAGATGTTACATGAAGGAATTCATTTGTTTTGAGCAAGAAAATGAAATTGAAGGGTTGGATGGTTTTCACACGAATAATTCACAATGAAACGGCCGTTGAAAAGAGTTTGGGATGATTTCATGTCGTAGCATGAATTTGTGTATTTAATACGTGAGTGTATATATGCAATTGCGTTATGTGTCAAAAAATATATGAAAATGGTTATATCAGTAGAAACGAAACAATAATCTCAAGTAAAAATAAAGCCTTAAGTAATATACGTTTCACTATTAGAACAAGATTTACTACTGCGTGGTTTTGTTTTTACATGAAATGAAATTATGGAAACCATCGTACAATGAGGCAACAATATTTCCTTCCCAAAATTACTAAAAGAAACAGAAAATGATATTTCAGATACTGTTATTCCTTAAAAAATACTCCGAATACTCTTTATTTATACCTACATAAGATCATTTGAAACAGCATAACATATTTTTCTAAACTTTATAACAACTTCATTTCAAATTTTGAAATAATTTTACATTAACCTGCATATCTCAAGTTCATTTCCTACTACATTGGAAAACTTAGTTGCATAAAACGACCATTTTGAAGGATTTTAGACATGACTGGTTCTAAATGAATAGCTGTAATAAAAGCTCGGAAGAATAATTTTCAGTTAAAATTTGTATTAAAATCACTGTCGGTAAAATAATTTTCAAAGAATAATCTCTTTTAATTGCGTGTTGGAAGAAGATATGGGGAAAGTTAGTAGAAAGCTCAAATGATTCTCCATAATACGGAATTAGTAGGATAATATAACCTGCTAAATCGATCGGAAGCGAAAGGTTTGTGAATATGGTTATTGAAGATGAATAAAAATTTATTAGCGGAAGAAGAAATTGGTAAAGCAGATATAGTAAAAATGTCTTCCGATAGAATTAGATAAATCGATCATGAAGAAAATAGTTTTTATGTGAAAATTTCAAAATTACAAATTTTACTCTGAAAGGAAATGACTTAAGGAAAAATATTGATTGAAATTCCTTGCGCTGAAGGAAATCGAAAATTCAATGTTCGCTGGGAAATTGGCTACTCCCAAACGAAAAGATTTATTACAAACTTGTAAGGGAAATCAAAGAAAAATAAATTAATACATTTCACAAATAGACCAATAGATACAGAAAATTACAAAAGAAGAAATTAGTTCAGAAAGGGATTATTTCGTTCAATTTAAGATTCGTTGTTGTTTCTTTTTGGTGAGAAAAAATTAATTTAATAAACGAATTTTGAATTAAATTAGGTCAGATTTTTTTTTTTTTTGCTTGACATGTGTTTATAATTGCAATTTACATTTTTGTTTAAAAAGATTTATATTCAAAATTTTTTGAAAACGTACTTTACTTTTAGTTAGCAGTTAGTCCTGTATAACGAGATTACGCATTACATAGTATTTTCAGAATGAATTTGCCGTATTATAAAAGAAAAATTGATCTTGTGAATTTTTTTATGATTTATTTTTCTTAGTATTTAAAGCAGATCACACACACACACATAGTAAAGTTATACTTTAAAAATTAAACTAGCTTTTGCTGTTTTATATTAGTGTTTTGTCGTTTTAATAATAATGACTACTCTTCATAAAGGATATAAAATTAGTTTTTTTTTTTTTTTTTTTTTTTTTGCTTTTACTCACATTTAACTTGCAAAGTCTGCAAAATATACTGATATACTTTCATGAGTCAGATGGAAATTTTTAATATAAGAATAAGAGCAATTGTTCATTAATTATGGCTCTAATTTGAGGTCTATTAGAGATATTTCAATAATAGTTCGGCTTTGTAATAAAATTTATTTGCTTTATTATGTAATTCACTCAAGATTTTGATAATATTCAGAAACAGGTACTGATTATTTTTATTAAATAAGCAAAGTTTTTCCTCTCAGATATTTTAAGATTATTTGTACTGATTATCAGTACATGGAAAATACCATATTTTACAAATCCACAATCAATTATTTAAATTTTACTTAATAATATTTACTTGCAATATATAATTACACTTGATATTAAAACTTTTTTTTAAATTGTAAAATTATTCGCGTATCAGTCTTAAACACAAACATTAAAAATAATTAAATTCTTAATTGTAAATTATTATATCAAATGCAAGTACAAAAATTAATTAGCTTGAAAATAGTTTACAGAATATTAAGTAATCAATATTGCATCCATTATTTTACGGATATTTTCATTTCATTCTCAAACTTTTCATTCTTTTTATTAATGTTAAGTTTAAGTGTTCTCAGCTTCTTTTTAGTTTTTATTTAACTTGGTTACAAAATAAGAAGAATTTGAGAAAGTTCTTACGTCATAAAGGAAATGTGAGAATACAGGCCCAAAAATGATAGATTATAGAATTCAAATTCCTGCTCAAATATTTACAAAATTGATTTTTTATTATTGTTCATTTTTAAATGTTCTCAACTTATTTGAATCCACCTATTATGAGTACCGAATAAGAAGTACCGAAGAAAGTTTTTACATCATAAATGAAACACCATAATCCATTAAGACGCTCAAAATTTGGGTATCGTTTTATAAGTATTTGAAAATTTTCTGTTTTATACGCTATTTGATTTTTCGGAAAACCGTACGCATAATATAATTATCGTTATATAGGTAATTATTGAATTAATATGCTAAAACTTAATTAATTTGTCTAAACTATGAAGAGGGTATCCCCTGTCCAAATAATGTTGGTCCAACCTCCATTGTTCAAAATATACAACTCTTTATACTCATTGCTCAAATTGTATATAAAGCTGTTATCTTTTTCTGTGTTCTTTTTTTCTTCGGAAAATCCATACATGGCGTTCTTCTGTAGTTAAATCTATCACTGAAGCTGCATCGTTCCACATTTCATAGATTAAGTACTCAGATTTTGATAAACCTCCAGCTTACAAGAAATTAACGATTTCACTCCAGTAAATCATAATATTTTTCTGCGAGAGCTTGCAATTATATACTATCGCAACAGTAAAGGCAACATTATATGAAACGAAGTACCAACTTGTCGATTCAGAGCGCACGACAAATACAAAATTAGGGTTGGCAACTTGGTGACTTATCTTGAACGATCCCACTGAACATGATTATTGTAATAAATTTATTACAACACCACGGGCATTTTTTTTATGTACATGAAGAGAAATGTATGCTTGAAATGTTTAAAATTAAATTTCTGCTAATGATTTTAACAGTGCCAAATGACTTTCAAAGCTGAGCAATCAAGGTAAAAATGCAAAACATTTGATAATATAGTTGCATTTTCAGTCCACAATGCCTAAACGTCATCCCATGAACTTGCACCTTATCAATGAAATTCGAAGATTATTTAAGAGTTTTAAAAAAACAAAATTATGAAAAGAAAACGAGGGATTAAAATGATTTTAAAAATGTACTATACACAACGAAATATATACTATCATTTGCCAATTTCAATCATTTAATTTAAATTCCTTCTCTATTCTCGAGAGTATTTACCCTTCATTTTTCTTTCAAAAAAGAAACATTTTTAAGTACTTAATTCTAAGGATTTTTGGAGTCTTACAAAATAAATTCTGTTCCCAAACACGTTAATTAGCTTAAGCACATTTAGTTCCTTAATTAGTCGTCCATATCATCAATTTAAATTTCTAAATGTTAACTTTACTTAAAAATAATTTTACACGTCAAGTCATATCTTTAAAATTATGTTCTCTCAGCTTCAGCTGACTAGACCAATTTTAGATTTTACCTCAAAAGTTTCCTTAAATTAAATCATCCATTCTTTCCTGATAGTTATAAGTCTTGCTATATTTAAGAATTTTTAAAGGTGGCTTTTTTATTTACTACACGGAATTTTTTGTCCCAGTTAAAGCAGTTATTCAAAGATTGTACAGCTAATGGTTGTATTTAGTTTCGATCTATGTATTATAACAAGCATATGCGATAAGATGCAGTATGCATTACATACATACGTATATATATATATATATATATATATATATATATATATATATATATATATATATATATATATATATATATATATATATATATATATATATATATAATGCATACTGCAATTTTTCTTAAAGAAACAAATAATTGTTTTTGAAAAATATGCATTACTGTGATATTCATATTTTAAAGGAATATCTTTGACAATAATGTGATTAAATTATTTTATTTATTGAAAATCATGTTGCAAAGGAATTTTATTTTAATTTTCAAAAGTTGTATATTTTTTTAATATTATATTCATTCAATTCCAAACCCAATAAATCAATTCCAATATGTCCATTATTTGATCCACAGGCACATTATTAAAAACAAAATCATGAACTATTATTTAACTACTTTTAAAACTATACTGTTGGAGTTATTAGAAATGCAATAGATACATAAGTAAATGGCGAAATGATGAAAACTACATGTAAGCATTTCAAGAACAACATACTGTCTAAGCAAGAATGTCAAAATGGAATACATATTTCGGAACGTAATAATGTTGAAAAATCAGAAACAGAATAAGGCTTTCTTTTGAAACATACTGATAGAACGCCAAACTTCGAAATCAATCTGCTTCGAATATGAGAGTTCTTCAAACTGTAACAGCAGAGAAGCTTGAAATTACATGCATACGTAAAGCTTGTTTACGCTTTAATAATTTATAAATATTATTTTGTATTCGTATTCACTGTATGTATTTGTGACTCATATTCAGTGGAATGTAAAATTCATTTTATATCAGTGTATGAAAGATTTTGGTTCTGTTTTAGATGTAACTCATATGTAAATAACAGTGACCATATCATTTACAAATATAAACTAGTATATGCATCACGAATTCATGAAGCTCTTGTTTAATTTGAAAATATTCATCAACAATATTAAAAATACAGCATCAATCTGAGAAATTAATTTAATTGGAATGGATACAATCAAATACATTTACATTTGTACTAAGTCATTAAACATAGACGTTTACACTTTCTCCTTTGCCTCTGACACTGCCCCTATTCCAAAACAGGGCGACAATGGACATCCCCTCAACCCACAGGAAGTACAAGGTCATTGACCCAAAGAGGATCGAGAATGTAAAAGAAGAAAGAGAATGACTAGTGATGGGATATTAGCCACACGCTTTCCCAATGTAATCACATTTGTGTGAGAAATAGATATTATACACTTCAATAAGTTGTTCTTCTACTTTAAAATATTGTGAATTTACTCTTCTGTAGAATAACCGCTTGTGTAATAAATATATATATATATATATATGTAAGGATAAATAAACTAGATTAAAAATTAAATTCCCTATCTAGCACTTGACTCAACTTTCTCAGTTCACATATCCAAGTATCAAACTAATCACCTATTTATTTTTGCCTAACATATGGCCTAGCCAATAAACATGTCTAATTCCAGATCGTTAGATTTAATAGTCAACATATTCCAGCATTAACTTTCAAATATCCTCTTCAAATCCGTGATACTTATCACATGTTTTTCAAGTGTTATCCACTTGAAACTTCCACCATGGCGTGCCTTTTTCCTCCTTGCTCTCAGCGTCAGAACAGATATATATATATATATATATATATATATATATATATATATATATATATATATATATATATATATATATGTAGGAATGATTCAATAAATATCTCCTTTTTAAACTTTAATCTAATTCTGTCTTTAAAATCATGACAGAATTAAAGCCGGTAGGATTTTTTTTTATCTGCGAATGGATTTCAAATCTTAACGTAAAAAAATTATATTTTTTATAAAATAATTTTAATATAAAAATGAACGCCAACTGCGGTAAAAAATGCAATCGAGAATTTGATGGAACTTCCGACTACACCGTATGCCTATATACTGAAGACGTCGGGTTGCCGGAATTAAAAGGAATGGCACGGAAAATAAAGAAAAGCGCTAGTAATCCCCGAAAGAACATCGTTCTTACCGACAAAGAAATAGAATCATCGTTTTCTCCCCAAAAAAATTTCCGAAAGTCATACTTCAAAAATGGAAGCAAAGAACGAAAATAAAATTAAGCAAAAAGAGAATTTAGATGCTGATGAAGAAAAATTAAAACAACCTATAACCATTATTAAAAATGATGTTCGATTTGAAGATCTACAGACTTTTTTTCCAAAAATATAACCTGGAAATACCCATCCAAACATTCATTAGAAATTTGGAAAAAACTTGCGATCCTTTCGATATACCAGAGAAACAGAAAATCTAATTTATAACCAAGTTAGTAGATGGAGCTGTGAAGACTTACATCAAATCAAAATCAATCCCTAAAAGTTTTTACGAACTGAAAAATAATTTAATACGTAAATTAGGAACACAAGTTAAAACAGCGGATATTCATCTTCAATTATCTAAAACAGAAAGAACATCAAAAGAGAGTTACAAAGAATATTTCTACAGAATAAAAGAAATCGCATCCCGAATAAACATGGAAGAAGAAGCTGAAAAATTTTAAATAATAAAAGGATTAAAAGAAAATAGATTCATAGAACTACAGTTACGAAGCTGCAACAACATAGAAGAACTGAAGGAAAAAATGAAACTTTTAGATATCCAAGAAAAATCAAAATCAAATCGGAAGGAAATTATATATCCACAGTATCCAGTGACAAGAATACCTCACCATACGAATCAAATTTCCCGTAGACAACAGTATGGAGGATGGAATTGGAGAAATGATCAATCTCAACATCCGGATACCATAACCGGTTCAAGATACGATGTATACTCTACTCAATTTCTTTCACCTTCTTATCATCACCCGTCCTTTTCTCTTCAGCAGCCGACCCTATATCCCAGAAGCCGGCGATTACATCAACGACCAACAGTTTTTCGACCGAATGCTCCAACTTTCTACCCACGACAAAGAACACAAGAAAATTATACATTAGTCCAACCTCATCGAACAGGAGAACTTATAATTATCCAGGGAATAATCAACTTCAAACAAGTTGAAGTCCTCTTGGATACAGGATCAAGTGTCAATATTATTCCAAAAAATATAATATCACAAATCAAGGGACACCACAATGTAGACATATCAAAACAAAAATTGCCACCATCAATGGAGAAGTTAAGGTGAGTGAAGCAATTACTTTACAATTGAAAATAGGCGAAATTATTAATGATATTAAATCCCTCTTAGTAAATGTAGAACTGAAATATTTAATAATTTCTAATAAAACTATGAGTATTTCTGAATTAAATATTAATTTTAGTGATTATAAAATTCTTCAAAGAGGAAAAAAATAATTTAAAAAATTATGAATCTAAGAAAAATATTAAAGAAAATGAAACTCTTAAATTTAGTAATAATAAAATTATCACTAAGAAAACTGATAATGTGTTTAATATAGAAATAATTCCTAAGAGTGATTATGATATTATTAATGTGATTATTGATAAATATGCCTTTGCAAAAAAAAAGTTTGATGTGGGCGAGTTAAAATATAATTCTCCTAAAATAATACTTACCTCAGAATTACCCATTGCAAATCGACCATATAGGACATCTTTTACGGAAATAAAAAAAAGAAATTAGATGCATTATTGAAAGCATGAATAATGAAACAATTCTATAGTTCTTATGCTGCCCCTATAACACTGGCTTTAAAAAAAGAGGATAATGCTCGTACACGATTATGTATCGATTACAGAAAGATAAATGATATCACAAAATTAGATGCAGAGCCAATTCCCCGAATAGATGCAGTTTAAATTAACACATGCAAACTTTTTCTCAACCATCGACCTATGTAGTGGTTTTGGGCACATTAAATTAGATGATAATGAATCCGAAAATCTTGCATTTGCATCAAATTACGGTCTTTTTCAATTTAATCGTTTGCCTTTTGGATATAAAAATTCTCCAGTTATATTTAAAAGAGCTATTAGACAGATTTTACATAAATACCAAATCAAATTTCCATTAAATTATTTTGATGATATAATAGTATTTTTGGAATCAATTGAAGAACATGCAAAACATTTAGAGGGAATTTTTAATTTTTGTGTGGAATAGAAAATATTAAATTAAAATTCTCTCAAAGTGTAAATTTGGCAAATATGCAATTGATTTCTTAGGATATGAAATAAAACAAGGGTCATACACTCCAAATAATACAAATGTCGACATAATTAAAAAAAGTTTTACCCCCTAGAAATGTAAAGGATTTACAAAGATTTCTTGGTAGTATTAATGTCTGTTATAAATTCATTCCTCAATTTGCAAAATAAAGAATGCCCTTAAATAATCTTCTTAAAAAGAATCAAAATTGGAATAGGACCTCAGAATGTCACACAACAATCTTTTCAAAAACTTAACGACAGCTCAATTTGAAAGGCCATTTTAACTATATTCTATTCAAATTATCCCTGTCATCTTTATGTAGATGCATAGAAAACTGCAATCTCATGTATCTTCAAACAACAAAAACCCAATGGAAATCAACATCCGATTGCATTCCACTCGAGACGACTGAGAAACTATGAAATTAATTATACAATAACTGAATTAGAATGATTAAATATAATTGATAGGTTAGATAAATTCCATCGCTATCTTCATGGATCTCATTTCACAGTTCATACCTCTCATAATGCATTAGTTTGGCTTAAAAATTTCAAAAATCCCACGGGTAGACTTTTTAGATGGTCTTTAAAAGATTCTATGTATGATTTTGATATAAAATATAAGAAAAGTAGCACTAATATTGAAGCTGATATGTTAACAAGACATCCTATTGCTTATCATATAATTAACACACCTCCATAACCTTTATTAGATATCAATGAAATAAGTCATTTTCAAAATATAGAAAATACATCAGCTCCTAAATGTTTCAAGCGAGATGGTGTTTTTGTAGTTAAAAGACAAGGTTTAGCTAAAATAATTGTACCCAAAGCTCTAAGAGTGAAATTAATGGAAGCAACTCATAAAACATTTGGCCATCCTTGTAAGGCTACCATGTTAAAATCAATATCACCAAAATATTATTGGATAAACATCATTACTGATATAGGAAATTATGTGAAACACTGTGAAACGTGTCAAATAAATAAGAAGTCACATTAGAAAAAATACGGACTGATGCAATCACTTCCCCTATGTGAAAAACCATTTGAACTTTTATCGATAAATAGTGTAGGTGGTTTAAATTATTACAACTCTGTTAAAAAATATTTGCACATTATTACTGATCATGCAACTAGGCACATTCGGACTTTCCCATCAAAAAATGCAACTACAGATACTTATATAAATTGTTTAAGACAAATATTTCAAAATTATATACCGGAAAAAAATTTAAGTGATAGAAATACTGCGTTCACCTCTTAAAAATTTAAGCATTTTTTAAAACATAATAATGTCGCTCAATTAGTAACTACTTCTCTCACACCACAAACCAATGGAAAGGTGGAACGTGTAAATCAAACCATCATTACCCGCTTAAAATGTGAAATTAGTAATAGTTCAAATAAAGTCCCATGGACAAAAATTCTAGAAAAAGTAACCCATCAGTATAATCAAATTCCACGTACAATAACAGGTTTCCCTCTAACCTATTTAATGTATGGTAATTTACCTTTCGAAATTTTGCTACAAGGTAATGAGATATATCCTCCCTTAGAAAAAGCAAGAAAATTAGCCAAAGAAATATTCGAACAATATTATAAAATAAATAAGATTAGATATGATAAAAAATTTCAGGAAGCTGTGATTTCAAGGTTGGTGATTTAGTAATGAATGAGAAATTCCAATACCCCAATACAAGGAAATTAATTCCCCCTTATTTAGGCCCTTATACCGTTTTAAGAAAATGTTCTGATGTATTATTTGAAATTGATAGACCCAATGCCCTTAATAAAATTGACACTGAATTGGTTCATTCAGTTCGTTTACGGCATTTTCATCCATCTGAAAATTTTCAGTTGAATTACATTCAACAAAATACCCATAATAATAAGTAGATAAAAACTAAATGATACCTCTTACATAATACAGAAGTAACTGAGTTCTGCTTAACAAGACTTTTCGCCGAAAAAGAATAATATATGACATGGTATGATATTTAGTTTTTATACTATAGTTGTGTTAAATGAGATATTCTTTATATTTTAATTGAGAAAACAAAGTTTATAGGTTTTGTCAAACAAAATTTTGAGAAATTTTGACATATTTCTCATAATTTTATCTTATGATGTCGAATAAGTTAACAGTTATGATAGAAATTGGTGTTTTAAAGTTGAAAAATATAAATTAAGTTTTTAGAAAAATGATTAATGTACTAATACTAATGATATTTTGATAAGAAGCAGAAGTAAAGTCACGATGCATTCTCTTTTCTCCACTGAATTTAATTGTTTTGTTAATTATTTTATTCAGCAGTAATCTTATTGCATGTCATTTATTTTTTTTTATTTTGAAATTGTGTGTTTTGATATACCGGCCATATATCAGGATTCACTATTTCTCGAAATTTTCCTTACCTAAAATTAAAATTAATTTACTAACTTGAAGCTTATTTTTGGATATTATACAGTGGATAAGGGAGAATACAATCATTATATTTTTGTATATGTCTCGAAACATTAAGAGGACAAACTTGTTTAGTTTGATATGTACACCTCTCATTGTTTCTTATCAGCATCCCTGAACATCTGTGAGTTGATCACGCATATTTCTCAGAGAGATGTGTTCAAGATTAAGTAAGGTGATACAGTTTATATTAGTGAATGTGTGATGCAAGAGAAACTCGCATACACACAACAATATCGCATACACACAATATTTTGAATCTTTACGTAACCTTCTAAAAATTCGTTTAATAGACAAAAATTCTTCTATTAAACGAATTTTTAAAGGTTATACGGAAAGATTCAAAATATTGTGTGTATGCGATATTGTTAAGTTACAGTGAATATATTGAAAAAAAATTCATATATACTAAAAGTTATTATTGAAGTGAGTCAACTTTTCCGACTTAAACATAATAAAAAAAGCACTTTTTTCTTGTATTCTTTTATTCCTATATTCTTATAATTTTAATACTTTATAACGCATATGAAACAAAATATTGTTTATTGTGTTGAATAGTGCATATAAGTTGTGTGCTGTACACCGTTTTCATATTAGTAATAATTTCCTTTTAATAGTGTCTATAATTTTTTTATGTTTTTAAAAATGTAGTTCATACCTGTATATGCAAAATGTGTGTAACAATATAAGGTATTACTTCGATGGCGCCAGAGTAGATTTTTATACAAAATTATTATTTTAACGTTTGTTTGATATGTATTTTTATATTTACTATCTTGTTGTTCGATATGATATTATTTTCCAATATAAATTTTTTTGAAAACAATATCTACTAGATATAATACGAATCTATTATTATGAAGGAATAGGAGGAAACGCGAGCTCTTTTTCAGAACGTCGAATAGATTTGAACAAGCTAATCTTCAATTATATGTATAGAAATTCATTTTTATCAATTAATTGTCATTACTGTGTTTGTTGTTATAGTTTCGTTTAATGTATTGCATTTTTTATTTCAATATTCCTATTGCTTAAATATTTCTACTGTGTGTAATATGTCTTTCTAAATAATGTTATGTAGTGTTTGAGTTTGTTGAAAATTGATTAAGTTTGTAAAGAGAGAAAAAACGACGCCATGACTCCCTTTTAAAATTGGGAGGCAAAAGTAAGGATAATTAAAAAAGATTAAAATTTAAATTCTCTATCTAGCACTTGACTCATCTTTCTCAGTTCCTATCTTCAAGTATCAAACTAATCGCCCATTTATTTCTTCCGAACATATGGCCAATAAACATGTCTAATTCCAGATCGTTAGATTTAATAGTCAGCATATGTCAGTATTATCTTTCAAATACCCTCTTCAAATCCGTGATACTTACCACATGTTTTTCAAGTGTTATCCACTTGAAACTACCTCCATGGCGTGCTTTTTTCCTCCTTGCTCTCAGCGTCAGAACAGATATATATGTAGGAATGATTGAATAAAGATCTCCTTTTTAAACATTAATCTTATTCTGTCTTTGAAATCCTGACATACATATACACATACATAAATACATACATACATACATATATATATATATATATATATATATATATACAATCCAAAACATAAAAATACACAGATAGTTAGAACCTAAGAAAACTATACTAAATAGGAAGAAACAGGCACAGTAGTACTAAACTCCTGGCCTTAGGAACCAAGATTGCAGGTTTAAACAAGTTTTGGGGTTAGCCAACCTTTACCTGTAGTTTTTCATACAACGTACCAAGAGGAAAGGAAAGAATAACTTTTGGAGGAATTTAATCCTTATAATAAAATCACTAAACGAATAAAATATAATTATAAAATTATATCTTGTGTTATTAAATTATATTTATATTATTATGTTATTTAATTTTATTTCTTTAATTTATATTTGTCATTAAAATACAAAAAATTATATATATATATATATATATACATACATACATACATACATATATATATATATATATATATATATATATATATATATATATATATATATATATATATATATATATACATATATATATATATATATATATATATATATATATATATATAGCTACCTATACCCTGCCACGCGTTGCTGTTGCTCAGTCTTGTTTAACAGAAAGGACATATTTCCAGTATGTTAAATTATTTGCATTGTACATATGATCTTTTATAAAAAAATGTATAAATATATATACGAAAAATTTCCTAAACTGATATTTATAATTTGTTAACCAAATGCTTGAAGTTATTACAGCTTAGTTTTGTCCTTATGTCATGTTATGAACCTAAATTTATTTACATTGTCTTTAAAGTGGCGACTTCAAGTTTGAAGATAAATTTTAAATGGGTCTACTCTGGATTCATTGAGAGAATTGGGTTAGTTTTACAATGCTTATGGATATTTTTATTAAATCAGAGGTGTGTTCACAAATGCACATGTATCCAAACAATGTCACTTGGAAACATGAATTGTATTTCCTGATGTCATATAGGAAATGTTTTGATTCTGCAGTATATCTAGCAAGCAATATTTGTAATAGCTCTGTTCTCTGAGTTGAGGCAGTTTAATTTTTTCAGTGGTACAAAACATTCCTTTGATTTCTCCCTTAAATTCCAGAACATTGCAATAAGGATACACTTCATCATTGTGTAAATGAGAACATGCTGCCTGAACCTAGAACCTTCCACTGGGTTGTACCGGAATGCAAGTTGACTGTTATTGTGTGATTGCTCACCACAAAGTCATGTTTGACGCAGATGTGCTGTTTTTGGTTAACATCTTTCTGATGTTGTAAAACACGAATGATGTGCTCACAAATGTGCTTCCTCAAGTCTGGCTACGTGTTGCTTTGCTGCGCTCTCAGCCTGTGTTTGTGACATTTTTTGTCTGCTTTTCTTGTTTGCTGATATGCATTATTTCTTAGTTTGATGTGCAATTACACTCATTGTAGTACTTTTGCCTTGCAAGTATGACAACCTAAGTTTGATTACCCGCAAGGCATTATTTTTATCTAGTGAAGCCAATTGACTGCACTTAAAAAGAAAAAAAAATTCAAACAAAGCATATAAAATTTCTTAAAAACTTAAAACTACACTTAAAAAGAAAAGAAAATTAAAACAAAAACATATAAAATTTCAAAACATGAAAAAGAAACAAAAATCAGAAACAAAAAGAAAGGGAAAAAATAAAAAATGCTAATGAAATATTTAACTTTAAACGTGCATCAATTGACACAGCTGAAATTCAACGCAATGAGAGGCTGAAGGTATTTTTAATCGAATACACAAGGAAAATTCCAATATAAACACGGATTTTGCAGCAGAAAACTACGACAAAGTGTTGATAATGATGGGAGTATTTTTGCAATTCACAATTTGATTAGTATTAGCAATTGTTATCAACGAAGTTAAGGCTACAGTGGACAGTTAAAATGTGGAAAATTGACTAAAACATCGAAAAAAATTTTTTGGCTTATTTTAATATTATATTAGCTTCTCTATCAAACGCAAAAAAAAATTTTTGGTTTCATGCATTTTTTACTGAGTTATGGGGTAGTTCCGATTCAGTCATTCATGACCACGCCCCTTTGTTTACATTCTGATGTCATGCTGACAAAGCTGTCATGTACTTTGACAGTACGAATTTTATTTACTGTAGACATAGCCTCTCTAATTTTTATTTTTAAATGTTAATTTATCAAGGTCTGGATGGCAACAATTTGTTTTAACTGTATCTGAGACCTAAATCGGCATTATTTGTTTACAATTCGTTCGAACTTGCGTTTGCATTTTTCGTTCAATTTTATTCAGACTTTATATTGATTTTACCAAAACAAAAAGTTCTTTTCAGAACTAAAGTTCATTTTAAATTGCTTTTGTTATTTAAAATTTTTATAATGGATCTTATATCATCGAGATATAGAAAACCTAAAGGTCGTCCTACCAAAAGGAGAAAGATGTTGGCTGAAAATAGCAAGAAGCGATGGCAGAAATCTTCTAAAACTGTTGATGAAAAAACAGTAATAGTATGGTATTGCAGAGAGATACATTGTCTGAACCGAGTACATCTTTCCAACCTGAGGCAAGCTATATTTTCACCCACAAGGCTGTGTTTTCTGAATTATTGCAGAAAGTTCCTTGTAAATATTGTACAAACTGTACCCTTGTTATAAAACAACACCATTCCATGGGGTATTCTACAAAGATGGAACTTTTATGCGAATCATGTCATGAAAGCTATGGAAGTGTTTTTTCAAGTTTCCAAGAAGAGGCCAAAAATTCACATGATATAAACAGCAAACTGGTGAGTGCCTTCCTATCCATAGGCAGAGGGCATGCTGCTTTGGAAACGTTTTCATCTGTGCTCAACATGCCAACAATGGACCGAAAAACATTTGCCAAATGCATGCACAACTTATCCGTGAAAAACAAAGAGGTGAAGAAAAAAATGCTCGAAATGTCACGTCAAGCTGCTAGAGAAGCTCACGTAAAAGTTGATGCTTCTCTAAAAAATCAGGAAATAATTGATGTGAGTGTATCATATGACGGTACTTGGCAAAAGCGAGGACATACATCTAACCTAGGATTAGGAATAATCATCGATATCCTTAGTGGACTTGTCCTTGACTTTGAAGTATTGTCGAAATACTGTCATAATTGTGTAGTTGCTGGTCGAGATATGGGAGTCGATAGTGCGGAGTTCCACATATGGCAAAAAGGACATGCGGATGAGTGTGACAAAAATTTCGATGGAACTTCTGGAGCCATGGAGATGCACGCTGCACTAATTATGTGGAGGCGATCAATTAGTGATTGCCAAATGAGATTCGTTTCCATGCTGAGTAATGGTGACTCAAAAACTTTTCAATTTTTGTCGGACAATAAAATATATGGTTCTGATATAAAAATTGAAAAGGAAGAGTGCCTGAATCATATTTCAAAGAGGCTAGGCACATCGTTACGTAACAAAGTGAAAGAATGGAAGGTGAAAAAAAGTGACTCTTGGTGGGCGTAAGCAGGAAGCCTTACAGATAAAAACATCACAAAGTTACAAAATTACTATAGAAAGGCAATAAAAGATAATGTCCCTGATACCGATAAAATGAAAACTGCTATATATGCCAGCCTGATGCATTGCTCGTCAACTGACAAAAAGCCTATGCATGGTAAGTGTCCTGAAGGGGAATCATCATGGTGTTTCTATAAAAGAGCTATAGCCAAAGGTGAGACCCCAGGGTCACACAGTTCCATGAAAACTTACTTGTCGCCACAAGTAGTGGAGAAAATTATGCCTGTTTATCAACGTTTAGCTTCAGACACCATTCTTGAAAGATGCGTAGCAGGCAAGACGCAAAATTCGAATGAAAGTTTGCATAGCTGCATTTGGCAAAAATGCCCAAAAGAGGTATTCGTCTCCAAAAGGAGGCTGGAAATAGCAGTAACGGATGCCATTGAAAAGCACAATTTGGGCTACGTAAAATCTCTTGAAGCGAAAGAGGACTCATGTCTAAATGACAGTTTTTCTTTGACTATTGCAGAAAGACAAGATAAACGACGCATTTCTCAGAATATTTCTACAAAACAAAAAAGGAAAAGAAATGCCACGAATACAAATGCAGCCTATAGTGCCGGTGCTTTTTAAATTTTTTATCAGACTTAGCAAACAGTTTTCTTGTTATGTGTAATTAGATTTGTTATTTTTTTGAATTTTTGTAATTTAATTGTATTGAAATACTTTATTTTTGCTCATTGTGATTAATGAAATATATAATATATTATCTGGTTGATGAAATAATAATGAAATACATTCTGTTAATTTACTTTAGATTTTATTGGAATGTTCTTGCTTACTTCAATTTTTATCATTACATATATTACATGTCAATGTGACTGTTACAATAAATATTGCAGAATCTTATACATATATTCTATGTTTATCTTATCTTTATGATATTAGTGTTTTTCAAATTTATATGAATGTCTTTAATTGTTTTTAAAAAAACTAAGTTTTTTCCTTTAGAATAATAATAACTGTTGTTCTAAAAAATGAAACCTTCCTCGAAAGCATTGAATTTTTGTAATTTAATCTCTTTGAAATACTTTATTTTTACTCATCATGATTAATGAAATATATAATATACTATCTGGTTGAGATAAAACAATGAAATACATTCTGCTAATTTACTTCAGATATTATAAGAAAGTTCTAGCTTACTTCAATTTTTATCACTGTATATACCACGTGTCAATGTGACTGTTACAATAAATATTGCAGAACCTTATGTATATATATTCTGCATCTATCTTATATTTGTATGATATTACTGTTTTTCAAATTCATATTTATATCTTTAATTTTTTTTTTTTTTAAAAAAATAAGTTAATTTCCTTTAAAATAAAAAAAAACTGTTTTTTCTCAGAATCAAAAATTTGCCTCGAAACCAAAACTCAAAATGTTCCATGCGTTGCAATTTTTGTCGAATTATAACAAAACTTTCCAAAAGTATTCATCTAATGTATACTTATAAATTCTTGGATGCATTGTAGTAATAGTGATAGGGTGAAAGAAGAAATTAAAGTTTTTTATGTAGGATATCATTAAAATTCTTGAAATTTTTATATAAAAATTTGCGTTTACCCATATTTTGTAAATTATCATATAAAACATTACATTGTATGCATACATTTGTAAAGAATTGCTTAAAGAAGTTAAATCAGGTGAAAACATGAAATTTAAAAAAAAAATCAAAACGCATGGAACGTTTTGAAATTTTCGTTAAAAATTTTTTTTAAATTTCTTAAAAACTAATCATTTTTTTCTCACCTAATTTTTTATATGGTTTTAGTTCTAAGTTACATACAGCCAGTAAAAATTTGGGGCATGTTTGTAAAAAATTAAAAAAATTTTTTTACTGTCCACTGTAGCCTTAAGGGTCTATCTTTAAAACAGAGTGGCTTATATCTAGACACAGACAGCTTTTCACATGGACAATTATTTGTTATCTGTGTACTTAAATATTAGCATCACCACAGCCTAAATTACCGCCATGCAAATCACAGCATTTTCCCTCTATTTCTTTTTTCATAAAAAAAAATGTTAGAATCTTTATTGTTTAGATATTAAGGTACGATATACATGGCACCAATTTTGTTAGTGATGCTAATACATAATTACTGATGTGTGTTACAGAGCAGCAGTCATCAATTGGTGATGCATGAAAAATTTTGGATGGAATTCAGAAAAATTGGGAAATTATTTATACTTTTATGAAGATTCAGTTTTAAAAAAAACAACAAAACAACATATTACGGAACACGAATTATTCTTTACTAAAAGCTTTTAGTTACTGAAATAACTAAACAAAAAACATAATTCCTGAGGTTAGCGATTTTTGGTAACCTCAACCATTTTTTGGAAAATTGTAGGTAAAACACTTCAGTTCGTTGATTGTTGCTTTTCATGAAGCTTATTTGGTTCACTCCTAGAAGAGCCCACACCCTTGGCGCAAATTACTTTGGTTGGCGATAATTGCGCCATCTTGGTAACCCTACTTTTTTAAACACTACATACGACAACCCTAACTATTTCTAGCATTTTCGTATTTTGTGGGCGCGCATTTCGAATTTCATTTTGTTGTTGGTCTCCGGGCTGGTTGCGTGTGTGAGGTAATCTATTTAAGAATTTTTTACTTTGTTGAATGCGAAAGGTAAGAAATAATTTATTGAATGGTGTATGAAGGAAGGATTGATTGCTTCGAGTTATGAATGTCCTAAATGTAATGATCAGCATGATGTAACATGGTCGGCAATAAAACACTTTCTTCGAAATCGTGCCAGCCACACCAAATGTATGTTCGACCATTACCTCGCAGAATAAATATGGCGGCGTTCACACGATCATTCGCTTAGCAATGAGACCTTTAAGACTTTTTTAAAATTTGTTGTTACGCTGTCCCCTCCACTCGGAAAAGATCAACAGTCAGAAAGTAAGTGCTGCTTTTATATTTTTGATCTCAAATATTTAATTTATGTATTGCTTACATATATTTTCATTATGCATCCACCTTAACCCGCTATATTTCCTTGCCACCATTGTCGTTTTCGCTTGGCACCATCTTGTTCTGGCTTGGCACCTTTTTTGGTTTGTCGCCAAGGGTGTGGGCTCTCCTAGGATTTTACCGCTTATTTTCAGGGCATAGAAGATTAAATAAAGACGTAAATATAGCTATAGTGCTCCACCACATAGAGGTCAATCCTATTAGTGAAACGCTAATTATAAAGTTATACATTAAGTGGTTCATGAAGTGTTGAAAAATGGCAACTACTGCTCTAAAGCAGGCACAGCAGACAATTTCTGTATATATACAGACAATGAAGCAACACAAAATGTCTACTCATAAGCATTGTAAAATTAACCCTTTCACCTCAAGAAGAGTCATTTAATTTGTTTTCAAACTTGGCACCTCTTCTATGGAGACAATGCAAATAATTTTAGATTCATACCATGACAAAAAAAAACCATAATAACTTGGGAGTATTCCGTTAACAAATTACAAATGAAATCTGTTTAGAAAAGTTTTTTTAATGTATATTTCCACATTTTTTATAAAAAAATCATACCTGAAGTGCAAGCAGTTAAAGATATTAGAAATGTGTGCTTTATCTTTTCTTTCTTTTTAACCAGACTGAGCGACAGGAAAACATGATTGGGTACAGCCAGCTAGCTATAACAAACTTAAATGATAAAAAGCTATCAAAAACCAATTATTAACAACAAATTATCATTTTGATAAAATCACTAAAAAAAGTTGCAAACAAAGGTTCTTAGGTACTGTTGCAACTATATCAACCCCGATTTTTTTCGCATCATACACGGTGAATTGGCAATTAAGTGTTAATGTAGCCAATATGGTTGCGATAATATCAAAACAAACACAAAATATACATCAGAAAATCTTAATTTTTCCATTTATATTTCACAGTAACACCAAATAAAATTTTGAAATTACACAAATAGATATTTCGTGAGTCTAATGTTATTGCCCCAACTATTAAAAACTACAATAACTATTTCGTCGAAAAATTCACTACCAAGTGCAAAAAAGTGTTATTATTGTGCACAAACAGGCATAGAATGTTCTTCCCTTATTGAATGCATATTGTAGTATTTGGCGATGTCTTTTGATTTTAGGTAAATGGCCGACTAAAGAAAAAAATATAAGTACCATAAAAAATTATATATTAATTTAATTTAGATTCATTGGAGAAAAATAAAATACCATAAAGTTTGGCATATAACGCACACCCATACTTTCAAGCTGCAATTTTTAAATTTTAGGTATATTCGCTATATAATGTGCACCCCTTTTTACGAAGAAACCTGAAATGTACAAATGCAATGCTGTTATGTTTAGAAGCGATTTATTCAAGGTGTTTATCTAAGCAATTGCAAAAATAGTATACTTTTAAAACTACCACCTTTTAAGTTCAATAAGAATGTCATGTCTTTTAAATAAATAGTATTTTTAAATATTTAGAAGTTTAACTTTTTTATGCTCAGTAATTTTTTTAATTTTTAAAGCCCTCATTTTTATACCCAGCGTATAACTCACACCTGTAAATTTCGATCTTATTTTTTTGTGTTCAAAGTGCGCGTTATACACCGGATTTTACGGTAGGTGGAAGATTTTAATTGGTGTGCTACTCCCTAAACACATACATAGTGTAGAGAATTAAATTTTGTATTTTATATATAAAAATTATCCAAAGTAAATATTCTGAGCTTAAAAATAAATTGAAAAATGATATACAATACTAACAGTAATTGACATAAAAAGAGCTATTAAAGCGAAAGTATAATTTGAAAAAATAATTAATCTTATGACAACCTGCTTCCTCAACATGTATTTGAGCCCTCTGTCTGTTTTGCTCATTCACTGATGCTTACTCTAATTTGATCGGCATTTATCCCTTACACTGCATTTGCTTGGCCAGTATGATGACCTAAGTTCGAATTTCTGC